>CM065725.1:13723803-13726303 GCA_033310375.1 Conus canariensis | reverse complement strand
GTGTGTGTGTGTGAGGCGTTGCTTGCTGTGTGTGTGAGTGTGTGTGTATGGGGTGTGTGTGTGTGTGTGTGTGTGTGTGTGTGTGTGCTGTGTGTGTGTGTGTTGTGTGTTGGTGCATACGTGCTTCTGTTATTTAATTATCATGTACTCATACCATGTGATGACTGTGTAGCTCAGATGACAGTGGCAACCTGTTCACAAAGCGTTGTAGAGTAGTGACTGATGCCTATCCAACAGCTTCAACAGTCGATTGTTTGAAAACAGAAAACACAATAAACCAACCCCACCTGTAAGACTAATCCTGCTCTTCTGACCTAAACGATCGACCATAACTCACAATAACCAGCCTTCTCCCTCCCCAACACCCCACCCGACCTTCCACCCACAAAATGCGGCTGCCATGGTAACGAGCATCCCAACCCGCGATGAAATCCTAAATATGTCCATCAGTACAGATGAAAAAAAAATGGAGTCTGGCAATGACCCACCCTCAGGCTGGTCACTGCTTCACCATCTTCCATTCAGCACCGCGGTAATGCCAGGCAGCCAGTCGCCTGAACGGCTGTCGGTACCGTTCATCACTGCTCCTGCCAACACCTGCTGTCGTTCTGGCGGTGTTGCTGAAAATCCCTGCCATACTTTTGTGTCAGTGAAGCCTAGCACTAACAAAACTTGAGTTCTCTAAAAAGTAACAGTCGTAAGAACGATTCCAGACCTCGATAAAAAAAAAAGGCGTAGGCAGACACAGAAATAAATGATAGGGACAGAATTAGGGGGGAAATAACAGCAGCTAAAAGACATAGTTTGAACTGGTCTAATGTCTGATCCATCTTCTCTTCATTGAAAGCTGCTTCAACTTTGATACCAAGAAATAAAGTTGTCTGTAAAGGACAGAGGTTAGAAATAAAACTTTCCCAACCTATGTCCCCTCGGGAATAACAGGGGCTCTTTCTGTTAGAACAGACCCCCCCTCCCCCCCCCCCCGCCCCCCACCTGTCATCTGGAAATTCTGTGCCAACAGCCTCCTCTCACCTGGCACTCTTGGGCTCTCTCTCCTTTTTTCCTTTCATTAATTTCCATCTGTCTTTCTGTCGTCTACTGTCTTCCTGCCTTTGTGGAACACTCTCCTGTCTTTGTTTTGGGGAAACTCTTATAAACTGATTTTAAATAAATGTTAGCGAACCGCCCAGAGAAACGTGGACAAACGAGTCACAAGACAAAACACGACACGTTTCGACCTCTTAGGTCTTCTTCAGGCAGAGATACAAACAAATAGGACAACGAAAATTCACTTAGCTTTGATCGCTTCAGAGTCAGCGCAAGGAAGGCGTTGAACATTTATTTAAGATTTGTTTAGATTTCCGCCTGCAGTCGTCTCACTTTGCAACTAGATCTCATAAACTGATTTTTTTTCTCTTATAGCAATTTATGACATGCCAGCTTTTTTTGGTTGTTGTTGTTTGGCAATTAGGTGCACACTGTCCAGTTTGTGTCCACTCTGCAGTGCGTGACTGCCCGTATGGCTTCTTCATGTGTGTTCTGTGGCACTGAAGTATCTTCTTTTTAATCTGCAAGCGTAAAGCTAAAGGGAATGCCTAACTAATATTTAAGTCTTCAGATATCAATACTTCACCTACGATGTCATAGCTGCGTTTTGCTGTTTGTTTTTCTTTTTTAAGGATATGGGGTTTTTTTTCGATGTCTTTCTGACTTGTTTTGTGATGTGACTATTTTTTTCTTTTGGGTGCGACAGCTTTGAAAACGTTTTGAGGGACCTGTTGGGTTACGATGATCAAAACTAAAAAATATTTTCTAACTACGTACCACGTTAGCTTCCCCTCAACATTATAAACAGTAACTTTTCTGATTGGCAATTACGTACCGCGTTACTTTCGTCTCTGCATTGTAAATAGTAACTGTTTTCTGATTGGTAGTCAGTATAATCTCAAGTTCACTCCCCTGCCTCTGGGGCTATTGCTAATGGCTTCTGTTGAAGTTCCGGCTTTAATGTTTCCATAACTCTGCAGTCTTTTTAGTCTCTACCAGTCTGCTGATGGTCAATGGATATTTGGACCAATCAACCCTCCGTCCCCTCAGTTACCCTCAGCCATTGTCTTTCCATATAGTCAGACATTATCAATGTGTGTGTGTGTGTGTGTGTGTGTGTGTGTGTGTGTGTGTGTGTGTGTGTGTGTGTGTGTGTGTGTGTGTGTGAGAGAGAGAGAGAGAGAGAGAGAGAGAGAGAGAGAACTAAAAATTTAGGGAAAAAATTAATCAAGGGTTGAAATTTTCGCCCATTTTTCCAATCTATCCACGCTAAACCAAAGTATGCATACGAGAAAACAAAATTAGAAGACAGAAGGAAAAAAGAAAAAAGAAAACAGCCCACCCACGCACACGGTTATGGAAATAAATGATACACTCATCCATAGGCTTCTACAATTACGTCTGACACTAAGTCTTCATACATACCCGTTAACACACACACACACACACACAC
>CM065725.1:13703803-13708803 GCA_033310375.1 Conus canariensis | reverse complement strand
AGCTGGGATCCATGTTGGGGCCTGCCTGCCGGGGGTGAAGCTCAGACCAACAGGTGGCTGTCACCAACACATGGACACGGGCTGAGTCCCATAGGAACACGGACAGACGGAAGGGGCGACTGCGCCAGAGCTAGACGACATCCAGAAGAGTCACGACCACCCCCACCATCCCGCTGACTGAGAGAGGATACTGACGTTGCTGAGCGATGCACCGAAGAGTCGAGCCGCACTCAACGTCCAAACACGAACGCGAGCAGCGAAGGCTTTACCATAGACTCTCACTCACAACACACAGCAGAACCGCGAGGACAGAATCTCAGCCGTGACAGTAGTAGTGATCAGAGCGAGGCAAAGCAGCGGCAGCAACAGCAGCAGCAGCAGAAGCAAGCGAGGCGAGGCACGCCGTGGCAGCGATGTCCGTCAGTTCCTGTGAATGAATGAATCGACTGACTGACTGCCTCGCTCTCACCCCTTCTCTCCCCGACACACACACACACACACACACACACACACACACACACACACACACACACACACACAGAGTGATCCTGCCTACAGCATACGACCACACCCGGGGCTAGAAGCCGACAATTCCGAGCACACGACGACGACGGATGAAGTTCAGGCTGACGAAACAGCTAGCTAGAGAGAGAGAGAGAGAGAGAGAGAGAGAGAGAGAGAGAAGAGAGAGAGAGAGAGAGAGAGAGAGAGAGAGAGAGAACACCACATTCCACCACACACACATAAAGTCCAGGCAGGTCCACCTCGAAGAGGGAAGGGGGCAGGGCGGAGAGCAGGCGGGTGGGGCAGGTAAAGGAGGGAGTGACGGGGGGGAGGAGGACAGTCAGACTGAGGGGCGGGCAGCACGTGCAAGCGATGGAAGAACAACGGCTGGAAGGCCCGAGCTGCCGGAAAAAAACGAGAAAGGGGCGTAGCGGTATAGCGGAGTTGGTGGGGGAGGGGGGGGGGGGAGTGCGGGGAGTCAGGGACGGGAGAGGGCGAGGGTAGGGGGGAGGGGTAGGGGGACAGAGAAGGGACGAGAGATTGGTTCCGCCTGCAAGCCCGTCTGCGCAGATCGATACTCCTGTGCTTCCAGCCTCACCGCCTGTCAATACCCCCCTTCCCTCCCCTCCCTCCTGACGCCTTCCCCACCTATCCCTCCTCCTCACCACCACCACCACCACCACCACCCCTCTCTCTCTCTCTCTCTCTCTCTCTCTCTCTCTCTCTCTCTCCACTTCCCCTCCGCCTCTCTGGATCGAACCCTCTTTACTTCCGTCTGCTGAGCGAATGGGTCGGGAGGGGTAGGGCTGGAGCTAGGGGTGGGGTGGGGGTGGGGTGGGTTAGGAGGGTGTGGGGGATGTTTTCAAAGCTCTGCTTTCAAGGTGCCAACTCAGGATTGGGGTGGTGTGGGAGAGAGAGAGAGAGAGAGAGAGAGAGAGAGAGAGAGAGGGGGGGGGGAGAGAGGGGGGGGGGGAGAGCAAATACTGACATTGGATCTCACCTAAACAAGTAGTCAGCATGATGCTAAAAAACCCGTATCGATTCATCAGTCACTGATATGCTTTGCACAGTCACTGTTTTCAGCCCCCCCCACCCCCCACCCCGTCCCTTCCCTTCCCGTCCCTTCCCTTCCTCCTTCAACTCACCCTCCTCATCCCTTCTCGGCACTCCTTTCCTCCTCCTCCTCCTCCCTCTCCCAGCCTCCGTGGCATGAGCTGAATCCAATCCTGTCTCTTCCACTGGATGCTTCGCAGGTGGCTGCCCTTGGCGTGTACGTGTACTTGTTGAACCACGCAGAAAAGGCTGGGAGGAGCAGAACCCGATGAACGAGGAAGGCGGCCCAGCCATTGGCATTATTGGGTTTCTCTATATCCGGGCTCATAGCCAGAAATAGTGCCTAGAAAATAATCGCCCTTTCATCTCGTGACTTGCCATAGAAATCCACCCCAACAAGATGTTTTGTGTATATGTGTGAAATGGAGATGACTTTCGTGTCACTGCAGAAATCCTTTGCGTGGAAATTCAGGTGCTCTCCCTTTGGGAAGACTTGTTGCTGTAGTGCCATATTCTGTCGCAACCTTCTGTCTTCTCTGCACAATTTTGCTAAATAAAGACAATCCCCTTGTTGTGCGCTACCTTACGCAAGCCCAAATGCATTCTGTAGGCTTGTGCGGGACAAATATTGTCGAATTATCGATGCCTTCTCAAAGTTGATTCCTCCACGTGGATAGATATCTATGGATTATCAACAGACTTAAACGCTGATTCGTAGCTGTTCATAGACTGCGATATCCCCTCAACGTTGATTTCTCTATGAAAACAGATATTTTTTGATTGCTTGTACCCAACAAAGTTGATCCTTCCAGTAAATGGCTATGTATAGATGATCAATATCCCTTCAAAGTTGATATATATATATTATATATATATATATATATATATAGACAGTCATGGGTAACCCGTATCGCTTCAAAAAACCGATTCCTGTATGTTGACACATTTTTTTATGGATTACCAATAATCCTCAATGTTGACTCCAGTAAGCAGACGTATAATAATGGATTTTTAATGCCCCCTCAATGTTGATCCCCGTGTTAAGACAAAGATTCATGGGTTGCAAACAATCAGGGTAGCTACTTGGTTATGGTTAGAAAAGTTCCCGAAAATATCGCAACACTTAGAAAAATCAAAATAGTCGACAATTATCCATTTTGAATGTAGAAAAATGAAATGTATTGATTGACTGGAAATGACTATCAAAAAGATTTGTTTAAAATCAACAGAGTAAAATTGAAACAGTTTCAAACAAAATCGTTGTAACAGAATCGTAGTGACTTATGACATATTAAGGATTATGGGCATTGTAGACAGTGACAAGTGCAGCTTTTGAAATAAAGAAAAAGATGCAATAGGACATTACCTATATTATTTCCGTCAGTTTTTCACCACTTTCTGGATTGAATTAGTAAATGCCACGGCGTATCCATTGATATTGAACGGATTCCTTCGCCACACCGTCACAGATGAATTGCTTTGAAAATATTCTTCTGTTGGAAAAATGTCTTGTATATAAAAGCGGAACATACAAAACAAAAAAAACACAACAAAACAACAACAACAACAACAACAAAAAAAACACTTACAAGACTTACCCACAGCATATAAGGTAGAAAGATGTGCAAGTTACTTACAAATGAAATATATGAAATTACAAAGAAAATAATTCGTAAACATAAGCTTGCAAGAAATTTGAAAGACAGAACAAAGAGCATTACAACAGAAGTAGAGAGAGTGTCAGGGTTATGGTTTACTGTGGAATGAGTTTGCTTGATATATGTCAATGTAACAGTGACTGGTTCGAGGTTCTTGTTCGCATCAGGCAAGGGTGTATTCTATCCCCTTTGCTCTTTGCTATTGCAATTGCTTGGGTAATGAACATGCCATCCATGGAAAAGAAATCCGATGGGCTGAAGGAAAGAACCTTACTGATTTGAACTTCGCTGACGGCATAGCTGCCCTGGCATACACCACCTAGGACCTCCAGTATCTTGTGAACGACGTCAGCAGATATATAGAAAACATTGGCTTTGTCACCAGTGCCAAACAGTCCAAGAGCATGTTGAGTTGGGAGCACTAGCCTCCCATAGACGTGTTCACTGATCAGATGAAAGTTGATGAGATGATAAGATGGAAAACTTCACCTACGTGGATAGTTTCATCAACAACTTATTACAGATTATGAACTGAAATGTCGCATCGTCAAGGCATCTGCACCTTTCAATCAGTTGAACAAAATATGGAGAAATAGAAGCCCCCCCCCCCCCCCCCCCCCCCCCCCCCCCCCCCCCGAATCAAACTGAGATTCTACTACACAAATATTCTATCCACATTACTATAAGGGTGCAAAACTTGGCAACTTAAAAACAACTCAGGAAAGAACACTGGATGCGTGTGAAATCAAATGCCTCAGAACAATCATGGACATCAAGTGGAACAGCTTTGTGTCAAACGGAGACAAGAGGAAGTTGCCAACAACTTCCTGTATCAACCACCATCTGCAAGCGACGCCTCCGTTGGCTAGGTCGTGTACGGAGGTTCCCAACGACAAGACCTGCACACCGGGCCGTTAAGCGGGTCCCAGCAGGCGAGAGAGGAGAGAGAGAGAGAGAGAGAGAGAGAGAGAGAGAGAGAGAGAGAGAGAGAGAGAGAGAGAGAGGGGGAGAGACAGAGCGACCCAAGAGAGCTGGCGGCAAACAGTGGAGAGATACCTTCGTGTGGCCCACAGTAATTTGAGGGATGTCAGCAGACTGGAGAAGAACAGATCACAGTGGCGCGCTTTGATCGCCTTATCCATTGCTTGTCGCTGCAGCAGCTAAAGTCCTAGGTCTATAGGAACGGGTTGGGCTGCCCCTGTGGATGCCCATCCTGGAAGGAGAGTTCATTTTTTATATTGTGTTTTGTTTCGTTTCGATTTTGTTTTGATTGGGTAATAATATTACTGTGGTTCTGAATGCTCTCCTCTACTGTTGTGAGACTTGGACCACGTACCGCTGACACATCCAACAACTCGAACAGTTCCATCAACGATGCTTGCGCAAGATCTGCAGCGTTAAATGGCAAGACAGAGTGTCCAGCCTACAGGTCCTGAATAAGTGTGGCTTACCCAGCGTTGAGTTTATACTCATCAAAAGCCAGCTCCGATGGACAGGACACGTTTTCCGTATGGAGGACAGCAGAATTCCAAAGACGCTGCTCTATGGACAACTGAAGGAAGGATAATGTGACCAAGGAAGGCCTCTCAAGAGATACAAAGACACCTTGAAGGCCAGCCCCAGAAGCTGCAACATCAACACTGCTTCCTGGGAAGATGTCGCCCTTGAGAGAACACAGTGGAAGCAACAGAGTACCCAGGGCACAAAGACATTTGAGCGCAACAGAACAGCTGCCATCCAGGAAAGGAGGAATCGGAGAAAAGGGGGCCCATGCTTGCAGGACCC
>CM065725.1:13666303-13691303 GCA_033310375.1 Conus canariensis | reverse complement strand
ATTCTACTCCATGCTGTCTCTTTCAGATACTTCGAATTTGCACATCGATTTGTTGCCTTCGCCCTTCAGCAGATATGCCTGCCAGCATTTTATCCATCTCTGATTGCTGGGGGGGGGGGGGGGGGGGGGGGGGGGGGGGTAGGAGGGACAGCAGCAAGCCTTTTCTTTTATTGGACCTGTCACTTGAAACAAACTTCCTGTCACTTGACACAAATTCCTCATTGTTTCTCATGCGCGTAATACTTTCAGTCAAACATAAAAAAAGGGGGGGGAAACGAAACAAGATGCAAAGCATAATTTCCATCAATTCCATAAAGAAGAAAAACCGTTTTGGGCCGTTATAGCAGTTAGTGACGGCTATTCTGGTAAATAATTCATCGGGCATCATCCGTGACCATAATGAACATACGTACAAATTTTCAAAAAGATCGGCCCAGAAGTTTTGTCTGAAGCGAACAGAACACATTTTGACCGCGAACAGACACACAGACAGACAGACAGACAGACAGACAGAAACACAGACAGCATTTCTTCGTTCCCATTGTAAAGTACTCCCTGTTCTATAAGAACTGGGAGTACAAAAAGGGAGGAAAAAAATAGAAGAAAAACAAACAAAAAAGAGTCCCTACAGAGTCAGTCAGCATATGCCAACCAATGTCCATCCTTCAGCTCCCGACGTCTGATGTCGGTCATTGCTCGTGTCTCTATTCTGTGTGGGGTGTGTGTGTGTGTGTGTGTGTGTGTGTGTGTGTGTGTGTGTGTGTGTGTGTGTGTGTGTGTGTGTGTGTGTGTGTGGGTGTGCGATGAGGGAGGAAGGAAGAGAGAGAGAGAGAGAGAGAGAGAGAGAGAGAGGAGCGTTTGGTGTGTGTGTGGTGTGTGTGTGTGTGTGTTGTGTGTGTGTGTGAGTGTGTGTGTGTGTGTGTGTGTGTGTGTGTGTGTGTGTGTGTGTGTGTGTGTGTGTGTTGAAGGCAGAAGAAAGAGAGAAAGAGGGAGGAAGAGAGAAAGGGCGAGAGCGGGGGGAGGGGGGGAGGGGGCAGGCAAAGAGAATGTATGTAAAATCAAAGTTGGAAAATCAGACAAATTTGGGGATTGATATCTTCTATTTGGATCAAGATTTTTGTTTTCTTTTCTGTATTTTCCCGTTTTGTTATGCCTTAAACTCGCAAGTTATTCAGAAGATAAGCATATCCATCAGTGTTCATCGTTTTTGTACTCCCATTTCTTATAGAACAGGGAGTACTTTACAATGGGAACGAAGAAATGCTGTCTGTGTGTCTGTCTGTCTGTGTCTGTCTGTGTGTGTCTGTCCGTGGTCAAAATATGTTCCACTCGCTCCAGACAAAACTTCTGCGCCGATCATTCTGAAGATTTGTACGTATGTTCATTATGGCTCACGGATGATGCCGATGTTTTATTTTGCCAGAATGGCCGTTACTAACGGCTATAACGGCCCAAAACGGTCTTTCTTCTTTATGGAATATCTCAGAAAGTACTTGGCCGATTTATAAGCGGTTTGGATGATCTTGTGACAAATCGGATCCTCTTTCCATATGTAATAGAGTTTCAAAAGTGTACGTCGGTTATACAACCGTTAAAACCGTTATTTTGCCGTTATATATATATATATATATATATATATATATTATATATATATATTGGTGGATTTTAATGAAATTTGGTATATAGAAAGGTTATCACACACAAATGGCACTTCCACATAGTGTTTCAAAATCTGACCCTTAAAAACCGTTATTTTTGACATATTGTCCGATCTGGATGAAATTTGGTAGGTAGGCAGGCCTATGCTTTAGCCCAGTGAAGACTAAAATACCAGTTTTAAAAGTGTACCTCGATTAAATAAGCTTTTAAAACCTTTATTTTGCCGTTATTTCTTATATATTGGTGGCTTTTAATCAAATTTGGTATACAGAAAGGTTATCACACTCAAATGGCACTTGCATATAACGTTTCAAAATTTGACAGTTAAAAACCATTATTCTTGACATATTGTCCGATTTTGATGAAATTTGGTATGTACACAGGCTTCAGCTCAGTGAGGACTAAAATACCAATTTCAAAAGTATACGCCTACCTCAAAATTCAACGTAACGATACTAAAAAAAAAAAAAAAAAAAAAAAAAATCATGCTTTCGACACTTAACGCCATTGAGGCGTAGCGCTATCGACACGTAGCGCTACTGACTCAGGGCGACAAAACTGAACAGTGTAGTGCTATTGACACGTAACGCTATTGGACGTAGTGATAACGATATGTAGCGCAAATGAAACAATAGCGCTATCGGGAGCTACCCCCCCCCCCCCCCCACACACACACACACACACGCATGCGCACGTACCCACTCCAACACGCGCGATCGCACGCACACACACACACGAGGGCGCACGCGCGTACCCACTCCAACAAACACACTTGCCCGCGCACGAGCACAAGCTGTGGCGCCTTACCTAAATACACGGCCATGTAACACAACATAGCTAACAACATCCATAATCAACTTTTGTTTTGAACTGTGTTATAGAACCAATCAATCCAGCTACCGGTATACATATCAATAACGAAAGCTGTATAATGTTCTTTTGACAAATATCTATGAAAGTACGGTATTTGACGGATTTTAAAAATAGCTTTAGATCTAATAACTGACTGGTAGATTATGGGTATTTTCATAGTAAACATGCTCTTGACATGTAAGCCTACACGTGTATTCAAGATAAACTGGGAGTACGTTTATATGCTTTGCATCTGGTTATTTTGCGCTGGTTTTCTTGCGCAAAATCATCAGTTATGGCTAGCCCATCCAAATATCTGCAGCCTGTCAAGCACTTACACTTTGAACAACAGACAGATTTTGGTAGTATGATCGACAATGAGTTTGAGTACTGGAACTTTCCGACATGTTACCTTTGCTTGTAGGCTACATATTTCATTGAGGCAACTTTCACCTTTTTCAATTAATTTGCTTCTTCAACTTTCAGAAAAAAAAAGGTACCATGTGACGGGATAGAATGATCATGGAAGCGTATATGCGTGGTATCGTGGTTTAAGCTGCGCCAGTGGCCCGATACCTCCGTCTTCAGCTGGAGTTTTCTTTCGGGGTGCCTCACCCTTAGCTCATGGCCCGTGCGTCCTGCCCTGTGAGCACAGGGGGATTGTTTCTCCGGGGATCCCACCCCGGGGCTAGAGGTTATACCGCGCCTCTTGACCGCATGATGAGCCCGTCATAGGACACATGGGGTATTTCAGTGAGGACAACAGTGCCACCTGTTGACCCACCCCGTCCTGATAGGAACATCGCCAGTTGGTCCGGGACTGCTTATTCTGCCAGGCAAGCCTGACTTATATCGCAGCTAACCCCCATATCTGAGGGCCATTCCCCTATCCGCCACCCGGGACCCGCCGAGTTGGGGATGGTCGCCCCACTAGTGAATTGGAAGCAGCCTGGTCCCACACACAAAGCCAATCAACATCAGGCAGAAGGACTCAAACAAGATGGTTCGAGACTTCACAAAGGCCGTCTTGAAAGCTGCTACAGAATCCATCCCAAGAGGAGCACGTAAAGATTACAAGCCCTACTGGACGGAGGAACTCCAGAATCTGGAAGATGCTGTTACGGAAGCCAGGGACAGAGCAGAAAAGCAGCCATCACTGGAGAATAACATAGCGCTGAAGGAAGTAACTGCCAGATACAAGCTGTCCTGCGCACAAGCTGCAAGAAAAAGCTGGCAAGAGAAAACTGAAAGCCTAAATCTCGACAGGGATGGCAGCAAGCTGTGGAAACTGGCTAGAACCCTCTGTAATGAAACAACAAGTCACACCACTATAACAATACAAGAGAATGGAAATTACCTCTCTGGAAAGAAAGCAGCAGACCACTTCATAGACGTCTATGAAAACATCAGCAATCTGGAAGTCCCTCCTGAACATAGAGCTGCAGTGCACAGGGCCCAAGGTGAACTTCATGAGGAAGAGCCCCAAGAGGAAGTCATGACCACAGCTTTCACAGAGAAAGAGCTGGAGGAAGCGTTGCAGAGCCTCAACCTGAAGAAGTCACCTGGACCAGACGGAATCACAAATGAAATGATTCTGCATCTTGGGATGAAGAGCAAGGCAGTCCTTCTAAAAATCTTTAATCCAGCTGGAAGACAGGATCAGTACCACAGTGTTGGAGGGAAGCAGACATGATCCCCATTCACAAAAAGGGAAAGGACAAGTCGAAGGCTGACAGCTACAGACCCATCAGCCTTACAAGCTGCTTAGGGAAGCTGATGGAGAGACTTGTCAACACAAGGCTTGTCTGGCACCTTGAGGAGCATCAGCTGCTGAGCCCTGAACAGGCAGGCTTCCGCCAACACAGATCAACAGAAGACCAGATCACATTCATCACGCAAAGCATTGAGGACGCTTTCCAAGAAAAGAAGAACACGCTTGCTGTCTGGATTGACATGGAGAAGGCGTTCGACAAAGTCTGGAAGGACGGACTTAGGCTCAAACTACGGCGATGTGGTGTGTCTGGGGGGATGTACACCTGGATCAGCCAGTACCTACACAATCGCCAAGCCCGAGTCAAGATTCAGGGCCAGAAAAGCAAGAAGAAGGTGCTGAGACAGGGAGTACCACAAGGAGGAGTCCTTTCGCCAACGTTGTTCCTCATCTTCATAGATGACATCGTCAGAGAACTGCCAAAAGGGGTCAGAGGAGCGATCTACGCAGATGACCTGGTGCTTTGGTGCTCTGAAGAGTACACCACCACAGCACAGGTACGCCTCCAGACTGCGCTCAACAAGATCAGCGACTGGACCAAGGAATGGCTTGTCTCTGTCAACTCAAGCAAAACAACCTACACAGTCTTCAGCCTATCCAGCAAGAAGCAAGAGGCGAAGCTGACACTGAACAACCAAAGGCTTGCAGAGGAACCCACACCTACCTACCTGGGAGTGACCTTTGATCGCAGGCTCACTTGGAAACAGCAGATCACCAGATGCTGTAGCAAGGCCAAGTTGAGACTGGCGATCATGAGGAAACTTGCGGGGACGAACTGGGGGGCTGACGAACGTATCCTGAAGAGACTCTATACAGGGAGAGTCCGACCTGTAGTTGAGTACGGGACGTCAGCATGGGCATCAGCTGCAAAGTCTAACCTCAACCACCTCAATAAGATACAGAACCAAGCTCAGCGTGTCATAATTGGCGCCATGAGATCCACCCCAATCCTGAAGATGGAAGAGACCACTGGGCTACAGTCATTAGAGGACAGAAGGGACACAAAGATCCTCATCCAAGCAGCAAAATTCAAACGCCTTGAAAACCATCCAATGAACAACAGAATGAGCAGACCCACCAAGAGCCGGTTGAAAAGAGGCAGCTTCATCTGCCAGTCAAGACGCCTTGAAAGACAAAGCCCAGTCTTGATGGAACACGAAGCAAAGCCTATCCCGGCAAATGTCACCCACCCATCTTGGAAGAGGCAGGTGTTCCCAACAGTCGTCACCAGCATTCCCGGAGTGGAGAAGAAAGGAATACAGTCAGACACCCAAAGGAAGGCCCTGGCCATGGAGTACATCTGCAACCAATATCCCCAGGAAGACTGGACCCATGTCTTCACAGATGGCTCCGCCACAGAGGCAACGAGGGATGGTGGAGCTGGAATCTTCCTTCGATACAAAGACGGAGATGAAGAAATTGCAATTCCAACAGGAAAATACTCCACCAACTTCCGAGCTGAGCGAGAAGCCCTCTGTGAGGCAGCCACAACAGTCTTGCAGAACTCCAAAAGAACAACAGGGCAGGTGGTGGTCTTCTCTGACGCTCTCTCCGTGCTCCAAGCCCTCAAGAACTCCCGCTGCAAAGAACAGAACCATATCACTTCAGCCCTTGTTGCCCTGAGTGCCAGAGTGGAGAAAGTGGTGATACAATGGGTACCAGCACACTGTGGCATCAGAGGCAACGAAAAAGCGGACATTCTGGCAAAAGATGGTGCACAGAAGGAGCAGGCCAACAACCTGGTGTCATACGATGAAATTAAGACAATCATCAAGGCACAACAAGGAATAAAATGGCGCCTCCTGCATCCCAAATACAACCCAGAAGACACATACCATTTGCTGGGACGACGGGAACAGGTCAAGATCTTCCGCCTGAGGACTGGACACAATCGCCTGCTCCACCACATGCACACAAAATTTGGCATTGGACAGAGTGGAGAGTGCCCTTGTAGTGAGGGACCAATGACAACTGACCACATCCTTCAAGTCTGTACGACGTATGCAGCATCCAGGAGAAAGTACTGGCCAACACCGACAGCAGTGGAAGCCAAGCTGTATGGCACCCTGGAGGAGCTGCGACGGACGGCAGCCTTCATCGAGGACACCGGGCTGCTCATCTAACGGGATGGCGAACGAGGAAGAAGAAGAAGAACGGGATAGAATGCGCCACGACTTTCATATTTGTGTAACATGTCCTTTTTTCAGTCAATTGTTACCCACTGGGCAGAACTGATCAGGTATGTGGGTGGGAAAATCGGGCGGTAACACGGTTTGTGTGTGTCTGGGTGAGTGCGAAATAGAGGGGGAGGGGACGAGGGAGAGGGAGTGGTGCAGGTCAGGCGTGCCTCAGAACCCCAACGGTCCGCTGAGAGCGGGAAGACGATGGTGGGAGGGACTTTCCATCTTTTTTTTTTTTTTTTTTTTTTCAAAAGCCGAGCTGATTATGATTACGCGGAGCCTTTGCAGAGCTGTGACGTCAAACTTAAACATGGCGGGGAAAAAAAAGTCACATCTTCGGTTGGGCATGTCAGATCATCGTCATTAAAAAAAAAAAAAAAAAAAAAAAAAAAAAAAAAAACACTCACCTGCCTAACCAGAAGCAAAACATCGTGGATGGATAGGGGGCATGATAAAGGCTAGCCTGGGGGTGGGGGGGGGGGGGGGGTGGAGGAGGAAGGGAAGGGAAACAATAAGAGCATGGAAACGGGTTGGGGTTAAGAATGGGGGTCGGCGTCGGGGTGTTGTGGGAGAGTGTGTAGAGCGGGGAGGGGTAGCCGGGTTTTCAGTAAGCTGTGACACCTGTCTGGGTCAAGCCCTTTAACCTCAGGAGTTCAATGGTTCAGTCCATTGACATTTTTTTTTCTCTGGATAGTTCGGTCAGACCTAAAATATTTGAAATAAAGGTCTAAGATTTGATTTTCTCAGGTACTGAAAACGAAGTCAGTGAAAATATAGCTTGCAGTAGTTTTAAAGATGTCGTTTTCTGCCATTTCTCTCAGTAGTCCGTCAGGTTCTAGTGTCATGTCTACCTAGGCCGTGCATGCGCGCTCATTTAGGCCCCAGAGTAACGTCTATGGCCGGCGCAGTTCGGTCGCTTGCGGAACAAAACGGCACACATGTCTGCGTGTGCCTGCGCACTCATAAACTTCAAATTAAATTATTTAAAGGTATTCGGTACAACAGAGCAGACTGGATTACTTCTTGATATCAGATTCTTTACTCGTTGAAACTAGAGGGGTTGAAATAACTCCTGGATATCGATCTGATCACTCTATGGTCTCCCTTGAGTTAAAAGGTAATTTGAGAAAAAGAGATAAGCAATATTGGAAATTTAATAACTCCCTTTTAAAAGACAAGGAATATATAAATATTGTAAAGCAACTAGTTAATGATATCAAAAGACAGTATGCCATTCTGGTTTATGATTTTGACAATTTAGGTAACATTCCTGACGAAAGTATACAGTTTCAAATAAATGATCAACTGTTCTTTGAAACTCTTCTTATGGAAATTCGAGGGAAAACTATTTCATATGGTACATATAAGAAGAAAGAAGAACACAGACAAGAAAAACAATTATTAAAAGATATTAACGAAATAGAAAATAACTTAGATGCTCATGCTCTTGATAATCTTCAAGAGAAAAAAAACAGCTTAGAAGAAATAAGAAATAAAAGGCTCGAAGGAATGCTGGTAAGATCAAGAGCCTTGTGGCTAAGGGACGGCGAAAAGACAAGTAAGTATTTTTGTAACTTGGAAAAAAGGAACTTCGTTAATAAAACAATATGCTATGTACAAAAAAATGGTGGTGAGACTATATTTGATGACAGGGGTATCCTAAAAGAAACACAAGCTTTTTATGAAAGCCTGTACAGAGAGAGGGAGAGTCATGATGTTGATTTAGATAACCTTATTTTTGATGCTCCGAAACTTGACGAAGTAGATAAAGAATTTCTGGAAGGGGAGATTACGTATGCTGAGGCACATGCTGCTCTGAAAGAAATGAAAAACAATAAAAGCCCCGGAAGTGACGGCTTTACTACTGAATTTTATCAATTCTTTTTTCGTGACATTGGTATTTTCTTGGTCCGTTCATTGAATTTCGGGTTCTCATCAGGACAGATGTCGGTTACTCAGCGGCTGGGTATAATTTCTATGATACCAAAAGATAACAAACCGAAACAGTTTCTAAAAAAACTGGCGCCCAATCTCTTTGCTGAATACTGCATACAAGATAGCTTCATCATTCATTGCTAATAGACTCAAACCTATGTTACATAAACTAATTAATAAAGATCAAACCGGTTTTTTAAAAGGAAGATACATTGGTGAAAATATTCGTCTGCTTTATGATGTGTTGTTACTTACTGAAAAACAGAATATCCCGGGCCAGATTCTTACAGTAGACTTTGAGAAAGCCTTTGACTCGGTATCATGGAGATTTATAGATAAGGTTTTGGATTTTTTAAACTTTGGACCCCATATAAAAAGATAGATAAAGGCTTTTTATAATGATATAACAACCTGTGTCTCCGTTAATGGGAATTACACCCCCTTTTTTAAAATATGCAGGGGAGTCCGCCAGGGGGATCCTCTATCTCCTTATTTATATCTTTTGTGTGCTGAAATTTTGTCATTATTAATGCGTAAAAATAATCAAATTAAAGGATTAACTATAAATGGCAAGGAACATTTATTGTCGCAGTTTGCAGATGACACAACTGTTTATTTAGACGGAAGTGAAATGTCTTTCCGAGAAGCAGTTAGATTACTAGAACAATTCACATTAATGTCGGGTCTAAAGATAAATCACGAAAAGACAAACATAATTTGGATTGGCAGCATGAAAAATTCCTCCATAAGATATATGAGGGATAGGAACTTTTGTTGGGATCCTGGGATTTTTACCGTACTCGGGATCAAATTTTCTACCAATATTGATAGTATTGTAGATCTCAATTTTGACAATAAGCTTCTGCAGATTAAAAGCATTTTAGCTAAATGGAATAAAAGACTTCTAACACCTTTTGGGAAAATTACTGTTATAAAAACTTTGGCAATGCCAAAAATCGTACATTTATTTAGTAATCTTCCAGATCCCAAGGATAATTTTTTACAGGAACTTGACACATTGTTCTTCAAGTTTTTGTGGGATGGGAAACCAAATCGAGTAAGTAAAAAGTGTGTGTGTCAAAATTATGAAAATGGTGGATTAAGAATGTTGAATGTTTTCGCATTTTTGTCGTCAGTCAAAATATCCTGGTTAAAAAGAATATTCTGTGGCAACCCTAATAATCTTCAGGAATTTGCATCTTTCTTTGTTCCAGGATTGGACAAACTTAAACTGCTGGGTGGTGAATATGTCAATACATTACTGACCAGAACAAATAATACCTTTTGGAGGGATGTCCTCAAACATTTTAAAAAATTATCTTTAAAATGTATATCGAGTAATATTCATGATTTTGTCTCTGATTGTATTCATTATAATATTAATATATTAAGAGATAGGAGGATTGTTTATGTTAAACAATGGGTGGAGGAAGGTATATGGCAAGTGATAGATTTGATGAATGAAGAAGGAGTTTTCCTCTCATTTGAAAATTTCTGTAGAAAATTTCCCAATGTAAAGACTAATTATTTACTGTTTGCTGGTGTTATCGAGGCAGTAAAGACATATCAAAATAAAGTCCAATGCACATTGACGCCAAGGTATAAATTACAGGATCAAAAAAATTGGACAATGATTTTAAAAGGGAATAAATGTGTATATTCAGTTCTTGTCAACTCGCCCATTCGTCCTGCAGGTCTTAATAAATGGAACACCTACTATGCAAACTTGACTTGGAAAAACATTTTTAGAAAATGTCTAATTTCGACCACTGACACACAGTTAAGATGGTTCCAGTATAGATTGTTACTTAGAATTCTTCCGACAGGCAGGTATCTATTTCTTCGCAAAATTATTGATTCGTCTCTGTGTGCCTTGTGTGATGAGGAAGAAGAAACTATTATACATTTATTTTGGAACTGTCAGGCTGCAAAAAATTTTTGGAACAGTCTGGAGAGACTGCTGAACAGTACTTGTGAAACGTGTGTTAATCTAACTTTTTCTGAAAATCTTATTTTATTTGGGACCAGTGAGGGCGTTGTCACTGATAAGGTGTTAGATCTGATACTTTTATTGGCTAAATTCTATATTTACAAATGCAAATGGAAAAGGAGCAAACCACGCATTACTGCTTTCATCGGGCTACTGAAACAAAGATACTCAATAGAGTGCTACTGTAATGCAATGAAAGGGGAAAAAATAAAAGTACTTTTTGATCATCAATGGCACCTGTATAAACCTCTGATAGAACTTTAAGACTTTGTTAACAAAGTATGCTTTTTATATACTCTTGAATGCTGCATGAATATCTACAATATGAATGTCTCTGCCATAAGGCCTAACTTACTTCGCTGAGTTTTAATATCAGGCGTACAGTTTGTCAGTTATTTTCTGTTTTCCCTTTCTTGTCCCCACGGTGCAACGCATCATTGACATCTTGACTACCACCTCCCCTTAACCCCATCCCTTTACCCCTACAATCTCTCTCTCTCTCTCTCTCTCTCTCTCTCTCTCTCTCTCTCTCTCTCTCTCTCTCTCTCTCTCTGCCTGTGTTTTCCTGACCGTATATCTTTCTTTCCACCTGTCAGCCTGTTGTATCCCCCCCCCCCCCCACGCATCCCCCTTCCCCCTAGCCCCCCCCCTCCCACGCTCCCCCCCCCCTCCTCTCCCATCCCACTCACGCCTCCATCCTCACTCACCCTTCCTCTCCCTTCTCTTGCTCGACCATCACCTCCAAATCTCTGTTTACTCTTCTTTTCTTCTTTGCTTTCCTCTTATTATTTGCCATCACAACAGTAGTAGTCTCACAAATTGACGAAGACGCTGATCGTTACTATATTTTCTTTTTGTTAAAAAAAAAAAAAAAATCATTTTGGTAATCACAGTAGTTACATGGTGATGATGTTGATAATGACGATGATGATGATTATAATCATGAAGAAGATGATTATGATGATTATGTTTTGTTGTTGTTATAATTGTCTCATTACCTTGGTATGTGTTTTGTAGTCCTTATTTGTAATTTGTTCTATTGTTTTGAAATAAGTGTGATTAAAAAAAAAAATTTAAAGGTCTTGAAAACAAGCGAACAATAACAAAAACAACAACGATCAACAACCTCACACTCCCCTGCTGCACTAAAATCATAACACGGACCGCTGGGAAGTTTGCGCTGTCATATGTTTATTTATTATTCATTCATTTATTTATGAATTTATAATAACAATTATTGTCATTATTATTATCATTATTATTTTCATTCTTCTTCTTGTTTTTATTGTTGTTATTATTATTATTATTATTATTATGGCCTAATATTTTGAGACTCAAATGTTCGGCTGCAAGAGTGCCGAATTGACAGCCCAGACATAAGAAACCTAACACAGAGTAACTTTTATTCAAGACTGGCACAGCCTTTTAAACTTGAATAAAGTCAAACAAATACATAGACGAACAATCTAATAGTGGGGGAAAAAACAAGCGCAGGCCAACAACTGAACTATCTTCATAGTAATGACTTGGCAAAGATTTGGACTTAAGGAAGGGGGGGGGGGGGGGGGGGGGGGATGGGGGGGATTTGAAGATGGAGAAACTGGGAACATGAAATTAAGAAAATATGTTACAGATATGAAAACTCTTCACTAGCTGCATAAGGGAACCATCGCAATCCCTTTTGAAGGCAGATATATTTGTATTGCCTGCTCCGAGGCCTTTCGTCCGCTGGGTCGGACTCATCAGGGAGACACGGCTGGTTGTGTCTGCGCTCCTGGCGTCAAATAGAGACACACCACAGTCCATAATACTGTGGTGTTCTCACAAATCTGGCAAATCTTTGCCAAGTCATTACTATGAAGATAGTTCAGTTGTTGGCCTGCGCTTGTTTTTTCCCCCACTATTAGATTGTTCGTCTATGTATTTGTCTGACTTTATTCAAGTTTAAAAGGCTGTGCCAGTCTTGAATAAAAGTTACTCTGTGTTAGGTTTTCTTATGGGAGCATAAAATACCCAACTTGTTTACTGTTTATCGTTTACTGTTCCCTGCCTCATTTCATTTCCAATTTTGTTTTGATTAAACTGAGGTTATTTGTATTTGTTTCTGTCCGTCTGTGTGTTTGTCTTTTGATCTCCCTTGCATCTTTGGGTGGATCCTCAAGCGTAGGCTCAAAGATTGTCCCTACATTTTATACTATTTGCATAATGTCTTTAGTTTTTCAGCAACTTTTTTCCTCCCCACACTTTCGTTTGGTTTCATTTACTACTCTTCGCTGGATGCTTTGGGGGTGCTATTGGATTCTTTTTTGCACCCTTGGTGGTGAGAACACCACAGTATTATGGACTGTGGTGTGTCTCTATTTGACGCCAGGAGCGCAGACACAACCAGCCGTGTCTCCCTGATGAGTCCGACCCAGCGGACGAAAGGCCTCGGAGCAGGCAATACAAATATATCTGCCTTCAAAAGGGATTGCGATGGTTCCCTTATGCAGCTAGTGAAGAGTTTTCATATTTGTAACACATTTTCTTAATTTCATGTTCTCAGTTTCTCCATCTTCAAATCCCCCCCCCCCCCCCCCCCCCCCCACTCCTAAAGTCCAAATCTTTGCCAAGTCATTACTATGAAGATAGTTCAGTTGTTGGCCTGCGCTTGTTTTTTCCCCCACTATTAGATTGTTCGTCTATGTATTTGTCTGACTTTATTCAAGTTTAAAAGGCTGTGCCAGTCTTGAATAAAAGTTACTCCGTGTTAGGTTTTCTTATGGGAGCATAAAATACCCAACTTGTTTACTGTTTATCGTTTACTGTTCCCTGCCTCATTTCATTTCCGATTTAGCCCAGACATAGTTGCGTCCCTTTACTCGCTCTGTGTATATCGGATGACACGTTTGTGTATTCTTGTTCATGGGGAAAAGCAATTCATTACTAACTGAACTTGTAAGTGTCATAAGCTTACTCTAGATAGTGACAAATTCAGCGAAGGAGAAGCAGCCTTGATACATAGGCAAAAGTCCGGCTACCTCCTCTCCCCCCCTCCTCTGGTCTCTCCTGTTCTTTACCTCCCTCCAAAGCCTATTCCCCCCCCCCGCCCCGGACAGTATAGGCTATACTATACTGTCATGTACCATCTCCTCCTCTCTTCCTTACCTTCGACAGGATTGTGTAGGCGGCCCATATTGTCTCCTTCGCTCCAAAGTGTCCCCCACTGGACATTATGCTTATTATAACTGCACCCCCCCCCCCTCCTTTCTTACCATGCTTTGATTGTGCCCACACACACCCTCCACCGCTAACACCGATTACTTCCACCTTGCAGGTAGTAACTGATTGTCCATAACTAATGTTACAAAAGAAAACAAAAAATAATGATGATAACGATAAATGTAACTAACATGACCCTGCCTTTGAATGCAATGGAAAACAGTGTCTCAGCCTCCTGTCACCACGGTACAAACTGCATCAGATCTCAAAGGAATGTGCATGAACAGAGAGAGAGAGAGAGAGAGAGAGAGAGGAGAGAGAGAGAGAGAGAGAGGACTGTCTAGAAAATTATGACATCATTTGGAACATATTTACTTGTTTCTTGATATGCCACCCAATTACAATAATACCTAGTGGTCTACGACGTCAGAAGCCTTTGTAAAGTCGACAAACGATACTCAGAGAGAGAGAGAGAGAGAGAGAGAGAGAGAGAGAGAGAGAGAGAGAGAGAGGAGAGAGAGAGAGACAGAGAGGGGGGCTGGGCGGATAGAAAGGGAGGGAGGGAAGGATAGCGAGTATAATGATATAGAGGTGAGGATGACAGTCTTGGCAGGGCAGGCAGGGGTAGGGGGGATGCGAGGGGCAGGAAGAAGGGCAAGGGGTGGGGGGGGGGGGATGTAGGAGGATGAGTGGGTTGGAGGAGGTTGGGAGCAACACAGACAAGCCCAAACTGTCCCACCACGACCCACTGTATGGGCCAGCGCAGACTGTCTGGGAGGGCATATTAGCGAGGGGTCATTTTGGGCTGGGACACCAGCAAGCTGAACCACGAAACGTGTGGGTGTGTCTGTGCTTAGAGATGCGTTAATAAGGAAAACAGAAGGCTCTCTGACTCCCGAAAGTATGAGCATAATCTCAACCACACCACAACCCAAACCTAATCTATTCCAAATCAGAACTTTAACCAAAACATAACTGCACAAAACCAGAAACAAACCAACAACAACAAACCCAACACGTTTACCGACTAAGGGGTGAGGGAGAAGAGTTGTCTTCTCCTATCACTAAAGATAAAGCAAAACAACGTCTACTGTCATGGAAACTAACCGGATCGTCTCCACTCAGAATAAAAACTGATACGATATTCTCCTGACAATAATTATATATGTTACTTTGTGTTCGTAATCACATCATCTATCTTTTAAAATCTTCACACAATGTCGTAAAGCAAAATTGATCAGTGTCGTAAAATCGCAGTTTACTGTTATCATCTTCCGGGTACTGAATCAGAGTGACTATGTTTCCTCTTCGATAAAGCGATTCCGCAACGAAGAACCCTCAGCTGTAGTGACATGCCACGAAATGGGCTGCGAATTCTCTCGAGTTTTTGTTTGGTGGTCCAAACCTGGGCGGAAACGACTGTCATCAGGTGATTCAGATTTCAGACAAGTCGAAGACAGTGACGAGAAAGCAGACGACCAAGGTGAGGGTGAACGGTTTATGGAAAGGAAAGGAAGTCGTCTGCGAAAGATGTTTTCACGGAAAAAATCTAAACAAACACTGACAGATAACCCAAAGTTTGTGCGCAAACTTCCTAGCAAACCAACGAATGACTTTTCGGCACTCAGCGGGTCCTCGGTTAACTCGGACGCAGAGTCTGCTGTGAGGAACAGGAATGCTGAACAGGTCTTGAAGCTGATGCGACAAGGAGGTGATGGGTTCAACTTCGATTTCCTCACAGGCGCTTGTCTCCCCCATAAATTCAACCCAGTGGAATTAGCATGTTCTCTAGGATATTTTGACATGGTTGAAGTGTTTCTTGACAACGGATGCAGTCCAAATCTTCCAACATCAGCTGGCAAACTGTTACACACAGTACTTGAGGCCATCAAGGCCCACAAAGATTGTTTAGAAGCAGGGAAGAAGCTTGTGATAAAATTGATCTGTCTTGGCTGTGATCTAGATATTAAAGATCGTGGTGGTGTCACTCCGTTGATGCACTGTGCCCAGATTGGTGACCATGAACTAATGCAAATGGTGCTGGAGAGGTGTTCTGACAGACAGCTGACATGCCACTGCTCAGGGAGTATGTACACTCCCCTGCACATGTCGGACCATGAAAGGAGACTTTGAGTGTGTCAGGTTACTTTTGTCTCGTTCACCCCACAAACACATCAACGAAAGAGACAAGGCACATAACACTGCACTTCATCTGGCGCTCAAGTCCATGCTTCATAATATACCCTACTTGAATGCAGCAAAGGAAAACCTGGAGTCAGGTACTGAGCAGAGCAAAGAAAAATTAGCAGCATGCCAGCATCTGATGAGTTTTCAACAAAATGCAGTTGCCATTGTTGAAGCACTGGTGATGGCAGGAGCAGCAGTACATGCAAGCTGCGATCAGCGCACTGGATATCACTGGACTATGGAGTACACTTATCCTTTAGTCTATGCTCTGCAGCTGTGTGCTCAGGATCAGACACTGGGATTCGAACTTGACCCTGTGCAGTTCTCTAGTACGTTGAACCTTGTTTCAAGGCAGACGATCCAGTCACTGGAAGATCTTGGCAAAATTGAGCCAGAAACAAACAAGGAGCAGATCAAAGACGGTGAAGAAGCCAACAGGAAATTCTCTCCATATGCAGGTGTTGTCCGCTTGCTTGTCCTTGGAGGAACAGAAATGTCTAGAGAAATACGAGTCAACTTGTACCGCATGTTTGACTCAGCTCTTCACACTCTCCTGGATGAATTGTGTGCATTCTGGGACAAGTACCAGGTCAGTAGGCCTCCAAAGTTGGTTCATCTGTCCAAACTGGTAATTCGAGCCCACATGGCAAGTGTTCACAAGCTGCACCAAATCAACCGTCTTCCCTTGCCACCCCGCATGAAAGAGTACTTGAAACTCAATTTCCTTTGACACTGACAGGGATGTTGTGATCCTGTAGTACTGCCGGGATGCTTTAACTAACAAGGCAGATTTAAAATATAAAATTATATTGAGAATCTTTTGTTTTTCTAATTTGTGGCTTGGTATTGTCATTGTCACATTTGCCAAAACAAGTTTGTGAAATGTTTGTTTAGAAGCAGGGTTGGGGAGGAGATGTGGGATGGAGAATTTGTGTGATTGTGCATACACTGATACAGATTCATGCTCCAATACAGGTTATGTGATACTGATGTGATTCAGGCTGATAAATCCTGGATGTTATTAACATAGTCAAGGATGTCGGATGGGCTTTTTTGTTTTTGTAATATGTTGGCTTCATTTGAGAGGTTAACATAGACAACAAAGATAAAAATTCAGTGCGTTTAAGCACTTGACAATTTAACTTTTGATCATTTTAACTACATCATATGTGTTCCTTTTGTTGATGTTGTTTAATTGCCTTTGGTAAAGTAATGTACTTAAAGGTGACTGACTATGATGAGAATTCAAACAATGACATTAAGCATAGTATGTAGTCAAACAATGACATTAAGCATAGTATGCAGTGGGAGTTCTGCAGAAAAAAAGAAAAAAACAAAAAACAAAGAGGATATTTTTTCTGCCACAGGGACGAGTGTCAAATAATCCCACATATTGAGTCTTGTGAATCTGGAGGTCCGTTGCAAATTCAATAGCATATTTTGAAATTGCACAGACTTCCAAAACCTTTTCCTCATTTTTTGCTCTTGGAAAATGGTTTTGGATGTGTCATTGTATGCAGACCTGCTTAGGAAAGGACTTCCAGGTGGTGAACTGCCATGTATGCTTAAGTGTGAAAAAGCTATACATGACTGGACGTTGCCCCCCCTCCTCTCTCTCCTCTCTCTCTCTCTGTCTATCACACACACACACACACACACACACACACACACACACACACACACACACATTACATTCATGGAATGCAGTGCTATGAGGTTGGTTGAAGAGCTTGGTACCTATAGTATAGGGAATTATCCTTTTTGTCATAATGATATGTATTTTGTTGGTTGGTTGGTTGATATAATGATGTTATTTTGATATGAGTTCATAGTGATACCAGTATGAAAATGAAAACAGTTATATTACATGCAGCTTTGATCGTATTTGTAGTCAACAGGCTTAATGTGTTCTATTGATTTGATCTGTGTATTGTGTTAATATTGACATTCTTAACATTTAGTTTTTCTTATGTATAGTCACTCAGGAGGGGAAAGTTGATTGTAGACAGATATAACCAATACTAGAAAGAGCTGTGTTCATTGAACAGAAGTAGGTGACTCCCCTTCTACGCTGTCACTGAAGGGTTAACTATGTTTTAGTAACCTCTTCTTCATCCCCACCCTTCCCTTAATCCCTTACCCTGCTGCCTCTTCTTACCACCTAAGGCATGGTTACAATGACAGAGGAACTGTTTGTCTGCACTTGTTTTCCGTCACAACTTAATTTGTTCCTTTTCACATTTTTTGCTGTCTCATCTGGACTTTTCCATTTGCTGTGATATTCCTTTGACATTGCTCACTGTAGTGTAGGTTTTCAGTAAACAGTCAACATCCACGACAAGTAATTAACATCAGGTTGTAAGGAGATCATCCACAGGTTGAGGCACTGCAATGCTGCAGCGTCATTTTGGTGGCATTCAGTTGTGCCTGTTTCTTATCCAATGTGCAGGACACCTGCAAATAAATTTTGAAATGAATTTGAAATAGATCTGCCAGTTAACATAGACAAACAAATTACAAGACAAAACATGACGCGTTTTGACCTCTTGTGTCTTCTTCAGGCAAGATAAACAATTCGCCTGAAAAAGACCTAAGAGGTCGAAACATGTCGTGGTTATTTTTTGTATTTTGTTTGTCCATGGTAACTGGTGGATTTACTTTAAACTCCTTTCAAAATTTGTTTCAATATCTGCCGCAGTCACCTCACTTTGAAACTAACCTCCAAATAATAAGCAAAGACCCCTCTTGGCATTGACTAGTGAAGGATGGAGCTGGTATCTGAAGTAGTGGGATACCATGTCCATCCAGCATCAGAGACTCCATGACCTTGCTGATGCTGAACACTGAATACGAACTCTAATTGCAAAGTGAGGCGACTGCAGGCAGAAATCTAAACAGATTTGAAAAGTTGTTGATAAAGCACCGCCAAAAAACATAGACAAATGAATCACAAGGCAAAACACGACTCGTTTCGACCTCTTAGGTCATCTTCAGGCAAAATACACAACACTCAGGACAACGAAAATGAATGAGCGATCATTTATCTTCATCCAATTGGGCGCAAGATAGGCATTGAGTGCCAGTCTTGTGCCCAATTGGATGAAGATAAGTGAAAGCTCATTCATTTTCGTTGTCCTGAGTGTTGTGTATCTTGCCTGAAGAAGACCTAAGAGATTGAAAAGCATTGTGTTTTTGTTTTGTGATTTGTTTGTCTACGTTTTTTTTTTTTTTTTTTTTTTTTTTGTGGTGCGCTATCAAGAACTTTTCAAATTTGATACAAACTCGTCATGAACTTGGATGTGGAGAGGAATTCTACACTGATGCTATGTACTTCAGGAGCAGGGTGAGAAGGGCCACAGAATGCGAGACATTTTCTGGTAAGATCAGTGAAAATGCACATTGCTGTGGGGTTTCTTTTTAGTTTGAGACTACATGACAGGGCTCTATTCTATGATTCTATATATTATTTCAGCATAAACCATGCGGGAGAGATGCATGAATGCATGTAGCATTTGTAAGAGTGTTTGACCATGCTGATCAAATTTCTACCAGTATGTATCATTGTAGGTGGGTTGTTGTTTTTTTTTAGCAATGACTTGTCTTGATTTTCTTTTTTTTTTTTTTTTCGCTGATTTTTTTTTTTTTTTTTTTTTTTTAAATGATTCATAGTCAATGTAATGTTTTATTCAAACTCTTCATTACTTGTTGATCAGTTTCCATGTCATGCACAGAGTCATATTGAGTACTTTTCCTGGGTGTGGGGAAGATACATCTCTCTTCCTTCATGCCCTGTTGTTGGTGTTTTTCCCATGCTGTTCATTTCAGACACCCTGTAGAACATGGATAGGTTCATCCTGTTGCAGTGACATCACCATCAGCAGTCCATAGGGGGCGTTTACTCTTTCCAAGGGCTGCAACTGAGGCCTGTCAGTTCATGACAGTTCAGATGAAGGGCCCTGATCAAGGTTTTTGAAAGTTGTGAATTTTTGGAGAGGCACCATGATGACCTTGTAAGCTAAAACTGTCTTCTCAAAACCTCAACCCTTATCAGATGGAACCTGAGAGTGCAGACTTTGTCGCTGTGCTACATATTATGCCGGCTACTGATGAGAATAACTGCCGAGTCGTGGAGCCAGAATGTCATCCCTCTGAATCTGAGGGAATGTTAATTTTTTTTCCATCTCCATAATCATGGACTGCACCATCCATAATCCCTGTCTGGCGTATCAAGAGACAGAAGTTTACATGATTTTGTCCATTCTGACCAAAAATTTCAGTCTTCCTCCAATTTGTAAAATGTTTTTTGACTGTGAATTCAAAATCTGTAGTGCAGTTGGTTTGATTTTGTCATCATTTTTTTTTCCTTAATTTTTTTTTTTTCTAATGTAAAGTGATGTGGGCTTTTTCTTTGATTTTATTTGAGTTTTAGTGCCAGTTACAAGTTTTACCCGATATTACATGCCATTGTTGTGCAGGAAATATTCTTTTGCTGTGATTAGAGATGTGTGTGGTGTGTGTGTGTGTGTGTGTGTGTGTGTGTGTGTGTTGTGGTGTGTGTGTGGGGTGGGGGGGGGGGGTGTGCCTGCATGCAATACAGCTGTATCAAGACACTGGTTATAATTTCTTGTCCAGTCACCGATTATGCCTGGCATGAGACTGATAAAAATCTTTGGGTCACATTTTCATATATATATATATATACCACCTGAACATAAATTATAAAAAGATAAGAATTGCAGTGTTATTTTCAGTCCAACTTCATGTAGATCAGGCAAAAATTTTGTGATACAGAATGCTTCAGGGGAAGTAATGAGCTATACCATTGACCAACATTTTAAGATGCAAAAGGAATTTTGGTCAAACATGGAAACTTTGTTATAAATGCTTTTGAATGTTGGTTTACTGACATGTGAATTTAAGTCAAACCATTAAAACTTTGTAGAGTTTTTGATAGAAATATTTCCATTGTTGCCAGTTTACCAAATCTGAATTATTTTGTCAGATATCAGGATTATGTTATGTGGTGGAATGATGGTATGGCCAGTCTGTAACTGTGTGTTACATTTAGTGAGCACTTACATTGGCACATTGTGCACACCCACCCACCCCCTCCCCCCACCAACCCCTCCCCCCCCCCACACACACATGTGCATGCTTGCCTGTACATACACTAACAAACACACACACACACACACACACACACACCACACACACACACACACACACACTACACACATATGCATGCACGCACACACAAGCACAAACATTACTCGTTCAAATGAATGTATGCAAGGTATGAGAGGGTGGATGTGACGGGTATGTAGTGATTGAAATGAGACCTGATTCATGGATTGTTCCTTCTCTCTCTCTCTCTCTCTCTCTCTCTCTCTCTCTCTCTCTCCAATCAGCCAGTGTGAATGTGTGTGTGTGTGTGTGTGTGTGTGTGTGTGTGTGTGTGTGCATACATTCTGAACTTTGATACTTGATTAACATGTTTAAATATATAGATTCTTGTGTTTACCCATATTTAACAAAATATAAATCAACATTTTGTTACCGAGTTAGCCGATTTCTCCAGGCCAGTTTTTTCAGTTTTTTATTTTTTTGTTTTATATTGTTTCGATTGTCAACTCTCAGTATCTCTTTTTGTGTTAAAAAAGAAGTGTCTCATACTTGTTTTTATGGACAATAGTTGATTATAAACAAGAAGAGTAGCAAAATTACCATTTTTGTTGACTGCCAACTTGCTCTAGCTTTGAATCCTTTAGTAGCAATTTGTTTTCCTTTTTTCCCCAAAAATCATTATTTGAACAGCTTGTTGAAATTGTGTAATGTGAGGGGATGAAGAAAACCATCTTTGTTGATGGAACTAAATGAATTATGTGTGCCTGTGATGTAAAGTGTTGGGTGGAAGAAAAAGAGGCGGTGTGTTTGTGAGACTTCCTTGTGTTTTGATTTCACAACTATTGCTTTGTGAAAGGGGGGAGGTGGGAGGGGAGGAGGTTGGGGGGGGGGGGGGGACTTCAAAAGGATACACCTGTCTTGCAGCCCTATCACAGGCTTGTCATTGGTTTGTGTGTGTGTGTGTGTGTGTGTGTGCCAGAGATTAATTTGACGGTAAATTGGTTTCATACAGCCAGTGTGAGGATTTTTTTTTTGCATGTGTAATGTATATGGTTTTGTTGAACACTGTTATACGTAATAGGTAAGTGTATGGTTGTATGAGGTGCATTTCATGTAGGTATGTGTGGTCCTTTTTGCATGCTATACATGTGCATGTGATTATAAATGACAAGGTTTTTGTGTGCTTACGTCATTTTTGTTTTTCAGTGTTTTTCGCCACAAGTTATATTTTGTATGTTTGCGTATGTATGACCCCAAAAAGAAAATTTAATGCTTCATTTTTTTTAAAGTTAAATTTACTAGGCTGTTGTTTGGGAGCTTAAATCAACCAGTTATATGAATGTAAGTAACATTAAAAAAAGGGCTGCCCCAATATCTTTCTCAATTGTTTGTCATTGATTTTCTTTACTATCTTTCTTTCTTTCTCTTTTTCTTTTCGATATGTATGTGTGAATATTGTTGATATGTGTCTGTATAGTGGACTTTTTATGTGATATTTATTTGGTCAGTCACTTGCTGAATCATTTTTTTTCTTTCTTTACATATTACAGTAAAATGTTTTGATTTTCAAGGCAATAAAAACCTACGTATTTAAACTTTATCTTCATTTGCAGCAAAACATTTCATATGTTGTCCGATTTAGTCGTGCTAAGTTTTAGATTCACTTTTATTCCCCTTCCCCCCACTCTCTCCTTCGTGTTCAAGCTGTCTAGAGATTCTGTGTTAGTAATTCCCTTCTTTTAGTGACTTTCTGCTCAGTTGCCCCCCCCCCCCCCCTCCCTCTATTTCTCCCTCCCCCCAGCTTTGTGTTCTTCTACTAGTAATTTGTTTATGAAAGTTTCCACTTTTTTGACGTTTTTTCATGAGAATTTATACCAAGTCACATTTTTTGGTTGTAATCCGACAACTCATTATGAGACTGTAAGCATTGTCCAGCATAGATACTGACTGTCCATATTGCTGTGTATGTTTGCATGTATAACGTTTTGTCTATTTTATTGGTTTATTGATTGATTGATTGATTTCTTCTTTTTTTCGTTTCTGTAAGCAGAGATTGATGCATAAAGCGGAGTGCCCTGCATGCTGTTCATCTGTTTCAAGAAGACATGAGTGGATCAGTTGTCATGTTCCTGTTAAGAATTTGGTTAATGTCTGAATAGGTTCTTGGTGGTGGTGTTGTCGCAGTATTGTTCCAGGCCCTGTGTGGTCTGATGGATATAGTTAGATAGATAGATAATGTGTTGCATGTCAAGTTAATTTATTCTGCATGCATGCGGACTGAGGATTTTGATTTAAACTGACTTACGACAGGAGATGGTCACTACTTTTTTTTTATTTTATTTTTTTTATAGAGCAGATTGATTTGTTGTTATTTTGGATTGTTGCAGTTAAAATCCTGAAATGTGTCGCAGTTGACTGCTTTATTGCTTGCAGTGTTCAGACTGTGAACATTTGGTAATGATTTATCTTTTGTTAACTTTTGTTTTTCTTTTTTTTTTTTCAACTGTGTAGTTGTTGTAGCTGTTTGTTTTTGAATAGATCTATTTAAACAATTTTTTTTTTTTTTTTGAAAATGGAACAACAAGCGACATTTTGTCCTGCCTTGACAATTTATTTGTCAGTGTACTGTTTGGGAAATATTTACCGAGAGAAAAAACTATATTATCCCCATGGCATGCCAGGCTCTTTCAGTATAACTTGTATCATCCCATCTGAGGCATTCTGTGCAAGTAATTTCGTTGTGTTTGCCTCCATCTTTGACTGTGGTACTCTCTTTCACCTCTCTTTGATCTAGCAAGTCAATCTTCATTTTTCTTGTGTACAGTTTATAGCTTACCAGTTGTTGTTTTTTTTTTAATCTGTCAAAGAATTCATAGCATGTCAGGATTTCATTTTTGTTGTAATCTGGCAAGTAGTGAAAATGTACACACTGTACAGAATCAGAGAATGGGTTCTTCCTGTCCATTCTGCTGTATGTGTTTGCCCATATGGCTTTTTTATGTTTGTGTGTTATTTTGTTGCATTCAGATGTGTTCCTTTCCTTTCCTTTTCTTTTTTTTTTGGTTTAAAATGCGGAGGAAAAAGGGAAACAACTAGCTCCCAGCCACCCACAGCCTAGTGGTAACAGCCTTAAGGTAAGGGAAACAACTGGCACCCCCAGCACAGTGTAGTGATACCAGCCTTAAGGTTATCAACAGATTGGTTATCATTGCTGTGGTAACTAATGTAGATGTGTACATAGTTGTTTACCATAGTTTTTGTTTGTTTGTTTGTTTTTGAGGACAGGACTTCTTTCCCTCAGCAGTGGTGACCCTGAAATGGCCCTGTCTCTGTGGTCGAGCTGAAACAAAAAATGATAATGGTAACAGTTTTGTTTTGTAGCAGATCACAACGAAACAGGCAACATGGTTTCATTTTTCAATTTTTGCAGAGCTTGAATCTGTGATCTGAGAAGCTTAAAGAAAACATGAAAAACTTGCTTTGATTCAAAAGAACAGTGTTTGCAAGCTTGCGGTACATGAAGACAAAGGTATATGTGCATAGATGCACACCTTTCCCAGATTTTCAAGAATTTTCATGTTTTGAAAACTGCTTCTGAAATTTTAGGTTTGTGAAAGAAGAAAAAATTCTGTATGTCTTTTATGATGAAGACTAATTGAGCACTTTAACTCCAACAGTTTAGAGCGCCCTATATCCATTAAAAATGGGGGGGAAAAAAAGCAAACAACCCCACCACATCTGTGTGTGTTATTTTGTTTTTGTAATGTTGAGTTGTTGTTTTTGTTGGTTTTTTTTGTTTGTTTGTTTTTTTTTAATAATTTTCAGTAAGTCATGACAAAATGTACATGGCATGTAAAATGCTGTTCTGTGACTATGTAAATGCCAACAACTATTTGTAGTTGAAGACATCATATTATAGATTTCCTTTTTCGCTTCCGTCATTAATCAGACTAAGCCATTGTGAATAGTATATACTGGATGGCTTCAGTCCCAATCCTGACTCTTGCAGATAATTTAAGCGGAATGGCTGTTGCCGTCAGCATGATGTAGTGTCATCGGCTTTATGGATATCAGCGAAGTTAGCTACCATGTTATTCACCT
>CM065725.1:13651303-13661303 GCA_033310375.1 Conus canariensis | reverse complement strand
CCGGAAGGAACGCCCACATGTGGGACACATGTGGGTGGGTGCTACAGTGGAGGTGGATGTAGCTCTGGCCTTGCGCGCGGCTCGCTTTCTCTCAGCTTCTGCTGTGCGTCTCTTCTCTGATGTACATGCACCCTTTGTGATGCTGCTTCGCCAGGCTGGGCGGTCCAGGGCAAGCGACTCCCAGGTGTTGAGGTCGATGTCCAGGCCTTCGAGGGACACTTTGAGGCAGTCCTTGAAACGTTTCTTCTGCCCCCCAACTTTGCGCTTGCCCTGACTCAGTTCTCCGTACAGCAGTTGTTTCGGCAGACACACACTGCCGAAACAACTATCACTAGCCAATGCATGACTGTAGGCTTAGAACCTGTCTTGTCTTTCTCTTCATCTCACCCCAGCTGTCAATCTTACTGTAGCATTTGCTTCACGTTGGCAATAATGCTGTCACTGACGGAGAGCCTTCCTGTAATGTTATTACCGCAATATCCTGGCAATTCAGCACTAGTAGCATTATTTCTCTTCTTTGTCATTCTCTTTAATTGTGTGTGTGTGTGTGTGTGTGTGTTTCGTTTAACTGCTGTCCAATGTCTTTCTGGCCTGTTTACGTATCTTTGTTCTAGAAATTCTTTACACATGTTCCTCTTGGAGATTTATGACGTGCCAGTTTTTGGTTGTCGTAATAGCCTTTGAAATGTGTTCTGTGTGGCACTTTGATGTTTATTAGTAACTATTGTCTATTTTCTTGCCGGGGTGCACAAAACTGAAGGGGGTGTCTGGTGCCCCCGGCACAGCCTACTTTTATCAGGCTTTATGGCATCACTAGATTAGTGACCATGTTATGAATTTAAACTGTGTGCCAGTAGGGTTCGCTATTGCTTTTGTTCCCTTATAGTCCCTTTTTTTTTATCAGGACAACACTTTTTGTCCATGAACAGTTACACGCTTGAAAAGGCCTGTGTGGCTGTCTGGGCTATGATACTACTGCTACCACTACTACTGACATCAATCATCATGATAAGAATAACAACAACAACAACAACGACGACGACGACGATGACACCACCCCCACCACCACCACCACCACCACCAATGACAACAACAACAACAATAATAATACTAGTAATAATGCTAATAATAATGATGATGATGAGAAGAAGAAGAAGAAGAAGAAGAGGAGGAGGAGGAGGAGGAGGAGAAGAAGAAGAAGAAGAGGAGGAGAGAGAAGAAGAAGAAGAAGAAGAAGAAGAAGAAGAGGAGGAGGAGGAGGAGGAGGAGAAGAAGAAGAAGAAGAAGGACTGGCCTGCTGACATGTTTCACACCGCCATTTTGACGGCTCTGTAATGGTTACCACTGCTCCTTTCTCACTCCAGACAGCTTCCTCCAATCAACAGCAGTAGGGGCAGCAGGGCGGACCCACCTGCTATGTTTGCTGTCGGATTGTTTACTGATTTGTTTCTACCCCCCCCCCCCCCCCCACACACACACACACACACACGTTCTGTTTGATCAGTTGATCGGTTTCTGTTCCTACCAGACTGGGGCTGATCGCCTGGCCATTGGTTGTCAGTGTCTCGTTTCTGTCTGACGGCCAGTAGTAGGTGTCAGCAGAGTGACCACTGGCCGTGAGTTTTGTATTTGTGCCCCGATAGAAAGCGGATCTATTTTGTTCGGTAACAACATTCACTCTTGACGTCAACGGCCCATCTTTGAATGATCTGCCCGACAAGGATCACCAATTAGCAACACAAATGGAAAGAAGTGACTCAGAGTGGCGGCAGGGAGGGGAGGGGAACTAGTTTTGGAGGTTGACAAATGGAGAGAATAGAGCGGTGGGAGGGAGAGGAGTGGAAATAGTTTTGGAGGTTGACAAATTGAGAGAATAGAGTGGTGGGAGGGAGGGGAGGGGAACTAGTTTTGGAGGTTGACAAATTGAGAGAATAGAGTGGTGGGAGGGAGGGGAGGGGAACTAGTTTTGGAGGTTGACAAATTGAGAGAATAGAGTGGTGGGAGGGAGGGGAGGGGAACTAGTTTTGGAGGTTGACAAATTGAGAGAATAGAGTGGTGGGAGGGAGGGGAGGGGAACTAGCTTTGGAAGTTTACAAAATGACTCAGAGTGGTGGCAGGGGGAGGAGCAGGAGGCGAACTAGTTTCTGAGGGAATGCCGGGAGATCTTTCGGTACCAGTGTCTCTAACCCTCTGGAAACTCTGCTTGTGTAATTTCCTCTTGACTATCACTCTCTCTGACTCTGCCTTTTGTTTCCCTTTACTATCGTCCACCGGTTTTCTCTCTTTGTGACCCGTTCTCGGGTCATTGTTTTAGAAAGTCTCTTTTTTTCTCTGGTTACTAAACATAATCTCTCATGACTAGTTGTAAGATGCCAGATTTGTGTTACAATTTGGCGTCTAAGTGGTGAGACTGTACACACCACAGGGAATGGGTACTAGACGTCTCTTGCGCAGTGTTAGTTTGTCCTCATTGCCTTTATTCTGTAATTCTGTGCCAGTTTTACGTTTATCTTGATTTTTTTTTCAACTGTTCTGTTTCTTGACTTCTGGGGTGATAAATGAAGGAAAATGCCCCGCACACAGCCTTGGCTTTTTTTTTATTATCAGACGTGAGGATAACGGTAGATGAGTTGGTCTGTTAGGAGTTTAGGGTGTGTATTCATGACGTAAATGCGTGTTCATCATGGTTGGTGTATGCAGGACTAGACTTCTGTTCCCAGAGCAGTGGCAGCCCTAAAAAGACACAGTGTGGTTGGCTGCACCATAACAACAACAACAACGACAACAATAAAAACAACAGTAATAATAACAACAAGAACAACAAAAACAACAACAATAATAAAACTGAAGATCCTCCTCCTCCTCCTCCTCATCATGTACATGATGATAATGATAATGATCATCATCATCATCATTAAACGTAACAACAAACAACAACAACAATAACAACAACAACAACAATAATGATGATGATGATCATAATGTAAGGTGGTGGGATAAGGAGGGAAGAGGAGGAGGAGATGGGGAAGAGAGCGAGTTGACCCATCAACTTCCACACCAACACCAGCTCGTTGGTTTCCTCTCTTTTATTTCAAAGCATGGTTGGATCGAACCAACCACACCAACCACCGACCTTTACATTTACAAACACCTGAATAACAGAACCAGCATCACTGCCTTCACCACACTCTGCTCAGTGAAGAAATGATCTCAGAGCCAGAACGCTGGGAGTATATAGGCCTTCCACCCCCTTTCAACGAGATCTTTCGATATAATTTCTTTATGGCCAGAGTCACAATAGAACTACTAGAAGCGTTTTAAAGTGTCTAGGATCTGGCTTCGCTGGGCTGCTCTTGAACAGATATTCTATCCCCCAGGGCCCGACAACCAACGGGGCCGACCGCCATGTTAGTGGCTGGGTCTGGAGAAGTGCAGAGGAAACAGACCCTTCAGACTCTGTACCTAGAGCAAAATCCAGCAACGACTCCCACCTGAGGATATTTACCTCTCTACAATTTCTAGTCCACCTCAGCAAAGACAACACCAACCATGGCTCCATGGTCTCCCGGGGCTGTCTCCTCGGCCTATACTTAGTCTTCCAGGCCAAACCATCCAGACCAGCCATGGTCAAAGAGAGGCTCAAAACGTCCTCAGCAAAAGCGACACCAATTACGGTGTGGCTGAAGTCCAATGGCTGTCTCTTCAAAACCAGTCTGCCCATACCAGCCGTAGGCAAATTGTCTGCTGAGTGACCAGCCTCTTAACTGGCATTCCAACATGCCGGGTAGGTTACCCCTCACTGCGATTCTACTCTGCATTTGAGGGATTAACCACTGCAAGCTCTGTTCTCAAAAGTTAGTCAGAATCATACCCTTTACAATAATAATAATGATAATAATAATAATATGATGATGATAATAATAATAATAAAAATGATAATGATAACAGCAATGATAATGATAATAGGTAATAATAATCATGATAATAGTATATAAAATAGTACTACCATTCCTTCTGCCAGCATTGGCTCTGAAATGGTTAACAACGTCCTCTCTCACGCCGGCCAGTTTCCTTCAATCAATAGTAGGAGCAGCAAGTCGGACCGACCTGCCATGTTTGTTGTCCGATTGTTTATTGATTTCTCTCTGCCCTCCAGACGACAGGTCTGTTTGATCATGTGATCGGTTTCTGTCCTATCCTACCAGACCGGGGTTTGCTGTCCAGACATTAATGTGGTCAGTGTCTTGTTCCGTCGGATAATCAATAGCCGGTGTCAACAGAGTGATCGCTGGCCGTGAGCCTTTTATTTATACACCGATGAAAGTGTGTTCGTTTTATTCAATAACCACATCCACTTTTGACGTCAACGCCCTATATTTGAATGGTTTTGCCCAACAGGGATGACCAGTTGGCAGCACGAGATAGAAGAAATAATGAAGGGGGGGGGGGGGGGGGGGGGGGGGGGGGGGGGATGGGGGGGGGGGGGGGGGGGGGGGGGGAGAAGAGGAATCCGCCCTGGAGGGGACGCCCAGAAATCTTTCAGTTGGAGTAGCGTCCCTGCTTTTGGGAAGTTCTGTGTTTGTGGTTTTTTTTTCTGCTTCGTTTTTTTTTGGTGAGCATTCTCTTTGACTTCTCCCCCATCGCCCTTCTCTCCCCGTTCCACTTTTATTACTATCGTCCACTGTTTGTTTGTTCGTTTGTTTGTTTGTTTGTTTGTTCGTTTGTTTGTTTGTTCGTTTGTTTGTTTGTTTGTTTGTTCGTTTGTTCGGTTTCCTCTCTGGCCCGTTTTCCTGTCTTTGCCCCTGAAAGTCTTTCACATTCTTTCTTCTGGTCACAAGTTAAAACACGTCAGATTATTAATTATTATCATCATCATCATCATCATCATCATCATCATCATCATCACCATTATTATCATTATCATTACTATTGTTATTGTTATTATTACCGTCATCATCATCATCATCATCATCATCATCATTAATATTTCTTCTTCTTCTTATCTTTATCAGTAATAGTTATAGCAGAAGTAGTAGTAGTAGTAGTAGTAGTAGTAGTAGTAGTAGTAGCAGCAGCAGCAGCAGCAGCAGCAGTAGTAGTAGTAGTAGTAGGAGTAGTAGGAGTAGGAGGAGGAGGAGGAGGAGGAGAACTGTCCCGAACTGTCCCGAGCGGACAGGAGCTGTCCACTCTGTGAGCATGAAACAGGAGTCTGATGCCTGACCCGCCGGGCCAAGGGGGCACCAGGACCAATTAGTTGTTCAAACCGGCGGTAAGAAGCCCCCCCCCCCCCTCCCCCCAAGTTGCTAAAGCACAATGACGTTCATGAACCTGCGTGTGGGAGGGTAAGGAGGGAAGAAAGGCTGTAATCGCCAACTGCGCAGATTACTGCCACGTACACAAAGGCTGAAAGACCAGCCATTCAAGCACAGGTTTAGGTGCCCCCTCCCCCCCCCCCCTCCACCCCTCCGCGCCTCCTCTCCCCCTCCCCCCCCCCCCCCCCCCCTTCCCCTACTCCTCTTTCCAGGGAACAAATCCCTCTCACTTCCCTGTGCTCCTAGCGGCGAGTGCATTAACGCCGCCATTTGTCGCGTCGACCAGTTTTCTCCAATCAATAGGGGGGCCAGACAAACACCACCAAGGGTGTTTGCCGCTTGATCGCCTGTGGAAGTGTGTCCTTTCCGCTGGACAAAACCAGTCGTTGATCAGCTATACTCTTTCCAGCGGGCAGTGTTCGCTGTTTGATCGTTTATCGGGGTCCCCGTCAGGCGACAAACAGCAGCGAGAACTATGACCGCCACTTCTGAGCCAGCCATCATAAAAAGTGAAGTAGAAGGGTGTTCGGGAGAGCGCAGTTCCCTGTCAACGTCAAACGTATCCTGGATCCGTTGTCTGATCTGGATATCTCTCTCTCTCTCTCTCTCTCTCTCTCTCTCTCTCTCTCTCTCTCTCTCCTCTCTCTGTCCAAGATAAAGCATTTCCTAGACTGCCATTCACGTAAAATATTTTTTCACGCTTATATTGAATCCCATATAAATTATGCATCTACAATTTGGGATTCAGCAAGTAATCATATACTCAAACCTTTGTTTAGTCTTTATAGACGTTCCCTGAAATTAGTTTTGTTAAAATCGGTTACGTTATCATACTCTGACTATACAGATCTGGATATTTTACCATTAAACTTGAAGCTTAAATTCAATAAAGCTTTATTCATGTTTAAGATTCTTTCGGGTCGTGCTCCCCCTTCAATTACAGAGAAATTTAGATTGAATGAAAATCGCCATTTTTATAAAATTGTAATACCCCGTCCAAGAATAGATATGTTTAAAACCAGTCTTCACTACTCTGGCGGCTTCTTGTGGAACCGCATTTCACCCTCTCTTGATGTTCATGCCAGCATATATAGCTTTAAAAGGGCACTTCATACCCAGCTAATGACTGAATTTTCCAATTCATGCTCTTAAACTCTCTCTCTCTCTCTCTGTCTCTCTCACTCTCTCTCTCCCTCTGTCTGTCTGTCTGTCTGTCTGTCTCTCTCTCTCTGTACTGGTCTCTTTCATCTATTGTTCCAAAGGTGCTGCTTGTCAAGTGTAAATTTTTGTCTTTGCTTACAGGTTGGGGTGCCTGTTCAATGATTTTTTTTTCTTTTTCCAGAAATGTGTTATAATTTTATTGTTGTGATAATGTTTATTGTATATATATTTATCTATCTTCCAATAACCATTTTTTCATGAACTATATATGATGACCCCTCCCCTCCCATCTGTTTCTCTCTCTGTCTCTCTGTCTCTGTCTCTGTCTCTCTCTCTCTCTCTCTCTCTCTCTGTTCTGTCTGTCTGTCTGTCTGTCTGTCTGTCTCTCTCTCTCTTCTCTCTCTCTCTCTCTCTCTCTCTCTCTCTCTCTCTCTCTCTCTCTCTCTCCCTCTCTCTTCCAGGCATTGATTGTCGTCTGTTCTTTTGTGTTAACCATTTCCTCTGTCTATTTATAGCGTTTATGTATGTTTACTTTAATTCTAGATTAGTTTTGCTGATGTTATTATTGCATTTTATATGTATTTCCCTTTGTTGAGGGCCGGATGTAAAAAAAGCCATTTTGTGCTTATTCCGCTTTTTCCCTCATTAAAAAAGATTCGTTCGTTCGTTCGTTCGTTCGTTCTCTCTCTCTCTCTCTTTTTAATTTACTTCATCATCACCTATATTTTGATTTTTTTTACTTTCTTCATTTTTCAGTATATGTTTATTTTTCTTTCACACTAAAAACATAACACCCGTGTTAGTTGGTAATACACTTGGATGGAAGTGTGTACATGATAACAAATTGTCTGTTCATTTATGTATATTACCACAATGATCTATGCTTTTTGGATGAATACATGTATATTGATCTGTGCGGGTATACAGCTGTGTATATACATGGGTGTGTATTTATGTATAAATGTGAAAAAATAATTAATCAAAAAATATTCTGAGCTAAACATGCTATTAAAAGTTATTGTATTAATAGTTCAAGCCTTAGGTAAGCTTCCGTCTTTCCATCGAGTGTCGTTGAAATCGATTTATGTACTTTTTTTTTTTTTTTTTAATCATCTTGTCGAACGGACCAAGGATCTGTCATATGATCCGGATCCATCGCACGGATCCGCACCTATATTTAAAAGACTCGCCCATGGGTGACATGCCATCATTCCACCAAGGTTTGTGAAAATCGGTTTAGTAATTTTGCATACTCTTGCTGACTAATGAACATGGATGGACAGACGAACGCTAAAACAGACGCGGCTGAAAACGTAATCTCCTCGGCGGAGGCGAAGGGCGTGTGGGAGAGCGCAGGCCTCCACAAATGTACGAAAGTCTGGTTTTTGAAGAAAATGGTTTTTGAAAAAAAAAAAAGCCTTGATTCGCCCTTCGTTTCGGATTTTTACCATAATGTAACGGTTTCATGATTTGAACACATTTCATCCTTCCACCAAGTTTCGTCAACATCGGTCTTGCAGTTTGGGTGAAATCTTGCCGACAGTCAGACAAACAAACAAACAAACAGATATAGTGAAAACATAACACTATTGACGGAAGTTAAAGGCAAAAAAACAAACAAACAAACAAACAAATCCTGGATCCGTTGTTTGACCCGGATTCTCACCACAGTGTGATGGCCTATTCATTCATTTATTTATTATTTGTCTGGTGGAATGATTCCGTGCAAGTTTTGGAGCGACGCATTTGATGTTGGTGATGAACATATAGGACAGCGGAGAGAATGTACAGAGCTCACTGGTTTTGGGTATATGTATATTTGTTACTTTTGTTTCCTCTCTCTCTTCTCTCTCTCTCTCTCTCTCTCTCCTCTCTCTCTCTCTCTCTCTCTCTCTCTCTCTCTCTCTCTCCTGCCCTGCTTTCTGCGTCGTTTCAGCGGAGTATGGCTGCCATGCTGTTCTGTGCTGCTCTTTGTCACCCACAGCCACACCCAGTCAGGTCCTGTCGCGCTCCCCTGCGCCCTCAGCCCACTCAGAGCAATGAATGTCAGGCTGTCTGGAGGTCCCGCACCTGAGGAGACTCTGCCTTACAGCCGTTCCGGTGCTGTTCTGCAGTGCCGTTTGTCGTTCAACATGCTACTGGAATATCCGCTTGGTCCTCCATGGAAAACGGTAACCGCTGGATTGGTCTGGGAGCCTCAGACGGAGTGAGCACGTTCTTATGGAACGAGGACCACCACCCACCCCTTCCTTTCCTCTCCCCCTCAAAATACACACAACCTTTCCTCCACTGACATTGCCTGTTAACCTGCTTGTCGACGCTAAGATGAAGACTTGTGCACACAATCTGGTCACAGGTATAGATCTGAAGGTAGCGGACGGGGAGGTGGGGAGAGGGGGAGGGGGAGGGGGGGGATAGGAGCAGAAGTAGGATGGGTTTAATTCGGAGCTAGCCATGAGAGCAGGATGGAAGTGGAGACACCCCTCCGTCCCCATCCTGAACCCCCATACCCTCTGTCCCCATCCTACTACCCTCCCATCCCTCCGTCCATCTCCTCCCCCAGTCCCTCCGTCCCATCCTACCTCCATCCCTCCGCCCATCCTACCCCATCCCCTACCCTCCGTCCATCCTATCCCTCCCTGTCCCCATTCCTACCCCCATTCCTCCTCCCCATCCACCATCCATCCATCCTCCCCATCCCTCGTCCCCATCCTCCACCACCCCTCCATCCCTCCATCCCCATCCATACCTCCCCATCCTCCGTCCCCATCCTACCCTCCCTCAGTCCCATCCTACCCCCATCCTCCATCCCCCATCCCTTCCCATCCCTCCGTCCCCATCCTACCCCCCATCCCTCCTGTCCCCATCATCCTCTACCTACCCCCATCCCTCCGTCCCATCTACCCCATCCCTCCGTCCCCATCTCCTATCCGCCCATCCCTCCCTGCCCCTCCTACCCCATCCCTCTCCCATCCTACCCCCCATCCCTCGTCCCCATCTACCCTCCCATCCATCCTACTCCCATCCCTCGTCCCACCTCATCCTACCCCATCCCTCGCCATCCACCACTCACCCTCGTCATCTACCCCATCTCCGTCACCATCTACCCCCATCCCTCCGTCCCCATCCTACCCCCCATCCCTCCATCCCCATCCTACCCCATCCCTCCTGCCCCATCCTACACCCCCATCTCCATCCTAGCCCATCTACCCCTTTCCTCTGCCCATCTACCCCATCCCTCCGTCCCCATCCTACCCCATCCCGTCCCATCCTCCGCCCATCCTACCCCCATCCCTCCGTCCCCATCCTACCCATCCCGTCCCCATCCTACCCCCATCCTCTGTCCCATCTACCCCCATCCTCCGTCCCCATCCTACCCCCATCCCTCCGTCCCCATCCTACCCCCCCCTCCCATCCTACCCCATCCTCCGTCCCCATCCTACCCCCCATCCCTCCGTCCCCATCCACCCCTCCATCCCTCCTCGTCCCCATCCTACCTCCTCCATCCTCCGTCCCCATCCTACCCC
>CM065725.1:13621303-13628803 GCA_033310375.1 Conus canariensis | reverse complement strand
GGGGGGGATGTCCGGAGTGTGGCGATGTGGGTTGAGACTCAAAGGGCACAAAAGTAGTATGTGTGGAAAAAGGGGGGGGGGGGGGGATGTCCGGAGTGTGGCGATGTGGGATGAGACTCAAAGGGCACAAAAGTAGTATGTGTGGAAAAGGGGGGGGGGGGGGGGATGTCCGGAGTGTGGCGATGTGGGATGAGACTCAAAGGGCACAAAAGTAGTATGTGTGGAAAAGGGGGGGGGGGGGGGGATGTCCGGAGTGTGGCGATGTGGGATGAGACTCAAAGGGCACAAAAGTAGTATGTGTGGAAAAGGGGGGGGGGGGGGGGGATGTCCGGAGTGTGGCGATGTGGGATGAGACTCAAAGGGCACAAAAGTAGTATGTGTGGAAAAGGGGGGGGGGGGGGGGGGATGTCCGGAGTGTGGCGATGTGGGATGAGACTCAAAGGGCACAAAAGTAGTATGTGTGGAAAAGGGGGGGGGGGGGGGGGGGGGATGTCCGGAGTGTGGCGATGTGGGTTGAGACCCAAAGGGCACAAAAGTAGTATGTGTGGAAAAAAAAGGGGGGGGGGGGATGGCGGAGTGGCGATGGGGATAAGACCAAAGGCCAAAGTATATGTGGGAAAAGGGGGGGGGGGGGGGATGTCCGGAGTGTGGCGATGTGGGTTGAGACCCAAAGGGCACAAAAGTAGTATGTGTGGAAAAGGGGGGGGGGGGGGGGGGGATGTGCGGAGTGTGGCGATGTGGGATAAGACCAAGGGCACAAAAGTAGTATGTGTGGAAAGGGGGGGGGGGGGGGGGGGGGGGGGGGATGAGGTGTGACGGCATGGGATGGGGTGGGATTTTTTCTTTTGTTTTGTTTTGTTTTTGATAAGCTGCATCCAACCAAACGAAAAAACAAAAACAAACAAAACGAAAAAATGTTTTAGTATGAGGTCGGGGCGATGGTGGCCATTTTTTGCAGTTGCATACCCCCGTAACACCACCACCATCCCCCCCCCCCCCCCCCCCCACACACACACACATACACACACTGACACAATCGATTGGTGATGATAGAGGTGATTTCGTATGAATTTTTTTGTCAGGTGCGTTGCACGCAAAAAGAAATGTGTCTGTGTGAGCGTGCGTTTGTGCGTTCGCGCGCGTATTTTTGTGTTGTAGGGGAGTAGGGAGGGTACTGGGGGTGGAGGTGGGAATGTGTCATGGAGGAGGGGGTCAGGGGGGTAATTTGACTGCATGGATCTGAGGCAAAATCAACACCAAGAACCACCACCTAAAAGCAACACCATATCCGTTTCTCATTCTCGTTCTCAGTAAATCTGTTGTTGTTGCTGTTGTTGTTGTTGTTGATGATTTATCCGTCTTTGACGGTTTGTGAGTCATGGTTCAGACTGGTCATTTAGAATGATGTTTTTATAGTTGCACCCAACCAAAAAAGAAAAAAAAAAGGAGAAAAATGTATGATGTACGATTCGGAAGTGATTTTCAAAGCTGTAATACTACCTTGTACTAAATCATTGTCAAAGTCGCAATAGAAGTGTTTACTGAACTCGCAGTCGCCGTTGATACTTTTGTTCCTGTTGCTAATTTGATGTTACAATCAGGTGCTATGAGCACTGTGAACGGAAACAAAATGCTTTTTTTTTTAAAGCAGACTTCAGCGCCTTAATCCAATTTTATTTTGTGTTTGTGATCGTGGGAGAGGATCTCAGTTATGATTATAACAACAACAACAACAAAGCGCCTTAATCCAATTTTATTTTGTGTTTGTGATCGTGGGAGAGGATCTCAGTTATGATTATAACAACAACAACAACAATAACAACAAAGATTGATATGATCATTGGTCAGTGAACGCCAGCAACACAGGAACATGGCAACAGTGCCTCAGATACCTGAAAGTGCCATTTGGAAAGTTCTCAACCAATGTGGCCAGACTGACTCAGCGGAAAGCCAGCGTCAAACACCAGAATTCAGGAGGTATCGCGCTGGTGAATGTACGTCAATGACTGGCTTGATTGTTCACGGAGAACTGTGCAAAGGAAAACGCCATGAAGAAGAACTGTGAAAGAAGATGGTTGTTATCATGGAAGAGGACAGACAGCTCAGGAGAAATGCATGTTCGACAAGACTGCCCCGAATGTGAATGGAATTTAAAATATTTCTTGTTCGTGGTGAAATGGCGTCTGATCTAAGATCATAAACAGATTTACAGCGTGGCGAAAGTTCTCTGAAAAGTGGTGACCAAAAATCCACCTGAAAAGTGGTGACCAAAGTCACCTGAAAGTGGTGACCAAAAGTCCACCTGAAAATGGTGACAAAGTTCTGTGAAGTGGTGACCAAAAGTCATTGAAAAGTGGTGACCAAAAGTCCACCTGAAAAGTGGTGATCAAAAGTCCACCTGAAAAGTGGTGACCAAACGTTCTGTGAAGTGGTGACCAAAAGTCATTGAAAAGTGGTGACCAAAAGTCCACCTGAAAAGTGGTGATCAAAAGTCCACCTGAAAGTGACCAAAAGTCCATCTTAAAAGTGGTGACCAAAAGTCCACCTGAAAAGTGGTGGCCAAAAGTCCACCTGAAAAGTGGTGGCCAAAAGTCCTCTGAACAGTGGTGACCAAAAGTCTGTGAAAAGTGGTGACCAAAAGTCCTGTGAACAGTGGTGACCAACAGTCCTGTGAAAAGTGGTGACCAGAAGTCCTGTGAAAAGTGGTGACCAGAAGTCCTGTGAAAAGTGGTGACCAAAAGTCCTCGTGAACAGTGGTGACCAAAAGTCCTCTGACCAATGGTGACCAAAAGTCCTGTGAACAATGGTGACCAAAAATCCTGTTAACAGTGGTAACCAAAAGTCCATCTGAAAAGTGGTGACCAAAAGTCCTGTGAACAGTGGTGACCAAAAGTCCATCTGGAAAGTGGTGACCAAAAGTCCTGTGAACAGTGGTGACCAAAAGTCCTGTGAACAGTGGTGACCAAAAGTCCTGTGAACAGTGGTGACCAAAAGTCCTCTGACCAGTGGTGACCAAAAGTCCTGTGAACAGTGGTGACCAAAAGTCCATCTGAAAAGTGGTGACCAAAAGTCCTGTGAACAGTGGTGACCAAAAGTCCATCTGGAAAGTGGTGACCAAAAGTCCTGTGAACAGTGGTGACCAAAAGTCCTGTGAACAGTGGTGACCAAAAGTCCTCTGACCAGTGGTGACCAAAAGTCCTGTGAACAGTGGTGACCAAAAGTCCATCTGAAAAGTGGTGACCAAAAGTCCTGTGAACAGTGGTGACCAAAAGTCCATCTGGAAAGTGGTGACCAAAAGTCCTGTGAACAGTGGTGACCAAAAGTCCTGTGAACAGTGGTGACCAAAAGTCCATCTGAAAAGTGGTGACCGAAAGTCCATCTGAAAAGTGGTGACCGAAAGTCCTCTGGAAAGTGGTGACCAAAAGTCCTGTGAACAGTGGTGACCAAAAGTCCTCTGAACAGTGGTGACCAAAAGTCCTGTGAAAAGTGGTGACCAAAAGTCCTGTGAAAAGTGGTGACCAATAGTCCTCTGAACAGTGGAAGCAGAATGCGTGGCTGTGTGTGATGCAACAGTATGTAGTCTGAAACTCGTGGCGTGGAAATGTTTTATTCTTTGGTGTAAGTGATTGTATGATCGTGGACGAAAACATGAATCTAACGAGTACATTAAAGCGCCACAAGACCACCTCCACCCACCTGTTCAGTGATTTTCTTTCCATACGAGGCAAAATCACCGCCAAGAAAACCACGGCTCCGTTCACTTTACAAGTCCCGTGAAACTGAACAGTGGATGTGACAGCATCCATTCTGACCCTACCGTGGCCAGCAGTCGCCCGGTCTCGATCTGATTGAAAAAGCCTGGGTAGATTTGGAAAAAAAAGGTAAAAAGAAAAAAAAAAGTCATGTGCCTCTCATTACCACTGTATCAACCGTCAAGTATGAACTCCGTTATGGTGTGGAACAAGACGCCCGTTTGATTAAAAAATCAAACATTGCTATCACGACGTGTACGATTTATTGTGTGTCAGAAGCGCCGCCTAACCCGGCAGTAAACATCAGAGCTTCAAAGGCTGGTGTATGAGAAGTGTTTGATTTTCATGCTTTTTTAAAGTCCCAGTCTACCCAGTGCCACCATTTTGAAAGTTTGATAGTGATTTGTCACGAGGATGGACATACAAGTTTTTTTTTTTTTTAAACAGGACTGCGATTCTAAACAAACTACGACAGCTCAAAAGCCTGATTGAGGCAATCTCCTTATCATAAAGGGAAAATGTCGTTGAATTTACAGGCTTCATCGATTGAGAGGGGGAAAGGAAGGAGGGGGTAGATAAAGTGGGGTCCTTGACCTCTCCTTTCACCCCCCCCCCCCCACCTTCCCACCTTCCCACCCCCACCCTCGCCCCAACACCCATACTGCTGTGCTTTGTGTTCAGAACGTACCAACTGCCTTGCAGGATCAAGGCAGCATTGTGCGGACATTATCCGGGGCACCAGATACTGCACAATAGGCCCCGGCGTGTAGAAAGTCCCCTTTAATTGGTCCGTTCGCGGTGAAAAGACTTTCACTTGATCCGCTGCCAGATCCCACGGCACCTGCTGTTTGTGTGGAGCGCGAGCGGTCGTCGGGAAAGAAAGGCGTGAGGTACCTGGGAGAGAAAGGTGTGGGGCACCTGGGAGAGAAAGGTGTGGGGCACCTGGGAGACGCTGTAGTAGGGTAAAGCCATGTCAACGTTCAGACCTTACTCTATAATGGTGATCATGACAATGACAGTAAGAAAAAAAGTGAAAATACTGCTGCTACTACGACTGCTACTGCTATTGCTGCTGCTGCTGCTCCTGCTGCTGCTGCTACTACTACTACTACTACTACTACTACTACTACTACTACTACTACTACTACTACTACTACACTACCGCTACTGCTTCCACCCCGTCCCTCGTCTTCCAACTGTTCTTCCTCTTCCACCTTTTGTGAATGTTATTTTGCGCACTGGATCCGGATTGCAATTCAGATCCGCACCAAATCTTTGTAAGGCTGATTTCTTTTTCCCCCTTTTTTATACAACGGCTGAGAGGTGAAGGGAAAGGTAGAGTGTTGATGCATAAACCACGAGGAATTAAGAGAATACTCTCCAACTTCGGAATTTATGATCTTAACCCTAAACTGACCAATACCCTATCCCGAAACCTAACTGACCTAAACTTACCACATCATAACCATAATCTAACTTCAATACCCTATCCCTAAACCTAATTCTAACCTAAACTTACCAAATCATAACCATAATCTAACTTCACAGTTATTGAGAGTACCTATATAGCGCCCATCCATGGTCACACACCCATTCTATGCGTTATACGATCACGCTGTGAACTACTTAACAGGCTGCCTGCTTGGGTAGAGCCCCCCAGTGCCGCTGACTGCTGGTGATAATCATTCGTTTCCTGTGCCATTCACCAATCACTCAGCTTTTCACTCATTCCTTCGATCTTTCACGGGAGGATGCATGCTGTGTGAATACGTGCCCTCCTCACCAACGGCCGAACTGGCCTTCCCTTCCGTAAAGGTGATGATGGGATTTCAGGTGTGCGCGCCAGATGTTATGCGTCGTACACGGAACCTCGATTTGTACTCGCATTCGAGGGACTTTTCAGGAAATAGAGGAAGTCAGTGCCAAGATTAACTCCTCAGGGGGAGAGAAAATCCCACTGCACGGAAAGAAAATCCCACTGCACGGAAAGAAAATCCCACTGCACGGAAAAGCCCCCGGCGGAGTTTCGAACCCGCGACCCGACGATCACCAGGATCTCGAGACCGGTGTTCTGTACCCACTGAGCTACTTCCGGCCCCCAGTTGAACTGCTTGTTCTTACGGTCAGTCGCGCTGTCGCTGGTCCAGCAACCCAGCAGGGTGAAGGAAGTCACTGCTGCACCAGTTGTCTGCACTTCTAACGCGTTGTGGTCAAGAGCCTGGGCTGGGGTCAAGCTCTTCCCGGTCCACTCAGCTTTGCTGTCTGTCTGCCCATCTCTGCCTCTGTCTGCCCATCTCTTCCTCTGTCTGCCCATCTCTGCCTCTGTCTGCCCATCTCTTCCTCTGTCTGCCCATCTCTTTCTCTGTCTGCCCATCTCTTTCTCTGTCTGCCCATCTCTTCCTCTGTCTGCCCCAAGTCCTCTTTCCCTCGCATTGTTCCTGGAAGGATGGGTCTTGAAGAGTGTGCTTGATCGTATGTCGCCTGTCGCGTGTCATTTGGGCTTTGTCTTTTATACGCTGTAGTCAGTATTTCACGGGGTTAATGACAGTATTGATAACACTCATCACGAAGATGATTACAAGTGACAGTGATAGCAGTGATGACAATGAGGAATATACTTCGAGCAGTTTACACTGCTGCTGTTGTTGCTGCTGCTGCTGCTACTACTACTACTACCACTACTACTGCTACGACTACTGTTGCTGCTGCTGCTACTACTGCTGCTGCTGCTGCTGCTGCTATTACTACTGTAAGTAATATTCCTGATGAACGCACAGACAATACGGCTGCCTTTGATAGTCATCGATCTGAATCGATCTTCTCCAGTGTCGAGCTAGAGAGAGAGAGAGAGAGAGGATTCCAGTTTTCAGATGTGGCGTGGGAGGGAAGTTGGGTGGTAAGGAGGAAGTCGGTTGAAGGGGAAGGGAGGGAGAGGGAAGGAAGGAGGGCCAGAAATTTTCGTCGCCACTGACGATGAAAAAGTCGCTCAATTCAGCGCCTTTCCTCTCCCGTATGTATAAAGAGAAAGTTCATACAACTTGTGCCCCTTTTACCGTGACCCGTGACCCGTACCCCTTCCCTTCTCCCATCCTCCATCCTTCCTCCTCTCCTCCTCCTCCCGCCCCCCCCCCCTTCTTCAACCTGTCAGGGGAAGGAGTGTGTAGTGTGAGGAGTCATAGTCTCACGTGAAGGGGTTGGAGTTGGGGGGGGGGGGGGGAGGAAGTGGGGTGGGTGGGTGGATGGAGACGTGATGAATCAGGCCGCCAAGCTATCGGTCGTTTCTTCAAAGTCTCGTACTGCTGTTCGCCGCCAGGTCGTACTCTCACAGCTCGGCTTGACTGCAGTGAGTGTGACACTTCAGATCCCTTCCTCCATGAATCAGAAAACAAATCTGTATTAGTTGCACAGGAGGACGGGGGGGGGGGGGGGGGGGGGGGGGGGGGGGGGGGGGGGGGGGGGAACAGCATGGCTGCACAGAGTTAGAAAGGTTTTCCTTTCCGACGTCTACCAAAAATTACAGACAACATTAATTGTCTTGTTTGTATGAAAATTGAAGTGGATTATAAACGGACTGAAGTAGGATTAGACATTGAGGCGCTACCTTGTTTTCGACATGTCTCTCATCTGTCTATCTACTATCTATCTGGCTGGCTGGCTGTTAGCTGTCTGCTTGTCTATCTATCTATCTGTCTGTCTGTCTATCCATCTGTTTATCTATCCATCTTATCTATCTATCCATCTTATCTAT
>CM065725.1:13617948-13621203 GCA_033310375.1 Conus canariensis | reverse complement strand
TTGTAGTCTCGAGACTTAGCAGATATGGTGTAGCGTATATGGACTAGTCCGCACGCGGTGACACCTCCTTGATGAAGTTGAAACTGAAACTTTGTGATAATGTTCTATTCCATTATGCTGTGTGCTCGTTACTTTGTGATAATGTTCTATTGCATTATGCTGTGTGCTCGTTACTTTGTGATAATGTTCTATTCCATTATGCTGTGTGCTCGTTACTTTGTGATAATGTTCTATTCCATTATGCTGTGTGCTCGTTGCTCGTTACTTTGTGATAATGTTCTATTCCATTATGCTGTGTGCTCGTTACTTTGTGATAATGTTCTATTCCATTATGCTGTGTGCTTGTTACTTTGTGATAATGTTCTATTCCGTTATGCTGTGTGCTCGTTACGGGTTAATACACACTCTCATACACACACTGTCTCTCTCTCTCGTCCTTTTTTGTTTCTTTTTTCAATGTGGCCTATATACTCATCTCTCATTCAAGCGATAGGTCTGGGTGTGGTGTGTGTCTGCAAACTCATACTTCTCTCCCTGTGCAACATGTTTGATTACGTAAGTGTGCATGATTACGTAAGTGTGCATGCCCGCATGCGCTGATGTGAAGAAGTGTGTATGAGTCTGTTTGCTGTTTGTTTATGTTTATATCAGAGTTTGTTGCATTATATTGGCGTGTATATTTGTAGTACTGATGTGATATGTTAGAATATTGTGTGTATTATATGCGTGTATTGCAATTTTGGGCAATTTTGTGTGTGTGTGTGTATGTGTGTGTGTGTGTGTGTGTGTGTGTGTGTGTGTGTGTGTGTGTGTGTGAAGCGCACAGAGCAGTTTTCAGGATAGTGTGCTACATAAGTATCCGTTATGATGATGATGATGATGATGATGATGATGATGCTCATCATGATGATGATGATTGTTTTTCTTGTTGTTGTTGTTATCGAAACATTGGTTGAATGATTGATCGCTCTTTTCCTCAGTAAGTCCCTGCAATCGTTGCCAGGCTGAATCTCTCTCTCTCTCTCTCTCTCTCTCTCTCTCTCTCTCTCTCTCTCTCTCTCTCTCTCTCTCATTGTATTGGACGATACCAGTTCCTTTGCACATATATACTTTCGCTGGAAAAGAATGACGCTCTCCGAATTGCGCTCAGGAACGGTAACTTCAGGCGGCTTGTCTTTCTTACCACAGTGGTAGGAGTAGTCTAACTTTGATCAGAGACAGTGAGGTCTTGATGGTGAGAGTGGAGTGGGATGGGCTCACACACACACACACACACACACACACACACACACACACACACACACACACACACCACACACACATACTCGCGCGCGCGCGCGCGTTCGCACGCACGCGCGAGTATGTGTGTGTATGTGGGGTGGGGGGCTAATTAAGGAGAAGGGTTTGTGTGTGTTTGGGAGCCGGGGGGGTGGGGGGGGGGGGGGGGGGTGGGGGGGGGGGGGGAGCAGCAGAAGAAAGGGGATGGATGGATGGATAGGTAAGTAGGGGGGATGGAGTGGGGGTAGTTGGTGAAAGGAATCAGAGAGGTGAGGAGGGGGGGGGGGGGCAGGCAGAAGTGTTTTCACAACAGAGTTACAGATCTTTATCACCCGTAGAAAGAAGTTCAGTGAAGCGAAAAACTGTATATGTATGCACTCTGTGATTTGCATTCGCGCAATGATAAATATCTTTGCCTTATTACCCCCCCCTCCCCCACCCCGCCCCCTTCCCCTCCTTTCACCATTTTGGTATGAAAAAAACGCACGGAGTATCAAACAAAATTTGAAAAAAAAACAAAAAAACTTCACACACATACGTAATCCCCACCGCCACCCCCTACCCTCCTCCGCGGGCTAGTGGTGTAATGAGCAAGGCTGTACAAACATTGATCGTTTCTTTAAGTCACCGCTTGTCTTGGCTCGGCCAGATATCTTTTCCTCTTTTTCATTGGTGTAGTGCCCGCTCTGTTCAGCTGCCATGCTCGTCTTGGCAAAATGCGACAGCTCAGTTCGGCGCTCAAGAACAATACTGGCTACACGCCACAGTCAAGATTTCGCCCTAAATCACTATATGATCTCTGTACGCGTTTCGAGGTGTCGCATGAATTTGAGCCAAAAGTTGATGTTGAACTGATAACAGATCAAACGGACCCTCCACCCCCACCCCCACTCCTCAATCATATCACTTGTTTTCTCCCGATGAAATCCGTCACAGTGTAGGAATATAAGAGATGTCCCTCATCTGACGTCACGTTGTCAGGCCTTCGCACTTACTTGGGACCCTATCTTTGCGCCAGGTGTTTTGCCCCCCCAAAAACAACCCCATTGCTTTCATTCTAATCTGTTCTGCTTGGAACCACCTGGCATGTACCTCGATGGGCATATGAAAGAAAAAAAAAGGCAAATCAACTTTCAGACACAGTATAAATTCTCAAAACAGTCTAACTGTGTCTGTCTTGTGCGTTGTAGTACATTTCCATATATTCCCCAGCTCAGCCCACCCCCCCCCACCCCCACTCTCTCCTTCCCCTTCATTATTGTTATTTTCATTTCTATTTTTATGTTTTGTTTGTATATTATTTTTTTTTCATTTCTCTTCTGTTTTCATTTGATGTTCCATTATAATTGCATGACTGCTTTGTTTGCTTGTTTGCTTTCTTACATTATTTCATTTCACTGCATGTTGTAGTCCCTACTCAGGGCGAGGACTGGATGTAAAAAAGCACGTCAGTGCTTATCTATTACCCTCGTAAATAAAGAATTTTGTCTTGTCTTGTCTTGTCTTGTCTTGTCTGTAAATACTCGATTCCTTAGATCAAGCGAGGCCTTAGCCATAGCGGATTGATATTTGGTGTGCATCCACTCCCATGGCGCCAGACCCTCACCAAAGCTGGTGTTACCGTACCAGGGTGGCAAGAGTGATTGAACTTTGAGCTGACAATGCGAAAGGGACAGGGGTTGGGGAGGGGGGGGGGGGGGGGGCGAAGGGGTAAGGGAAGGTAGAGGAAGGGAGAACGCAAAAGCGGCTAGGTTGAAGCCGTCTGTGTGTCGGTATGATTGAATGTAATGAGGAGTCACTGTGGAAAGAGTTTCAACTCATCTCGGGGTGGTTTCGTCATTCAACACCGCAATCAACACCGTTTCTCATCACATTTTGTCTGTTCATAAAAGCTTTTTTTCTTTTTTTCTTTTTTTTTTTTTTTTACAAGAAAGCCCCCCCCCCCCCCCCCCAAAAAAAAAAAAAAAAAAAGCTTGT
>CM065725.1:13592948-13615448 GCA_033310375.1 Conus canariensis | reverse complement strand
TGTAGATTCGACCTAGCGAAACCACACATCAATAAATGCTCAAAGTCAAATGCATTTGTGTGAAAAAGAACAAAAACAGAAGAAAAAAAAAGAACAACCTCGTCAGTTCAGATCGTTGTTCGTATGTTACAACAAAGTTGAAGAACATTAGAAAGTAGTTAAGGACTCAGAATCAAAACTTGCTTGTCGAAATATTCTCCAAGTAAGTTTTGATTCCTTGTCGAAATATTCTCCAAGTAAGTTGATTCCGAGTCCTGAACTACTTTTCTAATGTTGAATCCAGAATCCAGAAACCTATATTCTTATAAAGTTGAAGAAATTGCATCTCGTGAAATGCTTGAGTGTCATATCATCAACATAGATTTATCTTGGACTGAGGACACCACGGCCCAAGCGAAACACCTTTCCAGCAACTATTTCAGTCCACCCAAATTAAAAGCTTCCTTGGTGACCATTCCCGCAGATGTTCTTTTGTGCTCATGCTCTGTCAATAACTGATTGTTTTGCAACCTTATGGGACAGCTGCAGAAGAGCAGTCAAATTATCATTGTTGAAATCAAACTCCCTAAGCGCTAAGGAATCTAAGCAGCTCAAAATTTTATAAGCTCAAAATTTTAACATTCCAGCATAGGCTTTTCTTCAACAAGTCAGTATACAAGCTCAAAGTTGAGATGGAGAGAGAGAGAGAGAGAGAGAGAGAGAGAGAGAGAGAGATGAGACGCATTTGATAATAACCGTCATAAGCATAGTGATGTAATATTGTTTCCTAGACCAAGAACTAATCTGTGTGAATCTAATTGTTTATATTCCGATAGTTTAGAATGGAACAGCGGGGGCCGGAATAGCTCAGTTGGTAGAGCGCCGGACTCGTGATCCTGGGGTTGCGGGTTCGAATTTCGGTACAGGATCCCTCGGAGTTAACATTGGTTCTGACTCCATTTCCCATACAGTCCTTCGAATGAGACTATAAACCGAGGTTCCGTGTGTGAACGCACGTAAAATCCCATCACCAACTTTCGGAAGAGAAGGCCAGTTTTCCCGTTATGCACCTTCCCCGAAGATGGAATATGGCTGCCTTAATGGTGGGATAAAAAAAAGCCATACACACAAAACTCCACTGCCTGTATAGACAGTATCAGCCTGCGTACGCAGAAAGAAAGAAAGAAAGAGTGGAACAGCTTTCCAGCAATGTTGACAAACATATAGAACAAATGCCGGTTTAAGAAACAGATGAAAATTCATCCACCAGGTAGCAGCGAAAATGCGGTGCCAAGGCCAAGTCATTCGTGTGTCTTTCAAATCTCAGTTTCTCTGCCTAACTCCTTTCCTTCGAATAAACTTATTTTCAATTTACAATCGTATACAGCTTTGCAGTAAATGGCAAAAGTTGAACAGCAACAAGCAAGGGCTTATGATGTGTTCAACTTCTTTCTTTCTCTCTTCATTCATTGTGCATATTCGTTTATTTTACCATTCATTTTAATATTTTGCGTGTGTGTGTGTGTGTGTGTGTGTGTGTGTGTGTGTGTGTGTGTGTGCATGCGTGCGTGCGTGCATGTGTGTGTGTGTGTGTGTGTGCATGCGTGCGTGCGTGCATGTGTGTGTGTGTGTGTGTGTGCATGCGTGCGTGCGTGCATGTGTGTGTGTGTGTGTGTGTGTGTGTGTGCATGCGTGCGTGCGTGCATGTGTGTGTGTGTGTGTGTGTGTGTGTGTTGTTGTTGTTGTTTTGTTTTACGTCTTTCCACATAACGTGATATTAGACGGGGGAAAAAAAAATATATATATCGGGGCCGGGAAAAAGGTTAACACAACGAGTCAAAAGAATTAACTTATCTACACCCATAACACAAAAATAGAAAAACCACTTAATCAAAGATAAAAAAAAAAAAAAACCCAAAATACAAAAACATATAACTCTTCTGTCTCATCTCACCACTGACTATTATCTATTATAAGTATCTGCCAATTGGACTTTTAGCTAAGCGCAAAAAGAAAAGATATGTTTCACTTGCTGACAGGAAAACATTTTGAATAGGCTGTACAGACGTATTTGGAATGAATTTTTTCATTAAGTTACATAACAGAATGTGATCATTTGATATGCTATGACCACATATACAATGTATATTTTTGACATACTTTGTTTTAAAGCAATCCAATTTCCATCTACAGATCAAGGAAATTATCTGTCGTCTACGATAAATGTTTTGATCGTACTTACTTAACTTTTCATGAATATTTTTCATTTCATCGTGTAACCCAAAGCACCCAGTTTCTCTTTCTATCAAATGAAAATTGGAAAATTGTACTTTTTCTGCCATAGCATAGCACTCTTGTACAGACATAGAGAAGTTTAGAAAATGTGAATCTGATGATCGTTTTGCTCCTCTCTTTGCTAGAACATCAACCTTTTCATTATAATATAACCCACAGTGGGAGGGCACCCAAAGAAATGTTATTTCAGTGTCTCTGACTGAGAGGAAATGTACTAAATTATTTATTTCAGTGATCATCTCAGGTCGAATTTTTAAATTAAAATTCTTCATTTCAGTAAGAACTGACTTGGAATCTACACATAAAACAACTTTAAATAAATTTTGAGGGTAATCAACAACAAACTTTAAAGCCATAATTATAGCAGTTAACTCAGCAGTGAATATAGATTTGTTTTTTCCAAGATAATAAGACTTTTCTTTGTTAAGACCTGGGATAATGTATGCTGCACCTGCATGTTCATTAATTAAAGATCCATCAGTGTATATCTTAAAATGGTTGGAATAGTGATCATGCAAATGCATTTTGATATTCGATAACAATAAATTAGTATTTTCAGCCTTTGTTAGGTCTGTATGCTCAATATCAAAATGTGCTCGTATTAGTTTCCAGGGAGGGATAGGAGACACAATAGATCTTTTTGCAATGGATGTTAGTTTGATATCTGAGGATTCTAAAATCGAGGAAGTATATGTTCTTAGAGTCGTTTGAGATGAAATATTTTTAGCCCTTTTGGGAAAATCAGTGTCCGATTTAATATTTATTTCAGGGCCTATATTGTTGTCTATAGCAGAACTTCTTATAACAAACTTGGTGCATGCGAGATTCCTATATTCCTCCAGTGGTAATATCCCAGCAGCACTGTATGCTTTTGTACAAGAGGCATGGACTGGTAGTCCCAATGCTATCTTATATGCTTTGGAATCAATACTTTGAAGTTTTTTCAGTAAGTATTTGGGTGCACTGAAGAATACCTCTTGTGCATACGTTAATTTTGATCTAACCAGTGCAGTAGAAAGGTGCAAAAGAGTAACTGTGTCCTGAGCCCAAGCATGCTTGCTAATAATCTTTAATAAATTTACAGTTTTTCGAGCTTTTGTTAGAATATGCTCAATATGAAAATTCCATGACAACTTTGATGTTAAATTTACTCCAAGGAATTTCACTATTTTTGTATATCTGATGGGTATGCCGTTGACTTGAAATGAAGGCATATTAACTGGATCAAATCCAGTATTAAATAACATCATGTGTGTTTTTTCTGTTGATATTTGCAAACCATTTTCATTCATGTAAGCAGAAAAGGTATTTAATTCTTTTTGATATAACTTTTTAATATAATTTTGTGATCTGACAGATGTACATTTTTTTAATGTCACCCTCATCCATATGCATATATCATCTGCATATTGGGCTAATTCTATATTTTTAGAAATTTTTGTGGGTAAATCGTACATCAGAATACTAAAAAGTAAAGGGGCAATAACAGACCCTGAGGAATGCCCATGTATAATTTTCTTCTTGTAGAGTAGGAGTTCCCTACCTTCGTTCTAATATATCGATTTTCTAAGAAGTCTTTAAGAAAATCATAAATGTTTCCTGATAATCCAATCTCTTTAAGTTTATAAAGCAAACGAGAGTGCCACACTTGATCGTAAGCTTTAGTGATATCAAAAAAGGTTGCTAGTAAAGATTGTCTCCTGGAAAATTGATGCTTAATCTGAGTGGTAAGTTTGACCAAATGTTCAACAGCACTTCTGCCCTTTCGAAAACCTGCTTGGTTTGTTGGGATGACTTTGTTCTTATCGCAAAAGTAGTTTAGTCTATTTAAAACAATGGTTTCATAAAGTTTACAGACATGAGAAGTTAATGAAATAGGTCTGTAACTATCTATACTTTCTTTCAGTTTACCTTCCTTGTGAATCGGTACTATTACTGATTCTTTCCATATTTGAGGCAAATGACCTGAGTTCCAGCATTTTTTAAATATGCTGAGTAAAATGCTTATCCAATTGTCTGGAAAATGTTTAATCATTTCATTAGAAATGGAGTCAACTCCAACAGCTGTTTTTTTGTTTGGGAGAGAATCTATAGCATCTTTCACCTCTTGTAATGTAATTGGGGCGTTGATGTCGCTTGTGTCGTTATCAGATACATCATTAAAGACATGGGTAGATTCTTTATCCTCTCTGAATTTTCTTTGATTTTCAGACAACCCATCTAACCTGCTCACTTTAGCAAACTGGTCTACAAACGCTTCTGCTTTGTCTGTAGATGATGGTAACTTGTTATTATCAAGAATGATAGGATATTCTGGGAGTTTGATTCCATTTTTTATCGTCTTTATCTCTTTCCATACCATTCTACTATCTTTATGATCGAATGTGTTTCTTTTGCAAAAATTATCCCAATAATCCTTTTTGGCTTGTTCCATAACTCTATTACTATGTATATTTGAATGTTTCATTTCCTTAAAATTTTTATCAACCATTTTCTTATCTTGACTTTTCTTAGTGTGCACGTATTCTTTGAATAACCTTTTTTTCTCATTGACTGCCTTATCGCAATCTTCAGTCCACCAGACATTACCGAGATGTTTACCCCCTTTAGATCCCTGATTTTTCAATTTAGGAATACATAAACCAGACACTTTTAGAACAGAAGTACAAAACGTGTCATACATAGTATCAATATAATCATCTGGGGACAATCTTATGTCTAGATCTTTAAGTGTATTGTAAAATTGAGACCATTTGGCATTTTTATAATCAAATCTTGGGATTGTATCATCAGGTTTTGTGTCTTCAAAATTAGGGGACTGATTAATTGTGATGATGATTGGTATGTGGTCACTCCCAAGAGTTTCACTATAAGTTTCCCATGCACATGACAAAGCCATTTTAGGTGAAACCAAGGTTAAATCAATAGCAGTAGGTCTATGTGTAGATATATCAGGAACTCTGGTATAAGAACCATCATTGAGTAAACATAAAGTTGAGTCTACAACATTTTCCACAAACCTATTACTACTGACCTTTGTGCACTCTTTTTCCCAGAAAGGAGAATGAGCATTAAAATCCCCTCCTACTAACCATTTGTCATTATCATTCTTGATATTTTTCATCCATTCAGTATTAGCTTCATCTGGACCCTTAGGTAAATATACAGAAGCACAGTTCACTTTTAAGGAGTCCGAAAACTTGACAGTTACAGCACATGAAAAAATCCCATGTAATCCACTGGGCACAGGTGATTGTTTGTCACAATACTGTAGTCCAGTATGAATATAGATAGCACAATTTACTCTATTACCATTTTTATCTGTATCTACTACTGGTGGATAGTAGTACTGTTCCAGTCTTGGTAGTTTGTTCTTGCTGATATTAACAGACTGGAGTAAAAGAACGTGGCAGTCAGATGACACTAAAAATTGACGTAAGCAGTCAATATTAGAATAGAGAGAGCGGCAGTTCCATTGCAGTATTTTTATATTATTGTTAAATTTCATGTTTGAGAAAAAAAAATAAAAATAAAAAAATAACCAATTAAATAAAAATATGTTGCTTTAACACAATTGGAGCTTAGCTACACAGAGACGTAGGCTGGTATGCTACATTCGTTCCGACCAAAAGCAACATAAAATGTCACCAGTTGTATAAGACATTGAACCTATTGGACCAGGCAGAGCCGTAGAAGGAATCCTCAGGGAAGGGTGTGGGGCGCAGGTACCGGGGACGTCGCGCTGTCTTCCGGGGCCGTTCCCAGAAGAGGTTCCTCAGATGCCGGCCAATATTCCCCGCTAGGATGCTAGCTCCTCTTGCAGTGGGATGTAGCCCATCACGGAGGTTGAAGCGGGCAGCTTGTAGGTTTGAGTGAGTGATGAAGGTGATGTTTTTGTCATCATTCAGCTCTGACACCAAAAGTGCGTTGTACAAGTCCCCTTTGATATTGAGTTCGGGGTGTGATGTAGGAGCCATCTTACTGACTATGATGGCCAGATCAGGGTTTTCTTCTTTGATACTCCTCACGCACTTTGCCAGTCTTCCGGAACATGTTGCTGCTGATTCTGTTTCTAGGTCCTTCGATCCAACATGCAAGAGTAAAGCATCAGGAGGTGTCTTGACAGATGCACTTGCTTTGGCCACCGCTGGTTTGATGTCATTTATTGTTCTTGCATTACTCTGATGCACCTTACATCCGTAGGACTTCCCTAGTCTGTTTGTGTTGACTTTCTTTATGACAGGGTCATTCACATATAATATGTTGGGAAGGCCCTTTAAAGTTGGATTTGGTTTGTCTCTGGACTTGGCCTTTAAGTCGTTAACATTTTGTTTGTCTCTGGACTTGACCTTTAAGTCATTGGCGTTTTGTTTGTCTCTGGACTCGACCTTAAGGCTATTGTCGTCATTTTTCTTGCACTGCTTCTTCGACTTCGGCTTATGACGCAAAGAAGCCTTGACGTCATTTTTGTTCGCGTTATCATTTTCTTCTATTTTTTTGTTTTGTCCACTTTCCTGTACAATTCTGCTGTGCGTCTTTTCTGTTTTATTTGCCTCGACCAGCAGAGCATCCCGAGAAGCTGTTTTCAGCTTTGATGGAACTCCAGCTACCTCTGCATAGGAGAGGTAGGGGAAAGGCTCCGTCTGTGTTGCTATGCTAGATCTAGCTATGTCCTTTCTATCAATTTTTTCATGTAGCGATCTCATCTGTTCTTCCAGACCGGCTACTTGATCTCGCAGAGATGTGATTGTGCCTTCGATCAGAGCAAAGATCTGTGAGGTACTCACGGACTTGGTGCAGTCTGTAGGAGCATTGTTGTCTCTGGACCTAGGCTCCAGCCCCTCCTTAACAAAGGACAAACGGAACGGTCTCCTCCACTCAGATCTACAATCTGTTCCGTCCTCGCTTCCGTGCTCCGCCAGCACATCCTTAGTGCATCCCTTTGCACACAGTACAGGTATGCAGCTTTTCCGGATCCTGGTGTGGTTTCCCATTGCTTGCTTTGATCGAAACATTGTAGCATCCACAGCACTGAACTATCGGTTGCTGTCTGCAGGCGCCATCTTGTGTGTGTGTGTGTGTGTGTGTGTGTGTTCCCCTACCCCATCTGTCTGCCTGTCAGTCCGTCTCTCTTCTCTAGCATGTGACAATGACATGTGTGGGTGCACTGTCTGCCTGCCTGTCTGTCGGTTTGTTTGTCTCTCTGTCTGTCTCTCTCTCTAGCATGTGAAAATGACATGTGTGGGTGCACTGTCTGTCTGTCTGTCTCTCTCTGTCTGTCTGTCTCTCTCTCTAGCATGTGACCAAGACATGTGTGGGTGCACTGTCTGTCTGTCTGTCTGTCTCTCTAGCATGTGACAATGAAATGTGTGGGTGCACTGTCTGTCTGTTTCTCTCTCGCATGTGACAATGACATATGTGGGTGCACTATGCGCTGCCATACACACTAGTGTGAGTGACGGCGCTGAAAGGATAGAAAGGGTTCGCATGTTTGCATAATTATTCTTTTGGCCATTGTTCAAGCTGTATACGTTTACCATTGTTTTTCTTCACATGTACTTACTATCTTTTTCTCTGTATTTTGTTCTTTTCTGTATAGATAGCTCGATGGAAAAAGCAGACAGACTGCGTACGTAATGTACCGTCTCAAAAATCTTGCCTTGACTGTACATGCACTTTAAGTGAGAGAGAGAGAGAGAGAGAGAGAGAGAGAGAGAGAGAGAGAGAGAGAGAGAGAGATACGGATACGGATACGGATACGGAAAGTTTAATCATGTTTAGGCCATTGCCCCTCATGAAGGGGTGTATATACAAACAATTGTCCAGTCTGGCATTTAGAATCAATGACATCATTCGTAATACACTTTGCAATAATTTCAAGAGATGAGAATAGAACGCAATTTGAAAGCCTTGTAAAGATAGATTGACAAATTTCTGATCGTTTTTTCATGTACACATGCCATAAGCAACGCTAATTTGAACTGATTTGGAACCTTATAATATTTCAACGCTATGTATTGTGCTCTTAAGTCGCTTAAAATAGGACAACATAGAACAAAATGTACCTCATCTTCTTTCTCTCTTTGACAAAGTGGACATAGTAAGTCACCTTCACTGTGTTGTCTATGACGATTACGATGTACTTCGATTTCAGAAATACCAAGCCTAAATCTTATCAATACATGCCTCAAATATCTGTCCAAATTGAGTAATAAATATGTTTTAGCATCCGGAATAGTGCAGAAGGTTCTGTAAACGTTAAACCTGTCACTGTTATTGATATGGTAATTCCAGTCCTGCCATCTACACAAAATTAACCTTTCCCTAAACGTTTCCAGAAACTCGCTTATCCCTTCTACCCCTTGATTGAGCCATACATATCCGAATCCAAACATATACAATTTACAGCGAACATTTGAAGCCCAGTTTTTCTTGTCACGCAAATCTAAATCGAAAAGCATTCTATAGGCCTTACACGGTAGTCTACATTCGTCCATCCTCGTCAGCTTTAGCCAATACCTGACACACTTTACAGCTGAATTTATGTAAATAGGATATCGATTTGTTTCTCCATACGCCATGTCATTAGGTGTTCTCATTTCTATTCCCAAGAATCTCTTAATAGCAAATAAATGTACCTTTTCGCAATGGAGTGCTGCATTGTCAAGGCCCCATAACTCTGCACCATACTGAACAACAGATTGAACCTGTGAGTCAAATAACTTAAAAAAGGAAGAAGGAGAAGAACACTTTAGCTTAAATAACTTTTGTAAAATACACAATAAACAGCAACAAACAACGCGAGACAAACAGACCTTGGCGATGGATACAAGATGCCTCCTCTCAGGGCCTTCATGGATGACACTACAGTGATTTCATCCAGAGAAGACGAGACACGTCATGTGCTGGAGAGGCTGGACGACATAGTTGCCTCATCCAGAATGAAGTTCAAGCCAAAGAAATCACGGAGTCTCTCACTGAGGAAAGGAAAAGTGGCCGGATCTGTGGTCTTCAGTGTTGCCAACCAGGCCATTCCAACAGTCACAGAAGAACCAGTCAAGAGCCTTGGAAGATGGTATGATGATACGCTGAAAGACACACAAAGAGCAAAAGAAACCAAGCAGATGGCGGAGGAAGGCTTGGAGACCATTGACCAGTGTGGGCTCCCTGGCAAATACAAGGTCTGGTGTCTGCAGTTCATGCTGATACCAAAGCTGCTATGGCCTCTGATGATATACGACATCTGCACCAGCATAGTGGAGGCAATGGAAGCCAAAATCAACAAGTTCACAAGGAAATGGCTTGGTGTCCCACCCTGTCTGACTGACATAGCGCTGTACTGTCGCCAAGCAAAGCTGAAACTACCCCTGAAATCCATCCTGGAGGAATACAAAGCAGGGAAGATCAGACTTCAAAGCATGCTGGAGGACTCAGGAGACAAGGTGGTAGAAGCAATTAAGCCCCAGCTGAAGACAGGCAGAAAATGGAAAGTTCAAGAGGCGATGGATTCTGCAAAAGAAAGTCTCAAGATCAGAGAAATAACAGGACACACACAGACCAACAGACAGGGACTGGGGGTGACCAAAACTGAATGGTGGTCAAAGGCCAAAGGAAAAGCCAAAAGAGACATGATGATTCAGGAGATGAGAAAAGAAGAAGACCAAAAAAGACTCCAAAAAGCAGTCCAGCAGAGCCAGCAAGGGCAATGGACAACGTGGGAGAATGCACTCCAAAGAAGTCTCACTTGGAATGACATTTGGCACATGGCCCCTCTCAGGATCAGCTTCATTCTCAGATCTGCATATGACCTTCTGCCCTCAAATGCAAACCTGGTGAAGTGGGGGAAAACAGACGATCCTGCATGCCCCCTCTGCCATGAAAAACAAACAGTGGAGCATGTCCTAAGCTCATGTAAAGTAGCCCTGGCTCAAGGAAGGTACACATGGAGGCACAACCAAGTGCTCAAAGAAATTGTACAAGTAGTCTGGGCTAGTACCAACACCACAAAAGGGAAAATCAGGACTCCAAAAGCACCCGCAACATTCTTCACGGCAGGAGGCAGCAAATCATGGCCAAGAACAACAGTGCCACTCGAAACATGCAGGCAGAGTCTGCTGGACGGGGCAGATGACTGGGAGTGCACTGCAGACCTCCCAGAATGGAAGAGTCACCCAGAGATCATCAGCAAGAGTGGCATGAGACCAGACATAGTAGTCCACTCTAAGTCAACCAAGCAGCTGATCATGATCGAGCTCACGGTGCCATATGAGAACAGAATGGAGGCAGCCCAAATCTACAAGACTGAAAAGTATGCTGATCTGGCAAACAGCCTGAGGAGAGAAGGCTATCAGGTCAAAGTCCTCACTGCAGAAATTGGAGCTAGGGGGTTTGTAGGAACGTCTGCATACAGCCTCATGAAACAGCTCTCAGTTGCAGGGAAGGAAAAAACCAGAGCCCTGAAAGCAATGGCAGAAGCGGCAGAGAGGTGTTCAAGCTGGATCTGGTCAAGGAGAAACAAAAGTGAACTTCATAAGGCTTAATTTCCGTACAAATATCAGGTGTCCCTGTGGCTCAGTGGTTAAAGCGCGAGTCATTAAGTGGAAAATGAGCATGTCCAGAGGGTCATGGGTTCGAATCCCTGCCATGGCTCGTCCCAAGATGGGAAAAAAAGGGGCAGCAGAGGGACATCCGGAGTCATGAACCGGGTGTGGCCCAACCCCCCTAGAGTGTCAGGAGATAAGGGCCGAAACACTTGCTTGAAGGGGGCTTCTCTTCTGAGGACTCTCTGCTGCCACGCTCTCCACGAGTTTCTTTCTACCACAATAACGCGTTTTTTGCTCTGCTACTGAGATCACGACATGCAACAACAAAACTTAACTTTGTTGAAAAATAAATTCCTAGGTATTTGTAGACATTCACAACAGGCATAACAATCCCGTTGTAGGTCCACCTTTCTCTAGCAGCTAAATACCCCCCTTTTCTGAATACCACTATATTGCTTTTATTCATATTGACCTTCAGCTGCAAAGCAGCAGCTGCACGTTGAAGACTGTTAATCTGCGTTTGTAATCCAGTGGCAGTCTCTGAGAGTAAGGCCACATCATCTGCCAGTAGTAATATGAATAATTCAAAGTAGTCAGACGTAAACATTGCACCATGCCTCCCTCTTCTCATCACCTCTAATGCTAGTTCATTAATGAATAAAGAAAACAGGACAGGACTGCAGGCGTCTCCTTGTTTCACTCCACGGGTGCAGTTGATATAATCAGTCACGTTACTTCCGCATTTAATTCTGGCTTTGACATTGTCATACATACTACGAATACACCTAAATATCTTGCCTTTGATGCCATTTTTCAATATTATGGGCCATAATAAGTTCCTTTCAACAGAGTCGAAAGCCTTTTCAAAATCAATGAAGGCTACATATAATTTATGATTGAAACAAAACTGTTTTTGAACGAGTGCCAATAATGTAAACATGTGATCAATTGTGGAGTAACCTTTCTTAAATCCTGCTTGATGTTCACCAGTCAGATTATATTCTTTTATCCATTCCTGCAGTCTGCTATTAATAATTGTGCTGTAAATTTTACTGCTCGTATCACACAGTGAAATGCCTCTATAATTGTTTGGATCATTAACGTTACCCTTCTTAAACAGGGGCTGCACAATAGAGTTGGTCCAATTGTCTGGGAACACGCCTTTATCAAACAACGTATTAAAAAGCTTTACAAAAAAGTCAACAACTCGGTCCCCACCATACTTCAACAACTCACCAATAATTTTATCCGGTCCGGCAGCTTTTCCATTTTTTAACCTATTTACAGCTAGTAGAACTTCTTCATTTGTTATTGGACGGTTTATAAAACTAATTTCCTCCTCATCGATATCATTGCAATTTCCATATGAATTAGTAATATCTGTTGTTACTTCTAGTTCAAGCAAATCTTTAAAATGTTTGAACCAGTCATCGACTGTTAGACTATTTTGAACACGTTTTCTTTTAAAGGATATTTTACGCACAGTTTCCCAAAATTCTCTCTGATTGTTCACTGATGAAATAAGTCTGTCTAACAACATATCGTTATACTGTTTTTTCTTTTCTCTTTATCAGATGTTTGTATTCTCTTCTTGCTATGCAGTAGGCATCACTGTCTTCTTTTCTTCTCGTTTTTCTAAGAATAGAGAGCAGCCCTTTTGCCTTAACTTTGCTTAACCTACATTCTTTATCATACCAATCACTGTTTTTGTCATACTTTGTTAGATTAATTCTCTTTTTCATACAACTTGCTTGCCTTTTGATCCAGTCATTAAACAGATGCAAAGCACCATTGAAATCATGATCAATTAAGTTTGTGGCACGATCAAGTACCAACAGTGTTTCATCTGATGTCATTTTCTGAGTATAGACTGACCCTAAATCGTTGTTCCACACAAACTTTTCAATGACCTGGTCTATTTCTGTGGGATTTACTTGCGATCTGGTTTTCCTTTCAGAAAATCTAAAATTTAATTCGATAGGCAAATGATCTGAATCTATTCTCTCTGAGATCACCATTTCACATGAAGACGCAAAACCGAAAAAACAATTCCTTAGACAGAAGAAAGTAATCATTAACGCTACAACCTGCTTCTGATATGAACGTATAGTTGCCGTCAGCATCCCCATTACATGTGCCATTTAGAATCCACAATCCAAAGGTTGTGCACATACTTAACAAATATCTTCCATAATTATTTATACCATTGTCTGCAGACTTCCTCATGCCTTTAGCAGAAAAAGAACAATCATAAACAAGGTGATCATAAACATCATTTTCATCAAAGATATCTGGACAAATGTCAGAAGTCCTACTATTCAAATCGCCTGACAGAATTACATGCACATCCTCAAACTCAAGTAGAGAATCAAAAAGACATTGTTCAAGCTCACTAATACCATTTTCAACATCAAAATAAGTGTAATATGGCGAACCTTCAGGTGGAATATAAGTACATACATATAACACATCTTCCATAAAGCCAAAAACACTCTTATCAACCAAAAATAAAAGAATATTTGGGGAGTCTGTCTTGATTTCATGGACATAGGGTGCAAGTTCAGTTTTAATGAGACATATAACTCCACCAGAATGTCTTCCTTGTTTTGAAAACTTAACTGCTGGTTTACAGAAAACAGTATAGCCCGGAAATACTAAGTTTTGGAAATCCTCTACGAAGGTTTCGACAAGACATATGAAATCAAATTTCAACAAAAAGGGAGTAAAGTCTACATCACTGAATTTAGATAAGAGTCCATTTACATTCCAGTGCAAAAAAGAGAAGGAAACATCACAATCTTTATCATTTTCACAACCATCAAAATGTAACACACTTTCATTCTCACTGACATCTTTCCTTTCACCCCTCAGTGTGTTCCCCTCCAATCGTTCACCAGACACATCATTATCACCCCTGTCCTCTCTTTCCGAGTTAACGTTTTCCTTTTGAGATGCCCCCCTCTTGCAACTTCCACTGTCAGTTTGTGTGTCACGTGATACTGATCGGTAAATGTCTTCAACTCTGTTTACACCACAAATATCCATGTTATCAGTTTTAGAACATAAGAAGGTCGCTTCGCCTGCATTAACACAATCAGTCATATTCATATCAACAAGAAGATTTTGATCAATACAATTAAACATAAATTCTTCCTCCACATTTACATGTGACCCCCACCCCACCTTTGCGCGGTCAGTATTTACGACGTCAACGTCAACCGGTTCACAACACAGTTTCCGCACACCACTGCCATCGCACCCGGCCTTTTGGCGTTCTGCACAGCTAGCACGTGCAGATCTGTAGGATGACACCGGTGTCGAGCTGGGCTGGCCTCCCCCCTATCTTGACTCTGTAAGAGCTCCCCCCTCTCCCAGATAGTACTTTTTCCCCTCAATAAGGAGGTGATCGAAGACCATAGTCGCTCGCTTGCCTTCCTCTCTGGCCTTCTTTAGATGCGGGGACAGTTGTTTTCTTACGTCTCTTACACGTAGAGAGAAGTCCTCGCCAACGAACACCTCACTTCCCTTCAGATTACGTTTGGCCTTTAGAATTTTCTCTTTGTCTCTGAAGAAAGTGCAGCAGGCGATGACGGGCGAGTTGGATTTGCCGTTCAAGCGATGGACCCGGTCGAACTGAACATCTCCAGTCAGTTGTAATTTGTCCACTAGCAGGTCGCCGACGATGCCTTCACATTCAGCCGGCGTCTCGTTCGGCTTACGAGGAAGACCGTAGAAAATTAAATTGTTTCGCTTGGAGCGTCCTTCTAAATCATCGGCTTTACGTTCTGTGTCCAGCATCCTCTTTTTCAAAGCTTCGTTTTCTCGACGAAGATCAGCCACTTCTTCTTTCAGGAACTGAATCTCTTCTTGTAACCCAGCAAAACCGTCACGAATGTCCTTAATGTCATCTTTAATATTGTCCACTTTGCTGTTCAGATCCTGCAGCATAGACACGACATCCATGAGGGTGGGTGACTCAGTAGGCTGGGAGGTTGTTGGCTTGCTGGCCGAGGAATTTGCTGCTTTCTCAGTACTGGCTCTCCTGTCAGAGCTCAGGCAGGTCTGGCGGTAGCTGTCCTTACGTGGCCCAGGATTTTGTTCCACGTCGCCACACTGGAGCAATAAACTACCCCAGAATAAAAACGAGAGGAGGCAGCCTGCCGTTACACCGTCTACCGCCGTTTTCAGTGTCAATGTCTTCACGCGCATGGCGACGCTAATTTCCACTCTCTTCGCCATAAATGAGAGAAATACTGATAGAAAGCACCCACATCTTGCCCTAAACTCGAGTTGTGATGAAGGCATGATGCTTCATAAAGGTACTTGCCACACACACAGTCGAAACACTTTCCAGATCCGGTGCAATTAACAAGCAAACACAGAGCTAATTAATATACGTGTCGCACTCCTGAATGCTGCTCACACACCCCCGAGAGAGAGAGAGAGAGAGAGAGAGAGAGAGAGAGAGAGAGAGAGAGAGAGAGTGTGTGCGCGAGCGAGTGCACACACAGACATAGACAGACAGAGAGACAGACAGACAGAGACAGTCGCACAAGACAGAAACAGACACAGACATAAACAGTGACAACAAACAGACAGACAGACAGGCACACAGAGACAGTCGCACAAGACAGAAACAGAAACAGACACTGTGACAACAAACAGATAGACAGACAGGCACACAGAGACAATCGCACAAGACAGAAACAGACACAGACACAAACAGTGACAACAAACAGACAGGCAGAGAGAGAGAGAGAGAGAGAGAGAGAGAGAGAGGAGAGAGAGAGAGAGACAAACACGCACACACACACACATACGTATAAGCGGACATACACAGATAATCACACTCAGACAGAGGAAGACTCTCTCCCTCTCTCTCTCCTCTCTCTTCTCTCTCTCTCTCTCTCTCTCTCTCTCTCTCTCTCACACACACACACACACAAAACACACACTCACTCACTCACTCACACACACACACACACACACACACAGCACCACACACACACACACACACACACACACACACACACACACACACACACACACACACTAGCGCGCGCGTTCGCGATAGAGCGCATTGACCCGGGAAACTAGTTTTTGGATACAGACACTGGGCAGGGTCGATGCTCGACACAGAGAGAGAGAGAGAGAGAGAGAGAGAGAGAGGAGAGAGAGAGAGAGAGAGATGGGGTAGGGGAACACACACAGACAGACAGACACACACACACCACACACACACACACACACGCACGCACGCACGCACACGGGGGGAGGGGGGGGGGCACACACATACACACACAGAGGGGGGTGGCACACACACAGAGGGAGGGGGGGCACACACACACACACACACACACACACACACACACACACACACACACACACACAAAATGAGAAGAGGAGAGAGAGAGAGAGAGAGAGAGAATGCGGCAGGGGAACAGAGTCAGAGGGAGTGAGAGACCGAGACAGAGAGATGATGATGATGATGATGATGATGATCTTTATTTCCAAGGGTAACAGATAAGCAAACACATGTGAGAGACTGACTGAGAGACAGACAGAGACAGACGGGAGCTGAATAGGAAGAAATCGACACCTCGTTACCAGCTCGTCGGGTCTCGTGCTAAGCTCGCTCACTGTCAGAAATGGTGGGCGGGATGGTGGTGGGCAAACGAGGTGGGAGGGGGGGGGGGGGGAGGGGGAGGGAGGGAGGGGTGTGTGTAAACAACAGAATGAGGATGTACCAGCCATCCCCCAGATCTTTCCTTTCTTCCGTAAAACTGCCCCCTTGAAAGTGAATTAGCTGCATTGACGGTGTCGAGTTAATGAATTCGTGTAATTGATGTTCTGTTCTGTGCTCTCGTTCAGGTCCTCTCACTGTCTGTCTGCATGTCTGGTTCTCTAACCCCCCCCCCTCCCCCCGCCTCGCCTCCTTCTCTTTTTCACACACACACACACACTCTCTCTCTCTCTCTCTTTTCTGTGTCTGTCTGCCTGCCTGCCTGCCTGCCTGTCTGCCTGCCTCTCTGTCTATCTGTCTGTCTCTTTCTCTCTCTCTCCCCACGGCAATTTATCTGAAAAATGGTTTTAACTTTCACTATTGAACGGCACTGTCATCTTCACACGCACACACACACGCACACACACACGCACACACACGCTCTCTCTCTCTCTCTCTCTCTCTCTCTCTCTCTCTCTCTCTCTGTGTCTCTGTCTCTGTCTTTCTGTGTCTCTCTTTCTCTCTCTTTTCTCTGTGTCTGCCTGCTGCCTGCTGCCTGTCTGTCTGCCTGCCTGCCTGCCTCTCTGTCTTTCTGTATGTCTATATGTCTGTCTGTCTCCCCCCCCCCCCCTCTCTCTCTCTCTCTCCCCACGGCAATTCATCTGCGAAAAATGGTTTTAACTTTCACTATTGAACAGCACTGTCATCTTCACACACACACACACACACACACACACACACACACACACACACACACACACACACACACAGAGAGCAAAGTTCAGGGTGTTTATCCCTTTAACCCTCGCTGAAGCACGGAGGATGACAACATTCATTAATGCGAATGTTAATGCATAGTAGTTGTGCTTCAAATGCAAATGAACAGACCAAATGAAAAATGACTTAATAACCTATACAGTTTTTTCCCCCAAATAAGCATCCTTGGCTATTTTACCAGAACAGAGTTGTTTGTGTTCTAAAGATTACATAATGAAAACATAGACGAAAAATTTGGGGTGGTGGTGGTGGTGGTGGTGGTGGTGGTGGTGGTGGTGGTGGTGGTGGTGGTGGTGTGTGTGTGTGTGTGTGTGTGTGTGTGTGTGTGTGTGTGTGTTTGTGGGGTGGTGGTGGTGGTGGTGGCTTGTTTTTGTAATGACTCTTTTTGGAGTTCAGAAATGAATTAGAATTCATTACCTAAGGCAATCACATCACAAGATTTGCATGTTCTATTTTTCATTTAATTTCTGCTGGCTGTCAGCAGTTTTTCTTTCAAATTTATGTCAAGTGGATGCAAAACCTCATAAATACGAATGCCTGTATGTGAGGTGGCTGTGGAAAGTATTATCGTTGAATGCCTGTATGTGGGGTGGCTGTGGAAAGTATTGTCGTTGAATGCCTGTATGTGGGGTGGCTGTGGAAAGTATTATCGTTGAATGCCTGTATGTGGGGTGGCTGTGGGAAGTATTGTCGCTGAATGCCTGTATGTGGGGTGGCTGTGGGAAGTATCGTCGTTGAATGCCTGTATGTGAGGTGGCTGTGGAAAGTATCATCGTTGAATGCCTGTATGTGAGGTGGCTGTGGAAAGTATCATCGTTGAATGCCTGTATGTGAGGTGGCTGTGGAAAGTATTGTCGTTGAATGCCTGTATGTGAGGTGACTGTGGAAAGTATTGTCGTTGAATGCCTATATGTGAGGTGGCTGTGGAAAGTATTGTTGTTGAATGCCTATATATGAGGTGGCTGTGGAAAGTATTGTCGTTGAATGCCTATATATGAGGTGGCTGTGGAAAGTATTGTCGTTGACTGCCTGTATGTGAGATGGCTGTGGAAAGTATTATCGTTGCATAAAAACTGGTCTTCGGATTTCTGTAACGTGAGCATTGGTGTTGTTGTTGGGGGGGGGGGGGGGGGGGGGGGGGAGCCGGCATGCTCTTACATAATTATCAGTGACTTCACTGAAAACTTGGAGTATCCTTTGCACAATCAAACCCGTTTTCTGCTCTGAGACTTTTTCATGAGAAGAATCCAAGACGAGGAGTAAACACCTGTTAATTGCAAATCATACAATGAAACTGTTTCAAGAACACAGATATGTGCAAATGATACAATGAAAGTGTTCAAGAACACAGATCTGTGCAAATGATACAATGAAAGTGTTCAAGAACACAGGTCTGTGCAAATGATACAATGAAACTGTTCCAAGAACACAGATCTGTGCAAATGATACAATGAAACTGTTCAAGAACACAGGTTGTGCAAATGATACAATGAAAGTGTTCAAGAACACAGATCTGTGCAAATGATACAATGAACTGTTCAAAAACACAGATCTGTGCAAATGATACAATGAAAGTGTTCAAGAACACAGATATGTGCAAATCATACAATGAACTGTTCAAGAACACTGATCTGTGCAAATGATACAATGAAAGTGTTCAAGAACACAGATCTGTGCAAATCATACAATGAAACTGTTCAAGAACACAGATCTGTGCAAATCATACAATGAAACTGTTCAAGAACACAGATCTGTTCACCATGTCAGATTCCACAGTCACAGAGTAGAACGAACACAGCGAACACCTTGCAATGCGGTACTAAGGGAACAGCCTTGATTTCCACATGTCTCCTATAATGAAATAATTTTTTTTAAGCGCTTCAACGTTTTTACCTGAAAAATTTCAATCCCATGAAATTCGATTCTAAATATCGACTGCGACTTCTAATTGATTATGACGGTAATGAAAGATGCCTCTTAATTTTTTTTTTTTTTTACATAAAACACAATCGTTTCAGTGTGACGAGAGCTGGGAGTGGTAGGTGGGTCCTGTAGGGGAAGGACTTGGAATAATTTCTCTATGAGAATTATGTTAACATTTCACCTCCACCCTCTCTCTTACTAGTGGTGGAAGGAGCAACTTTCTGGTACTAGTCATCGAAAGAAATTTATATTTATTCCGGGTACTGTTAAAATACTCAATAGTGGCTCTGAGGTAAGTTTCCTTAGGCCTGTACTCTTAAAAATACTTGTAGCTCCGAGAGACAGAATTGAAGAGAGAAGTTCAAACATTCAACACTGATTGAACAACGGAGAACTGACACAAGTTAATTGCAATTTTACACATCAACTTTACTTGCTTACACACTGGTAAGTATATACATGTCTGTCCTATAGGCTGAGTTTTAGTTCTCACTGTTTCATCATTAAGTGAGGGAAAAGTTCTGAGTGAGTTGATTGTCCAGTTGGATTATGGTACTCAGCTTAAGTCGGAGAGAATAGTTGATCACTCCGGTGGCTGGTGACTGATTCTGCTGTGTAGACCTGTCGCTGTAGTGCTGGGCTGAGGCGTGTTTTCACAACCGGTCTTGCCCAGTGGTTGTAGCGTAGCCCCGAGTTAATTAAGGTGTAGCCGTGGTGTCTGGCGTAACCCCGGTTTCTGGGGTAGCCACAGTGTCTGGTTTAGCCACAGTTGGTAGCGTAACCACGGTCCCAGGTCTGCGATAAAGAGAACCTGGTCTGTAGTTAAGTAGCTGGGTGGCTGGCTTGTCAAGTTCACACATTTACCCTCTTATCTTTCAGAAGAGGTGTGAGAACTCAGCCAGCAAATGTTTGCTCTATTGTAGAGTTTCTACTGTAACTATCCATCTCTACTTTTGTTTAAAGGCTGAGTTAAGCTTACAAAAGGGTAGGAGACAGTAATACAATGCCAAACAGTTTCAGTCAAATAACTCTTCAATGTTTCTTATGAATTAAATCACATTAACTTGGAATACACTTAGCCCAAGTACACATGTGGTGTAGACTTATCATTCAGTTATCATCTTAACCGATAGAATTGCATACTGGCAAAAGTCAGGTTGAACACAAAGAACAGTGGTCAGATTGTTAAAAAAAGAATCATAACCACTTTTACCACATGGTGGCAAGCAAACTACTACACAGAATAATCATTCATCATGTTGATAAATGTCACCCAGTATGGTCACAAAGTTACACTGCTAAACCACATGGCATACATAAAATCAATGCATAGATTCGAAATGTAAAACATAGTTTCAACTCACATTTCCTGGGATGAATCAGCGAAACGTTAGACCGGATTTTCAGATCAGAGGGAGATTACCATGCCCTCTCTCTTGATTTTTCTTTCTTCTTCCTCGTTTGCCTCCCGTTAGATGAGCAGCCCAGTGTCCTCGATGAAGGCTGCCGTCCACCGCAGTTCCTCCAGAGTGCCGTACAGCTTGGCTTCCACTGCTGTCGGTGTTGGCCAATACTTCCTCCTGGATGCTGCATGCGTCATACAGTCTTGAAGAATGTGGTCGGTTGTCATTGGTCCCTCACCGCAAGGGCACTCTCCACTCAGTCTCTCTTGATTAACCCTGGCGTTTGTCTTGTTCCTTAGTACTGATCTACAGCTGGTCTTCAGGAAAAGTGGAGAGGAAGTGAAAATAGTAGAGTTTTACGTGCTCATAGCGAAAGCTTTTAGGGACATGTCTTTCATTCACGGTAGTCTTTGGAGAGGAAGTGCTCAGTGTCCCTATCTTAAACACTAAACTGTCAACTCAGATTTCTGATCTGGCTGACAGGGTGTCAATCAAAATGAGACAAAAGGTTTGCCTGTCATTCCTCGCCCCTTTCTGTGGATTGGTCCAAGTTCAGACGTTTGAACTATGCCTGGGCCTTGGCGCTGAGATCAACGACTGATGATTTATGCAGGCATCTTTGGCACGAATGCTAATGCGTTACGCGCGAGTGAACACAATGTCGTCACCTCAAACCTGCACAAAACCACCAGAGTGTGGGCGGGTGAATATTAAAGGGGAGGGGGAGAGGGGAGGGTGGGGGGGGGAGCGAAGAGAAGGCCAGGTGCCTTTGTGTCAAGTGAGAGAGAAAGACGGGATGGGGCGTGGAGAGAGCAGGCAACGTGCCTTTGTGTGAGCGACAGGCAATGCAGTGGCGATACGAGACAAAGGTTTCGCTGTGTCATTCCGCTATACTAACGCATGAAGGGGAAGGAGATGGTAGTATGTGAGGAAGGTGGAGTGAGAATGGCGAGTGCGCAGTGACGCAATTTTCTTGTTCCGTGCAATACTTTCGCTACATCAAGGCGAGAAGGAAGGGGAGGGGGGTTGAGAGGGGAGAGTTGGCATAGATTTAAAATCTCGTCTGCCTCTTGTGTGACATCCTCACTGCGAGTGTGGCATAGCAGTGGACACCAGGGGAGAGGTGGCAGCTCTTCTTTGAAGGATGCTGATGTGAGAGATCAGTGTCATCGGGCGGCACAGACAACCTTCCAGCCATATGGGTGACGACGGGTCTAGCCTGTGTCGCCGGGGGACAGCTCCTGGAGATGTGGGGCAATTGGTGAAGGAGCGCTGCCTGACTGCGACTACCGTGGCCTGGAATACCATGCTGTTTTAAGGGGTGACAGACATGGGGGCACTCCTTATGGGGTTGGGCTGAAAAATTGCCCTCTCGGCCGCAGTCAGCGAGTGCCCGCAAAGTTTTAGGGACTCGTGCAGCGCTCCAGCAACTTTCGTCCTGCTTCCTCCTTGAGGCGGCCTCACGCGGCACAGGACCATCGCCACCCGAGCATGAAGAAGGCTGCCCGGTGGTCCTGAAGACAGCCTGATGTTTGGGGGACAGCAGGCAACACACACCGACGCCTACCGTCGGTCGACCAAGAACCTGAAACTGAACCAACGTTCAAGACCAACTCCACCAAACTTGAACCAACATTCAAGAAGATGACGACCAGAATTGAGCTAATGTTCAAGAGGAACACGAGCTCTGGGAGACAAATGCGACGACCCTCATTGAAACTACCCACTACTGCCAGGCGACAACAGTTGCCACAAATATGCAGACCTGTCTCTGCATGAACCTTGTCCTTAAGGGCCTCAGGCCAATAGGACGTTAATCTCACCCTCAATGCAATGCAATGTGTGACAGATGAGCCAG
>CM065725.1:13575448-13577948 GCA_033310375.1 Conus canariensis | reverse complement strand
GCCGTTTCCATGGAAACTGTGATCATAGGATGGGCCCAGAGTTATGGAGTTGATATTAACATTGTTAACGTTCGCTGGAAAATGAACGCAAGTGGGGAAAAAAAAAAAAGCCAGTGCGAGGCGTTTGTGTGGGCTGTTGGCCCGTTCGAACAGGTACGTGATCACTTAGTTGTTCAGCTTCAGTCGCGTAACTGGGATGGATGTTTTTGTCTGAAAGAGGTGGGAAGAGTTTATGTTCGCGAAGGTCGCGATGTTCTCGGCTTTTTGAATGCGTTTTACTTCCGTTATGAATGCAGGTATGTGTTACGCAATGCTTTCAAGGCTTTTATCTCTGGTACCTGAAAACCTAACGTCCCTAAACGTTGCATTTCTCGATGTCTCAAGATTCTGAGAGAGAGAACATCCAAGACTTTTACGCTGAATTGTACGTATACTTTGCGAGTCGTTGAGTGTTTTGTGTGTGTGACAAATCGGTTGTCACTCTATTTCATTTGTCCTTTTTGCTAAAAGTGTACATTTTCTGACAATGGATTGCCTCGGGGTTAATTCTGAACCGATTAAGATATGAAATTTGTAGTTTCCGTACTGCTCTTGTAACAGCCTCAAGCTTGTGTTGCAGTACCACAAATGTTAGAGGCTGATCCTTTACCAATCGGTTGATACTTTACCAATTTTATTCAAGTTTGCCAGAGTCTAGTGAATTAAATCACCGGATCAGCGTTGCTTGAAACTTTTTTTTCATTCTTCTTTGCATTCTTTCTAAGTGATTACAATATGGTTTCAAAGTGAAGTGACTGCAGGCGGAAATGAAACAAATCTAAAAGAAAACTTACTGTTTCGCCGAACGAAAGAGACAAAGTACAAGACAAAACACGACGCGTTTCGACCTCATTGCTCTTCTTCAGGCAAAGGCAAACAACATACAGGACAATAAAAACGAAGAACGAACAATCACTTATCTCCTCAGACTCGGCGCAAAATCATTCTATTGCAATTTGGTTTGGTTAAAGTGTAATTAAAATTGCAAATGACAATGTTTTTTCTTCATCAAAACTTTGCAGTGGGTTTTTTTTAATGGCTTTTTTTTTTTTTTTTTTTTTTTTTTTTTTTTTTTTTTTTTTAGCACGACAGCCTGCTCATGGTTGTTGTTAAATAAGTGTCTGTGTTGGATTCCATCAAATATGAGCTGTAATTTCGACTTTCTTTTTTCATTCAGTAGACATTATTTTCAGCGGATCCGAAACTGTTCAAAGCACTTTTGAGTATTTGTGACCAGTACGCTGGGTCCCCCCTCTCCCCCCCCCCCCTCCCGACGTGATGATGCAGCTTATGTTTCAATGATTTGTAAGGCGAACAATGTAAGCGTGGTTCGACAGAGACAGGAGATAAAACTAATGGCTTGAAACAACTGCCACATTTCGTTCAGTCTGGACTCCGTCAGATTCTGTACACGTCAGCGAGAAAAAGACAACAGACGAAAAAAAAAAGAAACTAGAAACAAAAACAAAGACAACAACAACAAAAAAAACCCCAATAATTCTATTTATGAGCAGGACGGCGCGAAGCGCCAAAATATAAACTGACCGAATCAGGAAAACTTCTGACAAAGATCGTCACCTCTCTGTCTCTGTCTGTCTGTCTGTCTGTCTGTCTGTCTCTCTCTGTCTGTCTGTCTGCTCTCTCTCTCTCTCTCTCTCTCTCTCTCTCTCTCTCTCTCTCTCTCTCTCTCTCAGATTGTGTTTAAGCTCTAAGAAGAGAAATGAAGAAACATTTATGAGGACTTGCATATTACTTGCTAGTCAAAAGTTGACAGAGTAGCATGTAGGTGAGTGATTATTTTGAGTGCAGACATCTGTCCAATGTTAAATGGCTTGTTTCACAAACTTAAATGTAGATTTCTGCTGCAGCGCTGGTTAATGCAGTAGTTCATGTGTCTTTCACCTCACGAGCTTTTCATTATCATCATCAGCTGTTTGGTGTTTCAGTGTTTTTGTTCATCACTGTTATGGATTCACGTGTTTTTTTTCTTTTTCTCTTTTTTTAATTTTATTTCTTTTTTGTATTTTTATTTATTTTTTTACCAGCGCTGTAAAAAGCTGATGTAAGTGAATAGCTTCTAGTGTCACTTTGCCTTTTCGTCCCTGTCCGCTGCTGTCCTCATTCTCTATCCCTCACTTCCTTTTGTTCATGTTCTTTGCATGTCGGAGTCTCTGTGTGTGTGTGTGTGGTGTGTGTGTGTGTGCGGTGTGCGCGCGCGCCCGCGCGCGCGTGCCTGCGTGCGTTAATGCGTACTTCTCCCGTCTATCTGTTTCTCTGCCTGTGTTTATGTCTGTCTGTCTGTCTGTCTGTCTGTCTGTCTGTCTGTCTGTCTGTCTCTCTCTCTCTCTCTCTCTCTCTCTCTCTCTCTCTCTCCCCCCCCCCCCCTCTCTCTCTCTCAAGTGCTTTTAAGCTGTCCGTTTCACAGTTATTATAGCTTTGTTGATAAGCAGCCGAATAAAAT
>CM065725.1:13547948-13557948 GCA_033310375.1 Conus canariensis | reverse complement strand
ATATGATTCCTCTTTCCTATCACTTTGTATCACTACGCGTGATTCCTCTTTCCTATCACTTTGTATCACTACGTATGATATGATTCCTCTTTCCTATCACTTTGTATCACTACGCATGATTCCTCTTTCCTATCACTTTGTATAACTACCTATGATTCCTCTTTCCTATCACTTTGTATCACTACGCATGATTCCTCTTTCCTATCACTTTGTATCACTATGCATGACTCCTCTTTCCTATCACTTTGTATAACTACCTATGATTCCTCTTTCCTATCACTTTGTATAACTCCGTATGATTCCTCTTTCCTATCATTTTGTATAACTACTATAATTCGTCTTTCCTGTCACTTTGTATAACTACTATAATTCATCTTTCCTTTCACTTTGTATAACTACTATAATTCCTCTTTCCTGTCGCTTTGTATAACTACGTATGATTCCTCTTTCCTATTGCTTTGAATAACTCCGTATGATTCCTCTTTCCTGTCACTTTGTATAACTACCTATGATTCCTCTTTCCTTTCACTTTGTATAACTACGTATGATTCCTCTTTCCTTTCACTTTGTATAACTACTCTAATTCCTCTTTCCTTTCACTTTGTATAACTACGTATGATTCCTCTTTCCTATCACTTTGTATAACTCCGTATGATTCCTCTTTCCTATCACTTTGTGTAACTACTATAATTCCTCTTTCCTTTCACTTTGTATAACTACGTATGATTCCTCTAGCTCTTTCCTGTCACTTTGTATCACTACGTATGATCCTTCTTTTCTATGACTTTCTTTAACTGCGTATAATTCCTCTCTTCTTTCACTTTCTTCGACTAGTTTTTGCTGAATTTTTTTTTCACTCTGTCTCTATTGGCTTCCACCGTTTTTTACTGCCTTTGTGGCGTATTGGCACGTCTGCGTTCCTTGTAGTTTACTCCTCTTTATTTTCAATCACTTTTATTGACTATTTTTGTTACTTAAATAAAACAATCTTTCTGTGTTGTTGCCTGCTATTTTGCTGCCTCTGTGGTCCATTTACCGTCATTGTTCTATATTGTCTATACACTTTTTGTCTCTCGTTACAACTTTTGTACGTGCTACTTTTTTGCTGTTGTTATCTTGCAACTAAGCCTTGAGAATTTTCACACTAGAATGGGGAATGGTCGTTTTCTGAAAAAAAAAGGTGATTTGCTTTGGTGTTCTCATGTGCATAAAATCACAGACCATCGAGTAGCTAAATAAACAAAGCTTGCCTGACGTTGAAAGAGCAGTGTTTTGATAAAATGTAGCTTTCCCTGGCATCGAACTGCGAATGCCTGTTTACAGATCTTTTGGTCGTTATGTCGAAAATGGTGTGTGTCTTGTGGGAAGAAGCACTTCAGGATGATCTCCCTTTCCCACCACATTGTGGCTGTCATTACGCCCGGACCCAGTTTCAGCCAGAAATGTACCAGAAGAAGCAGGATACGGTGTCCATTGAAAGTGCTTTCATCATCAACCGAAGAATATGTGGTCAAACCATCCTCTATATTTTCCGACAAAGCTTTCAAGAATATCTATATGCAGTAGCCTAAAGGTATGCGCACAATAATTCAAGAAGATAAACGATTTTGTCTAGGTTATGTTCACATCTTAAAAATCAATGTTAGCGAACCGCAAAAAACAAAAAACAAAAAAAAAACAAAAAACAAAACAAAACAAAAAAAAAAACGTAGACAAACGAATCACAAGACAAAACACGCCGCGTCTCGACCTCTTAGATCTTCTTCAGGCAAGATACAAAAAATTTAGGACAATGAAAATGAAAAAGCAATCACTTATCTTAGTCACTTCAGCGCAAGATAGGCGTTGAATGAAAACGAGGCTGTCAGAAGGGAGAGAATGTGTGAATCAAGGCAGTAATGATGATAATTATATTACTGATAGGAATACTAATAATGGTAATGATGATGGTCAAAATATTGAAAAAATGAATAAAGACAGGATTACTACCACTTTTGGTGATAATATGGCAATAGGAATGACAGGCTGGGAGATAGAAGAGTGGGTTAGAGGTTTCTTAAACAGCATGGCTGCCTTGGCAACAGTCTTAGTGGCGATGGCAATGGTGGTAGTAATCCTGCCTTTATTTATTTATTTTTTCAATATTTTGATCATCATCATTACCATTATTAGTATTCCTATCAGTAATATAATAACCATAATTGCCACCTTGACTCACACATTATCTCCCTTCTGACCCTTCTCCCTTGCGCTGAAGTGTTGAAGGTAAGTGATTGCTCGTTCATTTTCGATGTCCTAATTGTTTTGTATCTTGCCTGAAGAAGACCTAAGAGGTCGAAACGCGTCGTGTTTTGTCTTGTGAGTCGTTTGTCCATGGGTTTTTTTTGGTGGTTCGCTAACATCTATTTAAGATTTGTTTAGATTTCCGCCTGCAGTCGTCTCACTTTGCAACTAGGTTATGTTCGTAAAAATTGTATTGATATGCACGCGGTCTAAGAATGGCCTATTGCATTAACAGTGGTCTCTCTCTCTCTCTCTCTCTCTCTCTCTGTCTCTGTCCTCTCTCTTCTCTCTCTGTCTCTCTCTGTCTGTCTATCCTTCTCTCTCTGTCTCTCTCTTTCTCTGTCTCTCCATGTTCAGTTTTCTCAGTAATAATTTAGAATATGCTTGCAACCCTCATCGAGTCGCACACACTAACCTAATGTTCATACACACATATGATGCCCTGTCCCCATCCACCCCCCTACCCCCACCCCACCCTCCCAGTACACACACACACACACACACACACACACACACACACACACACACACACACACAAACACACACTCACACACACACACACACACACACACATACACACACACACACACACACACACACACACACACACACACACACACACACACACACACACATATACACAGAAACTCGAAATCTTTAATGAGGGTGAATAGATAAGCTGGGAGCTTTTTTACACTATGCCCTCAAAATAACAATAAACAAAAGGAAACAGTTACATCGATTTGACAAAATTAAACACAGCAATAAGAAAAACAACATTTTTTTAAAATATAGAAAATAGTAAGCAATCTCATTATAACGTATTGCACACACACACACACACACACACACACACACACACACACACACACACACACACACAAAACTGGACATACGTAAACATCACATAGGCATACATAAACATTTCATAAGTCAGTCATGTCCTATGGCTTATAGCCCAGCCGACCAGAGAGAGAGAGAGAGAGAGAGAGAGAGAGAGAGAGAGAGAGAGAGAGAGAATGTTGGATCATGAGCACGGAGTTTGGAATAAATTGAAGAGGGGTTGACGGGAAAACTTACTGCCTCGTGTCATGGCCACGTACACAGAGCTTGAGATAAGGATTTCATTGATATTAAGATAAAAAAGAGAAGAGAATAGTATAATTTATTGTAGGCGGGCAGAACAAGAAAGCTTCAGAGTGCTTCAGACGGGCTTATGTTTGGAGGGACTGTTTTAAGTTTTCAGTTTCATCAAGGAGGCGTCACTGTGTGCGGACCAGTCCATATACGCTACACCGCATCCGCTACGTTTTGAGACCACACTACTGCCTTTCTCTCCCTGTCTTTCTACCTCTCTCCCTGTTCCACAAGCCCATATACGCTACACCAATCTGGTAAGTTTCGAGACCACGCTGCCCATGATTTAAAGCTGATGGATAAATGAATTAATAACTAAGATGAGACAATTGAAGAAGAGGGTCTCATGGCTACGACTTAGCGGATGACTGACCTACGCATTAGCCCAAATACGCTGGTCAGCCCATGAGTGCCTACCTAACATTGGTTGTCTTTTTTTTTTCTTTTTTTTTGTGACTGTTTAGAAAATTTAGAGACGATCTCACCAAACTGAAGAAGTGGACATTCAGCGTGGAAAATGATGATAATGGCACAGCCAGTGTTAGGTAGGTACCCCAGGTCTGATCAGCGTGTCGGTTAATGCGGAGGTCAGACATCTGCGAAGTCGTAGCCATGAGACCCTCTTCTTCAATTGTCTCATCTTAGTTATTAATTCACGTATCCATCAGCTTTAAATCATGCGCAGCGTGGTCTCGAAACTTACCAGATTGGTGTAGCGTATATGGGCTTGTGAAACAGGGAGAGAGGTAGAAAGACAGGGAGAGAAAGACAGTAGGTGTGAGAGGGTGAAAGGGAAGGAGAGAGAGTCAAATCAAGTTAAGAACACTTTATCATCTCCAAAGAGAAATTAAGAGTGGCCATAAGAACATGTCTATGGATCTATATTTGGGAGCCGGAATAGCTCAGTTGGTAGAGCGCCTGACTCGTAATCTTGGTGATCACGGGTTGCGGGTTCGAATCTCTGCCGGGGCGTTTCGGTACAGGGGGATTTTTCCCTCGGAGTTAACATTAGTTCTGACTCCATTTCCCATACAGTCCTTCGAATGAGACTATAAACCGAGGTTCCGTGTGTGAACGCACGCATAATATCTTGCACACACGTAAAATCCCATCACCAACTTTCGGAAGAGTAGGCCAGTTTGGCCGTTGGTATGGATGACACGTTACACACAGCATGCACCCTGCGTAAGAAATGGAAAAAGAATGAAGAAAGTAAAGAAACTGAGTGAACGATATTGACTGGATGACACGGGAAACGACTGAATGAAGCGCCAGCTGGCAGCTCTTCAGTCGGCACTACCCAGGTAGGCAGCCCGTTGTGTAAACGAGTGTTGATGAATAAGTGCAAATGGTGGATGTAAGCGCATTGAGTTGTGTAACAAGAAATGCGCTATATAAGTATTATACATTATTTATTATTATTATTATTATATTTAACAAATCACAAATCACACTTACCCATCCATCCCCATCCATCCACCCATCCACCCACTCACACACACACACACACACACACACACACACACACACACACACACACACACACACACACACACACACACACACAAGAAAGTGATTGTGCTGCGAAAATTTCTGTAGCCATTTATATTAATGACCAATTGTTTTTACCACCCAGTCCAATCGCCTGTACCAAATGACACAACCGACTTGTTTTCCTGTGAAGCGTGTGTCCGATTCAACAAATCGTTAGTTTTAAATATTGTTTCAGTGTACTTCCCAAAACGTATTATTGATTGCAATTCTGACTGGCTACGTTCGTTGAATACTACAAATGATAAATGGTTAATAGCGGGGGACTTTAATGAACATGCCCCTTTTTAGGATCTATCTTGTATCAAAGTAACTTCTAATCGCTTGGTGGAGAATATTTCAGATTCTACACTTTTTCTTTTAAATGACGGAAGTGTTACAAGACTGCCTGATGTTCCCAGCCACAAACCATCAGCAATTGATCTGACTCTAATCTCTCCAAAGTTAGTTCCTAGCTGCAAGTGGCAATTACACGATAACACTTTGGGAAGTGATCATATTCCTATTATCCTTACTTTTAGAGGATTTGAAGTTAAGCAAAATGATGTAAAGGATAAAATTCCTAAATTTGATTATAAACGAGTTGACTGGGGCCAAATTTGAATCTGTTCTAAGGTCTTACGATGTTAGTTCTTTTGATAAATCAGACATTGAATCTATGTATACTCATTTTACAGAGGCAGTTTTAAATGCTGCAGGCAAAGCAATTCCCAAAATTAATGTGTCAAACTCTTCGAAACACCTTGGTAAAGTATGGTGGACAGATTCATGTAAAAATGCTGTAGATAAAAACAAGAACGCCTTTAAATCGTATGCTAAAGTTAAAAAAGTGAAAGGCAGTGTTCCTGTCAAATCTGCTAAAAACCAAAGAAACAGAGTTATAGAAAGTGCTAAAAGCAACTTTTGGTCAACGTTTTGTTTTAATGAAATAAGTGACCATAAAGATAAAAGTAAAATTTGGAAAAAGATCCATGAAATGAAAAATGGATTCATCTACCAGAATATCCAGTTATTCTAGGTGATGAACAATGTCCTTCAGAATATCAAAAAGCTGAGACATTTGCTGACACCTTTGTAAAGAATAGCTCTTACAATAGTCTATCAGATAAATGCAGAACTTTAAGGGAAAATCAATCACAAAATGACATATGCAATGACCCTGAGAAAAATAATGATCACTACTTGAATTCTGAAATTACTTTTCAAGAATTACTGTCTGCTATCTGTTCATTACCTAAGACCAAGAAAACTTCTGTTGGTCTGGATGCCATTTCCAATGAGTTGATAAAACATCTTCCAGAAAACTTTTTGTTATTTTTACACGGAATTATTAGTAAATGCTGGATTGAAGGTAACATCCCATCCATATGGAGAGATTCAATTATAGTCCCTATTTTAAAGCAAGGCAAACCAGTACACGATGTAAATAGTTATAGACCTATCTCTCTGACATCTTATGTATGCAAATTAATGGAGCAAATTATTTTAAGATCAATTGTCTTATCATTGCGAAAAACGTGGGATTATCCCTGTAAACCAAGGAGGCTTTAGAAAAGGCAGATCAACCATTGATCATTTAGTGAAATTAACAATTCAAATCAAACATCAATTTGCCAAGAGACAAAATGTTCTTGCCACATTCTTTGATATAAATAAGGCATACGATCAGGTTTGGCATGAACAATTACTATACAAGTTAAAAACGGTTGGGCTTTCTGGTCATATCTATGGCTATGTTAAAACATTCTTGGCCAACAGAAGTATTCAAACAAGAACTGGTCACATTTATTCCTCTAAAAGATTCGTTGATATGGGTATCCCTCAAGGCTCTGTAATTCCTCCTATCCTATTTAATATCTTAATCTACGATATCATTTACCAATATCTGTTTCCAAAAAAAGTAACTTTATTCAGTATGCCGATGATATCTGTTTGTGGATGAATGTTACTTTAAAAAAGAAAACATCAAAAAGGTCTATAAATTTTATAAAAAGAGCATATCAATATGATCTAGATAATATTGTCCATGTTTATGTCAGAAAATGGTTTAAGCTTATCACCTCAAAAATATCACATGATGCTATTTGATGCAAGTGGATCTGTTCACAATGCTCCAGAAGTCAAAGTTAACAATATCACATTTAAATACGCTTCAAATATTAAATTTCTTGGTGCTTATATAACGTCTAAGCTCTCTTGGAACCTGCATTTAGAACATGCTGTAAATCAAGCAAGAAAGTCATTGAACCTTCTAAAAGTCATAAGCAAACAAAGCTGGGGTCAAGACACAAATACATTAATTCATTGTCCTCTGCTTTAGTTGGATCTAAATTGTCGTATGCACAAGAGGTATTCTTTAGTGCTCCAAAACATCTATTGAAAAAACTGCAGAGCATAGATTGTAAAGCATATAGAATAGCCCTTGGCGTTCCTTTTCATGGTTCCGTCATAGGATCTTACCATGAAGCAGGTGTATTGCGTCTTGATGATCAGCGAAAATTAGCCTGTGCTAAATACATTTTAAGATGCTCTACCATTCGAAATTCAAACCAAATGGAACTTGAAATTAGGTCCGATATTCATTTTCCTAAGCGTGCAAAACTTATCCGATCTAATAAAACTATTCTTACATTTTCTTCTAAACTATTGACAAAATTAAACACTAATCAAAAGAAATTAGCTGTGCGTTTTCCAATAAGTCCCATCCCAAACTGGGAGCTTTTTAAGGCTAAGTTTGATTATAACTATACACAATTGTCCAAATTTGATAACATCAATGTACTTGCATATGAAGCTAGATCCCACATGAATGATTTTTATCCTAATCGTCTAAAAATCTTCACTGATGGTTCTTTATTAGACAATCAGGCAGGCTGTGGTTTTGTCATCCCCACTTTAAAAATTGAGAAACTTTTTATCTTGGTAAGGACTTCTCCATTTTCACAGCTGAATTGATAGCAATTTTGATGGCTGTTCAGTATGTCATTGATACACCATTCAATTTTTATGGTTCACTCTTTTGTGTAGACTCTAAATCAGTTCTCCAAGCTTTAGAATCAACAAATCCGAAAATCCGGGCTGAAATCATCACAGAAATTAAAGTACTTATTCATGTTCTCATATCAAGGGGTATCGCAGTTGATTTTTGTTGGATCCCATCTCATTGTTCAATATCTGGAAATGAATGGGCTGATCGTACTGCTCGAGCAGGTGCCAAAAAATCTTTTAAATCCAAGGATATTCCCATTCTTTTGAGTTTACAGGAAGGTTACTCTCTATTACAAAAAGCTTCTTTTGAAAATTTTGAAAAGGTATATAAAGATTACATACTTCCCAAAGTACATAAGCCTAATTCTTCAATAAAGTGTTGTTTAAACGCTCGATCACAATTAAAAAAAAAAAAGAACTCATTAATAAATTGTACATTTTATCAAAAAAAGTCAATAAACACCCAAAACACCGCAAAAAAAATTGTTTCACTGTTTTACAGACTTAGGATAAACGCTTTCAAAACGAAGTTCATAAAAAAAAAAAAAACATCCAGTGTGTATGCGAGGCTGTTGATAGTTGTACAACAACACATATTTTGTACTTTTGTCCTTATTTTGAATCAGCTCTATCAAAATTCAGAAAAGATAATCTAAATGCATTTTCCAAGAACCTGTATTTCTTTTGAACTTTGTTCAGAACTTAATGATAAGACCAGTCGGCTCGTTTTTATGATTTCTGCATACTTTTAGACTGTTTTTGTTTTGACTATTGCAGTTTAATTTGTTAATGTTGCTTTTTTTTTCAAGGATTGTTCTTATGTAGTATTTCCCCTAATATTTAACAGACACACAGGCGCACACACACGCGCGCGCACAGACACACACACACGCGCACATACACACATGCACACACACACACACACACACACACACACACCGCGCGCGCGCGCGCGCCACACACACACATGCAAGCACGCATGCATACTACACACACATGCACATATACAAGTAAACGCTTACTTCCTGTCTAATATCACTTTAAAGTGAAAAGACGTTAAAGCGAAGAAGAAGAAGAAGAAGAAGAAGAAGAAACAACAACAACAACAACAACAACACAACAACACAAAAACACAAAAACACACACACACACACACACACACAACACACACACACACACACACACAAAAGCTTTCTGAACCAGATCTCATCGAAAGTTCAGTTTTGATTCAGGAGTTTGATGGAATTGGGAACGAAACTGTTTTTAGTTCTATTTGTTTTGAATTTTGGAATTTGGAATCTTCGTCCAGATGGTAGAACATTGTAGTTTTTTTGAAAGAACATGAGAACTGTCGGCAGCAATGTTCACAGGTTTTTGTGTGACACTACATTCATACCATTGATCTAACTGTCGTTGTTTTTAACCACCAATCTTTCCACAAGTATTCACCACTGTTTAAAATGTTTTTGCTTTTCGCACTAAGATTTCCAAACCAGCATAAAAAGCCAACGGACAGCACTGATTCTACAAAAACAAAACAAAACAAAACACCCCCCCCCAAAAAAAAAAAAAAAAAAAAAACAAAACAAAACAAAAAAAAACACGATAAAACATATTCAAGATGTCCGTTTTAACATCAAGAGACTGAAGTTTCTGAAGACAGTATAATCTAGATTGGCATTTTTTGTTGTTGTAGATAAATTGAGTATTTGCATTAAAATCCAGCTAATCATCTAAAATAGAACCCAGACACTTATATTCACTTACACGTTCCACTTTGGTGTTTTCGGTATATACAAGTGCGGGACAGGAGCTGGGTTTCTTCGAAAATCAGTTACCATTTCCTTCGTCTTACTAACATTCAAATCTAGACAGTTCTCCTTGCACCATGTACAAAAACGTTCCATCTCTTGAAAATAAATGGCATCTGAATTTGACATATCTTCTAAAGCACAGTCGTCTGAGTACTTTATGACAGGAGTGACAGAAGAACCAGTACAATCATTTGTATAAAGAGCAGATTGAGGTGCACCAGTAAATG
>CM065725.1:13530448-13537948 GCA_033310375.1 Conus canariensis | reverse complement strand
GGTGGAGTGACGCATGGCCAAAAGATAGAAATATTACACAGTATTTCATGAACCATATTAGTGAAGTACAAACATAATTAGCAGCCTTCCGCCATTCCCTCCCCCCCCCCCCCCGTCGTCTCAACCCTCCTCATATACCCCTAAATCCACCTTATCCCCCGTAACCCCCTCCTCCCCTTCTCTACACCCCCTCCCCTTTTCCCCAATTCTTCACCCATCTCAATCTCCCTCTTCACTCACCCCCATCCCCCTTTCCCCCTGTCCTCATCTTCCCCTTTCCATGTTCCCTCCTCCCCTTTCCCCCTTCGCCTGTCTCTCTGTCCCTCCCCTCGTTCCTCGCGTCCTTTGCCTCCGACTCGCTCCAATTCCATGAAACAAAAAGTGTGTTGCAACCCGGAATAGAACTAGGGGCTTTTAGATCTTCAGTCTGACGCTCTCCCACCTGAGCTGTTCCAGCTGACAATAAGTACGGTGTTTAAATTTAGTCTATAATGATCTTCATCTGGGATGTGTGTTTCGTCTCGCTTGCTGATGCCGACATCACTTCGTTTTGTCATATGCGACTTTCTGGCACAAAAATAAAAACTGGATCTGTATAATCAACGACAGACTGCATTAGACAATGACACACTGACAGACCGACGGACAAAACGTGCTGTATATATTAGACAAAGTCATTTATGGCGCTCTATCTCGATGACCCTAAAACATACGAACATAAAACTTGAAATAACAAAACGCAAGCAAATAAAAGGCACTGCACTGATTATCACATGCGTACACTCTCACGGACAAACACCCATCCAGCAAACACACACACGCACACACAAAAAAAGCGTTTAGATGGAACAACAGATGCTTCACATCTTGTAATTTTGTAATAATTAACCAAGGAAAGAGAGAGAGAGCAGACAGACAGAAACACACACACACACACACACACACACACACACACACACACACACACACACACACACACACACACACACCACACGCACGCACGCACGCACGCACGCAAGCACGCACGCACGCACGCACACACACACGTACGCACGCACGCACACACACAATTACAGATAAGACAGACAGACCGACAGACATGCAGAACTATTAGAATTCACGTCATTATCTTTTTCCTGTTCGAAACAACAAGCAAAAGAATCCACACGTGCTGTTTTATAAATGTCTCTTTTCTCCCCCCTCATCAAAACAAACCTTCTTGTAGTTTTATACCGGCTATAATTCTGTCATGCTTCGTAAAATTTTTTAATTCCTGCTTCATTCTATTAGTGTGATTTTGCTGCTGCTTTTTTGTTGTTGTTGTTTTGTTTGTTTGTTTTTATCGTTTTAACAAATAACTGTTTTACTAAAGTTTTCCTTCTTTTTTGTAGAACGTCATTTAACAAAATATCTAAGACTGCCTTTTCAACTTTTGAAAACATGTTTTAGGATAAATTTCAGTTCATGGTTAAAAGAAGAAGAAGGAGAAGGAAAAGGAGGAGGAGGAGTAGGAGGAGACAAGTCATGGTTAAAAAAAGAAGAGTGAGAAGAAGAAAGAAAGGAAGAAAGAGAAGAAATAAAAAAAAAAGAAAAGAAAGAGAGAGAGAGAGAAAAAAGACAACACACACAAAAAAATAGTCATACTTCCATTTAGATAATGGGGGACAAAAGCAACTGATGTCGACATATAAAACCTTATGACAGGACTCCGCTCTAGCGTTTCACGAAGATAACGAGATGGAAAAAACATCCTCAAAAAATGTCGCTGACAGCTGGAGGAAAAAGTCGAGTCAACGTATTGTCACAGGAAAAAAAAGTGAATTCGTGAAACAGTTGTAAAAAAAAAAAAAAGGACTTCAAAGTACTCATTTTTCATATTGTCTTTATTGAAGTCCAGCAGTCGTTTTTATACAATTGTAATTTGTTTTCCAGGACGATCAAATACGTGTGTGAAGTAAAAACAGGCTCAGGTGTTTTGTTAGGAAGACAACTTTCTTAAAAGCAACTTAAAAAAAAAAAAACCCTCGAAAATAGAAGGTCGAGGCAACCCAGGAGTGGTTTGATTCTGCATGAAAGGACGATGATACTTGAATTAACACTGACAGAGAACACGGTTTTGTTGGTTGCTTTATGTTTCCTCTGAAGTATTGTATGTCAGCGAAAATCTCAGTTCTCTCTCTCTCTCTCTCTCTCTCTCTCTCTCTCTCTCTCTCTCTTCTCTCTGTCTGTCGGTCGGTCTCCGTCTCTCTCTGTCTCTCTGTCTCTGTCTCTGTCTGTCTGTCTCTCTTCCCCCCCCCCCCCCCCTGCCTCTCTATCTCTGTCTGTCGGTCTCGGTCTCTGTCTCTGTCTGTCTGTCTGTCTACCTGTCTCTCTCTTTCTTTCTCTCTCTCTCTCTCTCTCTCTCTCTCTCTCTCTCTCTCTCACACACATTCACAAATGCACACATGCACTCACACACATGCGTGCACGGACGCATGCACGAACACATACAGATAGTCACACATGCACGCACTCTCTCTCTCTCTCTCTCTCTCTGTTTCTCTCTCTGTCTCTGTCTGTCTCTCTCTTTCTCCCTCTCTCTCTGTCTGTCTGTCCGTCCATCCGTCTCGTCCGTCCATTCTCTCTCTGTATCTGTCTCTCTCTCTTTCTCCCTCTCTCTCTGTCTGTCTGTCCGTCCATCCGTCTCGTCCGTCAATCTCTCTCTCTGTCTCTGTCTCTCTCTCTTTCTCCCTCTCTCTCTGTCTGTCTGTCCGTCCATCCGTCTCGTCCGTCCATCTCTCTCTCTGTCTCTCTCTCTTTCTCCCTATTTGAGTGTTGCCTGTATATAGACCTTCGAGCTAAATTTCTAAGAGAATCAATGAAAGTGCCTGTAAATGTTCTGTTGAAAACAACAAATATGAATCATAGGCACAATGTTTCAAGATATGTGTTCCATGCGATTAACAAACGAAATAAGGTTATATTTTAGACGAAAATGACTGGCTGAGTATAACGGCTCAACAACTTTGAGATTTAATCTTGTGCTGCATGCTATATAGATCTTCATCATTCACTCCTGTAGCGTAGCTTTGTTTGCTAAGATACGTTCATTTAGAATTCCTGCTACACATTTATATTTAGAAGAGATTGTCAAGATTGTGAAGTGTGAAACTGTGGAATATATTTATCTTTTTCACCTCCTCCCTTCACCGCCCCCCTCCCCCCCCCCCCCTCCTCATTCCTGCTCGCCCCCGTCTCCTTGACTCCCTTCCCCAGCCCCACCACTCCCATTTCCATTTAGTACCTCCATGTATTGTGGCCAAAGGCCGACGTCATTAAAATTCTGAGTTCTGAGTTCTCTTTCTCCCTCTTTGTCTGTCTGTCTGTCCGTCCATCCGTCTCGTCCGTTCATCTCTATCTCTGTCTCTGTCTCACTCTCTCCCTCTCTCTCTGTCTGTCTGTCCGTCCATCCGTCTCGTCCGTCCATCTCTCTCTCTCTCTCTCTCTCTCTCTCTCTCCTCTCTCTGTATGTCTGTCTCTGTCATTCTGTCCGTCCATCCGTCTTGTCCGTCCATCCCTCTCTGTCTCTCTGTCCGTCTGTCTGTCTGTCTGTCTGTCTGTCTGTCTTCTCTCTCTCTCTCTCTCTCTCTCTCTCTCTCTCTCTCTCTCTCTCACTGCTCTAAAGTGGATTGTGCTCATAGCACTCATAGCATCCTCTTTATTTGCACCGCTGTAAACATGTGTGTGTGTGTGTGTGTGTGTGTGTGTGTGTGTGTGTGTGTGTGTGTGTGTGTGTGTGTGTGTGTTATCGTCATTCATCGCTTTAAGCTTAATACTTTGTTTATCTTTCTTTCAATTTGTTCGACATCGTGCTTCAACCATTACTCTTTTTTGTTTTTTGTTGTTTTACTGGCTTATTGAATTATATAACGATACATTCTGTTATCTGTTTTTAGGCATAATAGTTAACCTTTAAATCCTTTCTGTGTGTTTGTCATCATGTGTTCTTTTTATTGCTCTATAATTCTCTGTGTCTTTTTTATGTGAAAACTGTCTTCCTCGTCGATTTGTGTCACTGTTCCCTTACTACCCATGCCTTCCCATAATCCCGCTATCCCAGGACTTAAAGTTGGACATCTCAATATCTATCCTTTATTTAATAAGGTCCATGAAATCTCATCACTCTTAAAACAGTCACCACATCAAGTACAAGTATTTGGTGTAAGTGAAACAAGGTTAGACTTTCGCATCACAGATAATCAGTCTTATTAGCATTCCTGACTACAACATAGAACGACGCGACAGTGATCAACCCAGCATACTGGCCTTGATGTATACATTCATCAATCAATTGCCAACATTACTCGACAGAACTGATCTCTTGAAACTAATACTGTCGAGTGTATCTGGATTGAAATTTAAAAAAAAAACCTCCAAATCACCGCCATTAATCGGACATTTATTTAGACACCCATCTTCCACATACGAATGGTATGACAACTTTGTACAAATGATGGATCGGATCTGTCACCAAAAACTCAATTATACTACTGTTAGGGGACTTTGATATTGATATGTTAAAACAACAACCAGCTTGGACAAGTACACTGTCACTTAATGCTCTCCATCAGTTAGTACAAACCCCAACGAGAATAACTAAAACAACTGCGACTTTTATTGATCATGTATCCACCAACAACAAATCTGCAATATTAGATGTTTCAGTGGTACATTCTGGTATTAGTGATCACTATCCAGTCTTCTGCACATGGTCCTTAAGGCTCCCAAAACCACCACCCAAAGGTCACACGACCATCCAATACTGCTCTTTCAAAAAATTTAATGAAACAGCATACCTCTCTGACTTAAACATTTCCCCATTTCACTTAACTTATAATTACTCAGATATCAATGATGCACTGTCCTTCTGGTACCAAACATTCCTCACATCATAAATAAACACGCGCCGTTACATCAAAAAGAGTTAGGCATCCGCAGATGAGCTCGTGGTTAACACCAGAATTGCTGCAAGAAATAATTCTACGTGACCAACTCAACGCAGCAAATTTGTTTGACGAATACAAAGAGCAGAGAAACTTTGTTTCAAACGAAGTTGAAAAAGCCAAACGAGACTATTTCAGTCAAATGATAACGGATGCAAAAACCACAGCGCCAATGTGGAGGGCAGTAAACACTATTGTACGCAACAAGCGTACAGATTCACAAAACTCAAGCACAGACATTACCCTGGACGAATTTAATACCAACTTTCTGTCATTATCAGATACCCTTACTCAAGCTTCACAGACTATAAGAGCACCAAATGAATATACATGCCCGACTTCCCTAATATCATTTTGCAAACAAAACTTGGATCCAGTAACTCAATCAAAATTCCCCTTCTCACTGTACATGAAGTAGGAATGCACATAGCGCAATTAAAGGAAAACAAATCCATGGGTCCTGATAACATACCCGCATTTCTTCTCAAACTCGCTCTACCTTACATTGTTGAGTCTCTTACAATAATAATATATATATATATATATATATATATATATATATATATATAATTTATCCATTGAAACTAATGTTTTCCCTCAAGCATTCAAAAACGCCAAAGTGGTCCCCTTTCCAAAATCAAATGATTTGTCGGATCCAAATGATTTCAGACCTATATCCTTACTGTCAGTTCTATCCAAACCCCTTGAAAGACACACACACACACACACACACACACACACACACACACACACACACACACACACACACACACACACACGCGCGCGTATCTCAGTTCATGGAGAAAAACAAACTGCTTCACCCACTCCAATCTGGATTCTGATCTAATCACTCCTGCCACACAACATTATCACGAATGTGTGACTCATGGCTTTCAAATATGACCAATCACAAATGACAGGGGTTGTCTTTCTTGACTTCAGAAAGGCGTTTGATCTTGTTGATCATTCCATCCTTCTAAAGAAACTATGTCTACTTGAACCATACCCCGACAATCTCATTATTCCAATGATACTTGAACGATAAGACTCAGAATGTGATGCTTAATGGCAAAACCTCCGCTTCAGACTTTGTCAGACATGGAGTCCCACAGGGCTCAGTACTAGGCCCCCTCCTATTCTGCATCTTCATCAATGATTTACCATTGTCCGTATCAGATGAAAAGGTCACGACAGATTTATTTGCTGATGACACGTCATTCCAAACGAATGGTAGTGATCTACAGACAATAGAAACTTCTCTCCAGGAAAGTCTAAACGGCGTGTCAGACTGGTGTCATTCCAGCTCAATGGTCATACACCCAGCCAAAACCAAATCTATGATTATAGCTACCCGCCAAAAACACCAACTGACTCCTCTTTTCCTAAAACTTCAGTTGAATGGCATTTCTATCGAGCAGGTAGATGAACATCGTGTTTTAGGGGTAACGATAGATAAAGAATTAAAATGGCAATCTCATCTCAATAACGTATGCAAGGTAGTCTCAAAACATCTTTTCCTGTCATCTCAATTAAAGCGCTACGTCAACAGTACTGTGCTTAAACTTTTCTTCAATGCACACATAATGTCACGTATCACTTACGCTTCAACAGTGTGGGACGGGAGTAGTGACGTCCACACACACACAAAAAGGCTGAATTATCTCCATAGACGTGCAGCAAAACTACTCCATCCAGCTATATTTCTAACAACAGACGAAAAACTAAAAGCGCTGAACATACTTCCTCTGAGTAAGCAATTGGTATTCAACAAGGCATCATTTATGTTTACAATCTTGACAGATACTTTGCCATGTTATATTAATGCCCTTTTTACAAAATCGAGCAACTTTTCTAGCACAACGAAATTCCTTCTTCCCTACCCACGCATTGATCTATACAAAACAAGCCTAGCTTACTGTGGACCATATGTCTGGAACTCACTACCACCGAATCTACAAAATACGAATACTTTATTAAAACTTTTCAAGAAACATTTGCATGAACATTTTATGTCTCAGTAATTTAATTATTCGATTAAAATGATTAGCACCCATTTGCAAAGTCTTCTGTGAACCATACTTTGAATACATCGTCTAAACATATAACCTACTCCGTTAAAATCGCTCATCCCCACTCCCACTCTGTCTACCACCCCTTTTGTCCTCCACCTACCTACCATTCTCTCTTCCCCACCCTCCTCTGACCTCTCTCTCTGTAGTTTTGTTTGTTTGTGAGTTTCCTACTGTTTCACCATCCCCCATCTCATTAGTACTTTTATGAATAGTTTGCTTATCATTGTAAAATTAGATTACAATGTTGCTATATTGAATTGTCAGTATGAATGATATGTGTTGAAATAATGTATGCATGACAAGGACAGATTTTAAGACTAGGCTTTGGCCGAAAATCTTCATCCTTGCGTATTAAAGATCAATCAATCAATCAATCAATCAATCAGTCAATCTCTCTGTCAGTCTCTCTCCTTCCTCCCGCCGTTCTTGTCCCTCTACTCTCTCTC
>CM065725.1:13517948-13520448 GCA_033310375.1 Conus canariensis | reverse complement strand
TTCAGTCAGTTCTTTGACTTCGTTGTTCCTTGGTGTTCCACTTATGTTGGATCAGAATGGGCATCGCTGAGCACCATTGAAGTGACTCAGTATCAGTGCAGTGTCTCCTCTGACTGGTTGCCATATGAGGGCCTGCTGTTGATGATGCCTACACACTGGTGTTTTTCTTTTTTTTCTGGCAACAACAGGACGATGCCGGCTGTGGCAATGTACAGAATGACCAGAAGGAACGACGTGGGAGCAAACGTCACAAAGGGTGAAGAAAGACAAAGAAAAACTCCATTTGTTTTTTCCAACAGTCGGAACATTGTCTCAGAATCGCTCAGCAGCTCCATCTTCTGAGAATGAAAAGTGACACCAGCTGAGAAGACTGCGAGTGACATTTAATGATTGTGTTGATATTTGTAAGTGGCACCCCCCCCCCCCCCTCTTCCCCCCGCCCCTGCTCCTCTCATATAATCCTCTTGGTTTTCCATTCTTTCTTGGCCGCCTCAAAGATTTCCCAAAATGTCCTGTAAAGGTGTCTTGTCAAACTGAATCAGGAGCAGTTACAAAGAACCGTAGTTATGAAAGCATCATAAAAACTCAAAAGGGAGGCCAGTAACGCGGACCTCGGAGAAAGCAAGAACAACAACAAGAAAAGAAAAGAAAAGAAAATTGTAAGTTTGACGTTGTTTCGTTCGATAGATTCGCCATTGTTTTTGTACTGGAAGAAGGCAGTCAGTAAAACACTTGTCTTCTGGCCCGATCCACCCAAGCACAAACGTTCCCCATTCTGAACTTAAAAAAGAAAACCTTCAAAAGTACTCCGCTCTCATACCTGCATCACACTGACTTTAGTTCATAAGAAATTAGTGTCGCTCACCCCACAGAAAACAACATCATTGCAAGAGAGAGCGTCTTTAACAAAGACCATCCACAGTCATTCGTATTTCACGATTAAAACAAGAGGTGAATGATAAACCTTAAAAGATATTTCCTGCTCTAAGTAGGCTTAAGAAATGCCAGATCGGGAGAAGAAACAAGGAAAGAAACAAACAGACACTTTCTAACACAAACAAAAATAAAACTGAAGCGAGGAAAAATTTGGATCTGTATGTCCTTATTTCACTTTTAACAAATCATTTCCCATTCTCTCTCTCTCTCTCTCTCTCTCTCTCTCTTCTCTCCTCTCTCTCTCTCTCTTTTCTCCCTCTCTCTTCCCTTGTGTGTGTGTGTGTGTGTGTGTGTGTGTGTGTGTGTGTGTTGTGTGTGTGTGTAGTACTTTAATTTAACGTCTCTTCACCCTCAAGTGACATTAGACAAAAAAAAAAAAAAATTAAATAAATAAATAAATGCATGTGAGAGAATCTTTTAAGTGTTGAGTGTTTTTGAGTAAATGTAACATCAATGCCATACTTAAGTTTTGAATTCTACAAACACAAACGATCTCAACATTACCAGCAACTATCAAAGAAAAATACCAACAGAACTAGAATGCAAAGTTTCTGAAAACAACTTAAGAAGATCAAGGTCATTAACTATTTTCTGTAATGTTATCGGATTTCGATGGTTGAGCGCAGTGCCTCCATTTTTGAACATTTGAGCTTTGATGGCAGGACAGTGCAGAAGCAGATGATTCGTAGAAATTTGACTCCCACAAACACAAATAATATCTTTACAAAATTTTGTTTTGAGAGCATTTAGACGAATCTTAAACATCAAAGACGTAATTGATCTGTATTTGATTTGACTTAAACTCTTAATTATTATATCTGAATGCAGTGTGTCACACTCTTTTACACAATTATGTGAATATTGTATATCTAAGGTCTTCAACTTGTCAACAAAATTATCCTTTGCTAACTTGTCAAAGTATTTATAATATTCATGTAGATCTAGCTTAACATTAAGTTTAATTGTCCCTGCAGCATTGCGTGCTGCACTCTTGGCTGCTTGATCTACCTGTTCATTAAAGACAATTCCACAGTGAGATGGAATCCAATAAAAAGTAACACTGATATTTTTGCTTGCTAAGTGATGTATTAAGTGCTTGATTTCCTGTGTCATTTCAACCCGTGCCTTGGTATTTTGACCTTTGATGGCATATAATACTGATTTTGAATCCACACAAAATAATATTTTGCATGCATTTAAAGGTAACTCTTTAATGTGATGTAACGCCCTTAAAATGGCTATTAATTCAGCAGTGAAAATGGAATAATGTCTGCCAATATTATAACGTTTTAATGTTTTCAAGGAAGGAATAAAAAATGCTGATCCTGCACTGTCATTTTCTATTACAGAGCCGTCTGTGTAAATCTTGATATAATCAGTATACTTGTTTTCAATGCTTATGTTTACTAAATTTTTTAAGATATTTGGAGATTGATTTTTGTTTAAATTTGTATCATCAATATCAAAAGCAGGTTTAATATGCTCCCAGGGTGCTACTGGTGAAACAGATGGCTTAGTGGCTATTTCTTTGTGTTTTAATTCATCAGAATTGATTATATCGGTG
>CM065725.1:13485448-13495448 GCA_033310375.1 Conus canariensis | reverse complement strand
GGACAACTCTGCACAAGCGATAAGACTTTTTTTTTCCCCTTTCTTTTCTTTTTTCTTTTTCTTTTCTTTTCTTTTTTGGGGGATGGGGGTGGGGATTAATCGGAATTTGCGTCTTGTTCAACTTACCGTGTGGGAAGCCGACAGCACTTCCCAAACCCAGAGTTCGTTCATCCCACCGGGGGCGTGACAACGACGGTGATTTTACGACTGCCTTGGCTGTTGCGGCTGTTTTCAGCCGGGCAGCGATGTCATGACAGCTTACTCTGGACAGCGATTTCAGCCAGGCTTTTCTAACTGCCTGACAATACGCATGTCACGTCACGCCAGTTCCCCAAAGCAATGTTTCGTGTTTTTAAAAATCTTTGTTTTCTTTTCTGTGTTTCCTCGTTGTTCTTGTTTGCAGCTTATTGTTTCTTCCTCATCCGCTTATTATAATATCTCAAAGGTGGCTTGTATGTCATACGGTTGCTGCCAGTTCCCAAGGGACCTTTCCAAATAGTATGGCCCGTTTTGGAGTGAAAAGTCAGTCAATGTAGGATCGATCAATCTTATTCGAAAATGTGTTCTTTTTCTCTCGCTGTCTCTCTGTTGTCTGTCTTTCTGTGTCTGTCTGTTTGTCTGTCTGTCTGTGTGTATCTGTCTGTCTCTGTCTGTCTGTCTGTCTGTCTGTCTGTCTCTCTCTCTCTCTCTCTCTCTCTCTCTCTCTCTCTCTCTCTCTCTCTCTCTCTGTGATACGACTATAAATAAGTAAACGTGAAACTGAAGAATGATGACATACATACACACTCGGGCGCATTCTCTCTCTCTCTCTCTCTCTCTCTCTCTCTCTCTCTCTCTCTCTCTCTCTCTCCCTCCCTCCCTCCTCACCCCCTTCCTCCTCCTCATTCCACGCACCCCACCTCTTCCCTCTCCCCCCCCCCCCCATCCCTCTGTGTGTGTCTGTCTTCCCCATATTACGTGCAGTGGAGGGCACCTTGGTGCGAAGAGATTGAACGTGGTCCTGAACACTATCGCGGCGACCTTCAAACGACAGGCGGAACAATAGTATCAACTGGGAACGGCCAGCTAGAACCAATGACAGAGAGGGGGGGGGAGGGAGAGAGAGAGAAGACAGACAGACAGAGAGAGAGAGAGAGGGAGAGAGAGAGAGGAAAAAACGGTGAGAGAAACACAGAGAGAGAAGGAGAGAGAGAGAGAGAGAGAGAGAAGAGAGAGAGAGAGGAGAACATGGGGAGGGAGGAAGAGAGAGAGAGACAGAGAGAGAGAGCGAAAGAGAGACAGAGAGAGGGAGATAAAGAGAGAGAGGGAAATAGAGACAGAGAAAGAGAGATAGAGGGAGGGAGAGAGAGAAACTGTGTGTGTGTGTGTGTGTGTGTGGAGAGAGAGGAGAGAGAGAGAGAGAGAGAGAGAGAGAGAGAGAGAGAGAGAGCTCTACATCATCGGAATATGAAACGGTTGAAGAACCGGAAGGCTCGCCATCAAAGTGGCGCCACTGCGCCGGCGCCGGCGCCTGGTAGGACAGACAATGACACTTCACGCCATGTTGCAGTGTTCTGTCTGGCTGGCTGGCTGGCTGGCTGTCTGCCTGTCTGGCTGGCTGTCTGCCTGTCTGGCTGTCTGTCTGCCTGTCTGTCTGTCTCTGTCTGTCTCCCCCCCCCCTCTCTCTCTGTCTCTCTCTCCCACCCCCCTGTCACTCACTCTCACTCACTCTCTCTCTTTTCCTATCGCTCACTCTCTCTGTCTCTCTCCTTATCGCTCTCTCTCTCTCTCTCTCTCTCTCTCTTCTCTCTCTCTTTCTCTCTCTCTCGTTTTCTGTCTGGTGAGAGAGACAGAATCCGAGGGGAGGGGGGAGAGGTGGACATGACTTTTTTTCTGCAAGATCCATCGTCTTCATGTCAAGAGAGAGAGAGAGAGAAAGAGAGAGAGAGAGAGAGAGAGAGAGAGAGAGAGAGAGAGAGAGAGATTTTATAATGCACTGCAACATCTATCGTCATCGTGTCAGACAGAGAGGGAAAGAAAAATAGCAAGGGAGCGAGCATGAGAGAGAGAGAGAGAGAGAGAGAGAGAGAGAGAGAGAGAAACTCACACACACACACACACACACACACACACACACACACACACACACACACACACACACACACATACATACATACATACATACAGAGAGAGAGAGAGAGAGAGAGAGAGGAGAGAGTTCAGATTCAGATGATTTATTCATTTAGGCCTTAGCCCATAATGAAGGGGTGTGTGAACATGTAAAGCACAGTAATCATAAGCAATCATATGATATGGATCAAAAGGAAATCGTAGTCACATATTCAAGAAGAAACAATTTCTCTTAGTTTAAAGGCTTTGTTCAGAAACAACGAAAAAGGTTTGACAATTTCAGCGGAAGTGGATGATAAAAGCAAATTTAGCTTAAACAAAGATGGCTGTCTATAATATTTGGGCTTAATAAACTTTTCTCTGATGCTCCTAAGAGCTGGACAGCACAGAACAAAATGTATTTCTGTTTCCTGTGATTCTCTACACAGAGGACAAATCAAATCACGAGTACTACACGTTCGATATCTAAAATAATGGCAAGCTAATGCGGATATTCCTAATCTGAATTTTGCTGTCACATGCTTTAAATGCCTATCCAAATCTATGTCCAAGTAAGTCTTCAAGTCATGAGAACATGAGAAATTCCTATAACAGCCAAACCTGTCACTATTATGAATATGATCAGACCATCTTTGCCATCTGCAATCAACCAATCGCTGGCGAAAAAGATGTAAAAAGACTTTTATATTTTCAACTCCCTGGTTCAACCAGACGAATCCAAATCCGTATTCAAACAAACAGAGACGCACTTTGGTTACCCAATTATTTTTCCCTTTTGTATCTAGGTGACACAACATATTGTGTGCTTTACGAGGTAATCTAGAATCTTCCATGTAAAGCAATTTCAGCCAATAACAAATACATTTAATGGCAGAAGCAATATAAATAGGGAATCGACCAGTTTCGCCATAAATGAGATCATTTGGAGTACGTCTGTCAACACCCAGGAACTTCTTCAAAGCAAAAACATGAACCGATTCACAATAAATTGCCGCTTTTTCCAATCCCCATAACTCAGAACCATATTGCACAATCGGCTGAACCTGGGTGTCAAAGAGTTTGATAAATAACGTGAAAGAAGAATTATTTAGAGTATATAACTTTCTCATAATACAAATCAAAACATTTTTGGCCTTACTAGACAAATCCTTGCATGCAGCTACGAAATTCAAACATGTTGAGAATATTATACCCAAATACCTATAGGCATTGACAACTGGCATAAGACTGTCTTTATACAACCACCGTTCACGAGCAGTTAGATATCCTCCTTTACGGAATACTATGATATTGCTTTTTTCCATATTAACTTTTAACTGCAGAGATCCAGCTGCACGTTGTAAACTATTCAGTTGGGTTTGTAGACCTATAACAGTTTCTGATATCAAAATAACATCATCAGCCAACAACAGAATAAACAATTCAAAAGCATCAATCGAAAGCAAAGCACCATGTCTACCATTATTAATCACTTCAATAGCTAACTCGTTGATAAACAAAGAAAACAAAATAGGGCTGCATGCATCTCCTTGTTTGACTCCTCTCGAACAATTGATATAGTCAGTAATTTTCGCTCCACAACGAACCCTTGTTCTTACTTTATCATACATACTTCTAACACATTTATAGAGTTTACCTTTAATACCATTTTTAAGTAAAACAGGCCAGAGAAGATTTCTATTAATGGAGTCAAAAACTTTTTCAAAGTCTATGAAAGCTACGTATAATTTCCTATTATAAGAAAATTGCTTTTGCACTAGTGCGAGCAAAGTAAACATATGGTCAATAGTGGAATAACCTTTTTTAAATCCTGCTTGATGATCACCTGTGATGTTATTTTCTTCTATCAATTCCTGCAGTCTATGGTTAATAATGATTCCAAACAGTTTACTACTAATGTCACTGAGGGAAATCCCTCGGTAATTACTGGGCTTATTTACATCACCCTTCTTGTAGAACGGCAGAATAACTGATTCAGTCCAGTTTTCCGGAAACATACCACTATCAAATAATTTATTAAACAATTTCAGAAAGAAGTTTACCACCTGGTCAGACGAATATTTATATAACTCACCAATGATACCGTCAGGACCGGCTGCCTTACGATTTTTCAGTTCTTAATGCTAACAATACTTCTTCTTGAGTGATTGGCTGGTTCATATAGCCATCATCGTTCACATCGATCACTTCTTCGATTGGTGTGTTATCGACATTTACATCTAATAACGTTTGGAAATATTGAAACCATACATCAATAGTAATATTGTTTCTGGGCTGTTTTCTTTTGAATGAAACTCTGTGAATGGTATCCCAGAACTCCTTTTGACATTTTATAGATGATACAAGTTTATTCAGTAAAGACTTATTCAACTCTTTCTCTTTCCTCTGTAACAGATTCTTGTACTCTCGCCTAGCAATTGAATAAGCGTTCCTGCCTTCTATTTTCAATGAGCGACGACTAATTCGTAATAATCTCCTAGCAGTTCTTTTGCTAGCAACACACTCATTATCATACCAATCGCTGAATGTTTTACTGCTATCCCAAACAATGCACCTCTTCACACAGTCAGCACTTTCTTTTATGCAAGCATTAAACAAATCTAGCGCGCGATTTATGTCCACATCTAACAAGTATATTGCCGCTTCTAGTTTTGTTTGGGTTTCAGTACTACATAACATCTCTTGAAACAAACCAGCGTTCACATCGTTCCATATAAATTTTTCTATGACACGTTTCTGTTCTTGATTATTGTCATGCACAATACCTTCTTTAGGAAAAATAACATGTAGTGACACAGGCAAATGATCAGAGTCAATGCGTTCCAAAGACATTCAATGTACATGAATCATACAAACGAGCAAAAAGATCACAAGAAAATATGAAATAATTGTCAACACTGCATCCTGAGTCAGAAAAGTATGTATAGCGACCTTCAAGGTCGCCCTTACATGCCCCATTAAGGATACACAAATCAAATGCAGTACAAACATTCAATAACATCTTCCCATAGTTATTCAAAGTGCTGTCTTGAGATTGTCGTTTAATACTAAGAGGATGGCTGTCGAATTGCAGATCGAGATTATTGTTCACAGATACACCTTGTGAAATGTTTGACGTTCTACTATTTAAATCACCATTTAAAATAACATACACATCTCTAGAAAACAACAGATCAAAGATACATTCTTCTAGCAGATCAATGCCATTGTTGATGTCAAAATGGACATAAAATGGAGAACCTTCAGGGGGTATGTAAGTACAAACAGACAGAACATCCCTATCTAGACCAAACAGTTTCTTTATCAATCAAAAAGACACAGAAGTTTGTGTGAATAACGTCAATAAATTTAACAAAGGGAAAATACTCATTTTTTTATCAAGCAAATTATTCCACCCGATCTCCTCCCTTGTTTTGAAAATTTAATCGCAGATTTACAGAATATTTCATAACCAACAAAAGCATCAGCATGGCACTCTTCCATAAATGTTTCAGTTAAACACACAAAATCAAACTTATAAATAAAGGACAGAAAATCATAATCATTAAGTTTAGAAAACAAACCATTTACATTCCAGGATAGAAAAGAAAAAGGTTTATTTACATCTGTACAGTCCGTGCTCGATACTTCATCGCACGTGCTTTCAACACATTGAACGAACTCACTGCCGTGACCCACAAAACCCCGCCTACCACTGACACTGCCATCAGTGACAGGCGTTTCAACCGGTGCATCTTTTTTGTGCCTTCCCTTTCTTGTTACACCAGTGTACGGAAAATTCTTCTCAAGTGGCCGGCCACCCCCCTATCTGGACTCTTTTAGGTTGCAGTGGTCATCCAGGAAATACTTTTTTCCGTCAATAATCAGATGATCAAAGATCATCGTTGCTCGTTTCCCTTCAGACCTTGCTTTTTTTCAGATGAGGGGAAAGGCCACGTCTTATGGTTCGCACACGAGAAGAAAAATCCTCTCCCACAAAAATTTCGCTACTTTCAATTTCCGCTTTTCTTTCAGAATGCGTACCTTGTCCTTATAAAAGGAACATCGGGCAATTACAGGAGAGTCCGATTTGGGATTAAGCCTGTGAACTCGATCAAATTCGACGTCCCGAGTCAATCCAAGTTGATCAGTCAAAAGGTCATGGATTTTGCCTTCGCACTCTTCCACAGATTCATTCTGTCCTTTAGAGATACCGTAGAAGATTAAATTGTTACGTTTTGATCTTCCTTCTAAGTCATCAGTTTTCAGTTCTAATTGTTCAATTCTTGACGTGAGGTCAGAATTCTGTTTTGCAAGATTTGAATATTGTTTCCTTAAAGTCTCCATCTTGTCCCTCAGATCTTTCACACCACTTTGTAACGCTGCGAACTGGTCGCTTAGGCATTTGACACTTCTCCCCAAGTCCGTAAATTTATCGCTCATTTCTCTAAATGCACAGTTCACTGATGTCAACATACCCATAATGTCCGCATTGGTGGGTTGTTGAGGAGGGGTGGGTGTCGTCCGTTCGCTGTCCGTCGGTGAAGCAGTAGTCTTGTCCACACTGCCCCTGCGTCCTGAGCTGCCAAGCCTGGCCTGCTTCAAACTGTCTGTCCTGGGTCCTGGGTTCTGCTCCACGTCTCCACAGCGTAGCAGTAGTCCGCCCCAGAAAATCAACGTGAGGAGCAGGCCTAGCGCTACACCGTCTAGCCTCGAACGCGGTGTCAGCATGGCGATCCGCACCGTCTTCTTTCTGGCTCGCTTCGACATAAAAGCGATGTAGATGTGGACGAACGTACCACAACTCGCTCTGGAAGCAAGTGCTGCTGAAGGCATGGTATCTTACGGGGGTACTGGTATAAGTTGAGAAAGGTACTGTGTAGATATCCGTCAAAAAAGAAGGAAACTACAGAGCGATGCAATGCGTGACTGCTCAACTGAAACGCAGTCACGCCCCCCCCCCCCCCCTCCCCAGAGAGAGAAAGACAGAGAAAGAGAGAGAAAAGAGAGAGAAAAAGGGAGAGAGAGAGAGAGAGAGAGAGAGAGAGAGAGATTGTCAGCAGAGTATGGAGACGATTTTATGTTTCGTCGTCATGTCAGAGAAAGAGAGAAATGGAATGAGATAGTTTGTTCACATACTGGCTACAAAGAGAGAGAGAGAGAGAGAGAGAGAGAGAGAGAGAGAGAGAGAGAGAGAGAGAGGATTTGTGTACCACTCTTTCGTCTGCACACACACACACACACACACACACACACACACACACACACACACACACACACACACACACACAGAAGCGATTGAGGAAAATGGGTGGGCGGCATAGTGTTCACGTCCGTATCCCCCCCAATCTCCATGCGCTGTCTTCAGTGAACAAGTCATAACTAACAAACAGACAAAAAGCCCCCCCCCCCCCCCCCCCCACCCCCAAACACACACACACACACACACACACACACACACCACACACTCTCTCTTCTCTTCTTCTCTCTTTATAGGTTTCTTATGCCCGAAAGGGTTCGTGGAACTGAATCTGAATCTGAATCTAGTTCCCCAGTATCCTGGCCTACTCACTTTTTCTTTCTTAACTTAAAGAACGTTAACTCTGGCAGCTTCAGTAGCATCATGGCCGCCGGAACTGAACTGAGCGAACCCTTCACACTCGGCTAGTTCTGCTGGGGAAGTTGACAGGGAAGGATGGTGAGGAGTCAGAGGTCATTGGAGGGTGGGGGGTGGGGGGGGGGGGAAGAGGGGGGGATGCCTATCCCTGGTTCTTTTGTGGAAAGCCTGTGGGAGGAAGAAGTGAGGCAGACATGAAAGGCTGGAGAGAGCCGGACAGGCCCAGATCAAATTAGGGGGGGGGGGGGGGGGGGGTCTGCAGAAAGCAGGGGGGGGGGAGAGGGGGGACAATCCATCCTCCGCCCGCCCGGACCTGTGACGTCACCAACAGACGCGTCAAACCGTCACATCAGAGAGCTGTGATCTACGGTTCCATCCTCTGTCGTCTTCTTCTTGCATGGCGTCGGAAAGGATGACGGCGCTCTGTGTGTGTGTGGTGTGTGTGTGTGTGTGTGTGTGTGTGTGTGTGTGTGTGTGTGTGTGTGTGTGTGTGTGCGCGCGCGCGCGCGCGCCGTGCGGGCTCGTGTGGTGTGTGTGTGTATTTTTTTTGTGTGTGTGTGTGTGTGTGTTGTGTGTGTGTGTTACAGGAGAGAGAGAGAGAGAGAGAGAGAGAGAGAGAGAGAGAGAGAGATTGGTGGTAATAGAGACCTCGTTGGTGTTGATGGATCTCTGTCTGTCTGTCTGTCTGTCTCTCTGTCTCTGTATGTCTCTCTCTCTCTTTGAACGCGCGCCCGCGCGCGCGCGAGCGTGTGTGTGTGTGTGTGTGGTGAGAGAGAAAGGGAAAGTGGATGCATGTCTGTGTGTGGACACATGAGGAAAGAATGGAAGGGGGGGGGGGGGGGAGGGTCTTTTATGGTTATATCATTTGGTCTGTGATGTAGATCTGTATTTGTATTTCCCTTTTATCTAGTGTTGGGCGCGCAGGCGTGTGTGTGTGTGTGTGTGTGTGTGTGTGTGTGTGTGTGTGTGTGTGTGTGCGTGTGTGTGTGTGTGTGATGTGTGTGTGTGTGTGTACGTGTGTGTATGTGTGTGTGTACATGTGTGTGATGTGTGTAGTGTGTATGTGTGTGTGTGTGTGTGTGTACATGTGTGTGTGTGTGTGTGTGTGTGTGTGTGTGTGTGGTATGTGTGTGTGCGTGTGTGTGTGTGTGTGTGTGTTGGTGTGTGGCTAAAGGCAGATTGCGTTTGATGGATGCCTTCAGAGGGAAGGCCAATCTGATTGTCACTCAGGTCTTCCCTTTCTTTTGACATCTCCATGTCTGTGTCTCTGACTGCGCGTCTCTCCGCTCTGTCTCTGTCTGTCTGTCTGTCTGTCTGTCTCTGTCTGTGTGTTTGTTTGTCTATCTCTCTGTCCTTCTCTCTCTCTCTCTCTCTCTCTCTCTCTCTCTCTGTGCTGTGGTGTGTGTGTGTGTGTCTCTCCCCCTCCCTCCCTCCGTCCATCCCTCCCTCTGTTGTCTGTCAAGAGGCTAAATAACCACGCTTTCTCTGCAGACAGACGATGCAATAGAATATTTCGGACATGGCTTGTGGGCAGAGACTCCCCTCTGGCTGTGCCGCCATCACCGTTTGATCATACCATCAGCAATGGGAGCACCAACGTCAGCTGCAGCATCGTCGTCATCCTCGCCGTCGTCGTTGCCTTTCGCATTACCCCCCTCGTCCCTCTTCTCCTGCATGTCGTCATTATCATACAGCGTCGTTATCATGAAGAAGTGGGTGCTTTGTCTGGAGGTATGGTGACGGCATCAGCACAGAAAGATGAACATCAAACGAATGAGATTGAAAGCTACGTCCATGGGAATGGAAGTCACAGGATTGTCTGCTTTCCAGTCCCCCTCACTACGTTTCGACTCAGAGCATTCTCAGCACCAGCGGGTTGAGTTTAACGTCTTCACAGCAAATGCTTTTAGGGACAAGTAGTTCGTCGCAGCAAGCTCCAGCACGTAGTGTGGATTGTCTGGCAGACTTGTCAGTTGGCAGGTTTGGTTGGAGTCTGTATCTGCGTTGGGGAGGAGGTATCCAGAGATAGCCGGTTTTCTCAGGCAGAAGCCTGGATCAGGTTGTACCGTTCGTAGGTAGTCGATGTTTTTCTTCTTATTTCGTGCCCAGTGGTGATGATGGTGTCTTCCCTGTTGCCCTCCCTCCAAGGCCGTCGTCAGGGCTACTGGGAGCCAAGCCGCTGCACGTAGATCGATGTCCACTCTGCGCCCATGAGGGAAGTTGCCAAACACCCCACCTCCCACCCCCAACACCAAAGAAAGGCCCTACTGGTCTTGCAGGCCACTGGTGAAGTCG
>CM065725.1:13462948-13465448 GCA_033310375.1 Conus canariensis | reverse complement strand
TCAATAGGTATTTCAGGCTGTATGTATAACTATATAAATGCATTTTTAAGTGAAAGAACAATACAGACTAAGGTTGGTAATGCCTACTTTAATCAAAGACGTATACAGATGGGAATCCCATAAGGAGGTGTAATAGCCCCGATTCTTTTCAACATTTTGATGCATGATCTTCCAAAAGTGGTCTCAAACAATGTCGAGCTAGTACAATATGCGGATGATATTTGCATATGGATGAAAGTTACTCTAAAAAAGCTTTCACCGATTAGATCAATTAACTATATTAAAAAGATATATCAAAATGAACTAGACAAAATCAGCAAATACATGATTGAAAACGGACTAACCCTTTCACATGAAAAATCGCATATGGTTCTCTTCAACTCTGGCTATGATCCTAAACCTCTACCCTCTTTTCAAATAAATGGAATGCCGCTTGAATATAAAAAAAGTTGTTAAATTTCTAGGAGTAAGCCTGACTTCTAAATTGAATTGGAACTACCATTTGGAAAATATTTGACAAAAGCCAGAAAAGGATTGAATTTATTAAAAATGATAAGTCGACAGTCGTGGGGAAAAGATAGTAAGGTACTTATTCATTTAGCAACTGCACTTGTGAGATCAAAATTATGTTATGCTCAGGAAATATTCTTTTCAGCTCCAAAATATTTGATAACAAAGATGCAAAGCATCGATAGCAAAGCTTATAAGATAGCTCTCGGTGTCCCTGTCCATGCCCCAACACTAAAAACCTACACAGAAATCGGAATTTTGCCTTTTGCCCAAAATATGAAACTTGCTTCAGCAAAATATATATTAAGGAGTCATTCTACGCAAAATTCATGTATCAAGGAAACTGGTTTCAAATCAGATATACATTTTCCAAAGCGAGCACGGAGTTTTGGCTCTGTAAAAACTATAGGCTCCTATACGTCCCAATTATTTACAGATACTGGTGTTGAACCCCAAACAGTAGCTCCTCAAACGAGTTACAGTAATATTCCTCACTGGGAGCTTAGTAAGGCTAATTACGATATTAATTATACAGATTTAAGGAAAAGTGATGGGACCATGCTGCCAACATATGTCAAGGCACATATAAATGAAAATTATAAAAACCATCTTAAAATATATACAGACGGTTCTCTACTTGAAAACCAATTATCAGGTGCTGCATTCATTATTCCATCATCAAAAATAGAGAAATCGTATCACATTGGGAAAAATTTCTCTGTATTCACAGCAGAGCTAATTGCCATTATTATGGCACTGAACTATCTTCTTAGTTTTCCATATTCGATATTTCAAATATTATTTTGTGCCGATGCAAAATCTGTCTTACAAGCTTTAAAATATTCTCATACAAGAGTGAGAGGAGAAATGATATCAGAGATATACCATTTAATTCATTTTTTATCTTTACGTGGTTCTTCTATTGACTATTGTTGGATTCCATCACATCGTGGTTTAGATGCAAATGAAAGGGTTGATCGGTTAGCCCAAAATAGTGCAGCGAAGGAAAAGAGCTCTACAAAAATAAATATTCCTTTATCCTTGTATGAAAATTGTAGCCTTTTAGGTAAAGCATCTTGGGATTCGGTGATACGAAGACAAAAAGAGTGTCCAAACATAATAAAGGACAACAAGGGAAAATTCTTTAAGAAGCTTGTAATATATAAAACGAGACACAATCTCCATCAGGAACGGATTTTGAAGAGTCTGATCTTTAGACTCAGACTTGATGCATACAAAACTAAATATTGTAAAAATGTCACTTGCATTTGTGGCCAAAATATTACACCATTCCATGTCATCTTTCTCTGCAGAAATACTAAAAAAATATTTACCTACTTGGTTATTAAGTTTGAACCCATCAATCACGAATTTTTGGGACTTTTTTGGGAACGAAGCGAAGGCTGTAGAAGTTGTTAGGGCAATTGTTAAGAGTCCAGTTGGTCATTTACTTTGATTCTCGAGTTATTTGTTGGTTTTATTCTCTTATTATTTCAATGCATAAAATGTTTTGTTTCTTTACAAATGTTCAGATATGAATCCAGGCTAAAGCAGTTTACTGTTATGCTGGTAGATTAGAATGGGGTTAAAGTGATGGTCACTTATTGGTATCTCATTAATTAAATAGACTATGCATGCAAAGATTAGCATACTACACTACCTCCACACTCCATACGCTTTTAATGACATTTTAAAAACAACACAAACATTTATGCCCCCCCCCCCCCCACACACACACACACACACACGCGCGCGCGCGCGACATACATACACACCGGCCCCTTTTACATGTGTTTTTTCGTCTTGTCTTTGTTTGTTTGCCTGTTCGTTTGTCTCTTGTTTTTGTCTAAGATCATTGTAAAGTGGATAGACATTAAATAAAAGAACGAACGAACGAACAGAGAGACGAAGGGAGGGTGGGTGGGTGGTTGAGGATCGGATGAAACCGGATGGGGGCAGGGATGTTTGAAGGTGGCGGGAGCAGGGGGGG
>CM065725.1:13430448-13455448 GCA_033310375.1 Conus canariensis | reverse complement strand
CATCAACAACCAACCAGTAAAGAGCTGTGTGTCTGTGCAGGTGGACCCCTCCCCACGCCCCTACCCGCAGACGACCTCCCGGCAGATCGGGTGGCGGTCCACAGAGAAGACCCTGGCGCTGGAGAAGTACGGCAAGTACGCCAAGCCCAAGGGAGGCCTGGTGCGCCAGCTGAAGTGGCCTCTGGAGGCCGTCAACTGAACACGGGGGGAAGACAGCTAGCGCCCCCTTGCGTCCGGACCTCACCACGTTCCTGCTATAGAGCTCCGTCTCTGTCTTAGGTCTCTCCACCCCCCCCTCCTCACTCCACCCCTTCCCTCCCTCTTCTCTGGCAAACTATAGCAGACTTACTGCCTTCAGTTTTGTAGTGTTTCACCGTTTGATTTTCGTCGCCTAGCTGTTGTTTTTGTTTTATTGGCGTTTTATCGTGTTTTTTTTCTTCTTTTCTTTTCTTTTCTTCGTTTACTGCACTGTTTGAGTTTGGTGAAAGTCGATCGTGTGGGGAAATAGTACGTGAATGTCGAATATGATGACGAATGGATCTGACTCTGTGGAATGGGGTGAGGTGTGGGAAAAGTGGGAGGGGGGGGGGGAGGGAAGGTCAGTTTATCAGGTACTGGAAAGAGGGTGGTGGGTATGCTAAATAAGTTTGGGTTTTACACTTCTTCTTCAGTCAAAAGAATAAGACTTCTTTCAATGGTGGAGCGGATTCTTCAGAAATTGAGTGGATACTTCAGAGCTCGTGTTGATTTTCGAGGGTGGGGGTGAATTCTTCAGAAATTGTGTGAAATTTTCTAAGTGTGTGGTGTGGGTTCTTCAGAGATGGAATAGATTTTCTCGGAGGTGGGGTGGATTCTTTAGAGGGGAAGAGGATTCTTTGAAAGGGACGTGGATTCTTCAGAGGGGAAGAGGATTCTTTGAAAGGGACGTGGATTCTTCAGAGGGGAAGAGGATTCTTTGAAAGGGACGTGAATTGTTCAGAGGGGAAGAGGGTTCTTTGAAAGGGACGTGAATTGTTCAGAGGGGAAATGCATTCTGCAGGGGAGAATTGGATTCTTGGGGGCGGGAGAGAGAAAAGGGAAGAGGAAAGTCTCAGCTCCAACTGGTTTTGAAAGAGGGACAGGACACGTGTCTTCTTAGGGAATACTGGACTTCATCTCCTTGGGCCTGGAGGTATGGGGTGCGGCTACTTCTACGCCACAGAACTCAGATAACGGAGTGGATTGGGGTGGGGGGATGCTTAGTGGCTTCGCCTGCAGATGAGCTTGCCGTCTTTCTCTTTCAGACAGGTTCTGCTCGAGGTTCTTTAAACAGGAACTAGGTTCCTTCTTGTTCTTCTCCTGTGAGGGCCTTGGCTTCCGCTTGCTAGGAAGAGGGGGTAGGTTGGGTTCTCTTCTTCGTCAGAGAAGACGGAGGCTTGCTGTATTGTTGTTCCACCGTTCACCAGTTTCTTTCCATGTATCTGTTTCCATACTGTAACATGTAGTGTCTCCGTTCTCGGATTATGATTGTGGACCACACATGCTCCATCTGTGCACTCCCATTCGTTGAGGCCCGGCCGATTACACTTACAGTATTATTATTATTATCATTAGCGTTGTACTGCATTCTATTACAGCTTTTATATGTTTGTTTCTGTCTGATGTCTTGGTTATGGTTATAGCATTTCCACTTCAGCTGGCTTTCTCAGTTTAAAGTTGCATACTTGTATTCCAGTTACATTTTCTGGTTGTCATTTTCGTAGTTGTATTCAAACTAGAGTTCTTGGCCATGATTTTCATATTGGTGTTCCAGCTAGTGTTCTCGGTAGAAATATCCATGTATGTATTTCACTTAGCTCTCTTGGGTATAGCTTTTTTCATATCTATGTTCCATCCGTCTTTCCTGCCTGTAATTGTTTATATTTCTGTTCCGCCTAGCCGTGGTTTTGATTCTACATCCAGAGTATGTGTTGTACTTGGAGCATCTCACGTTTGCTGATACCGTCGTTAACCTTTTCCATTTCTTGGTCTGAATGTGTTCTTTCTCCGTTCCAAACGAAGAGCGTTGTCATTTCCATGGACAGGTTCGCTTGTACACTCGATTCACGTTTGTCTATTGCGTAGCAGTCTGGATAACTGTGGGAAAGGGCGGTGGTATATTAAGCTGAAGAATACAGAAATAAGACTTTTGGACAGAAGACGAAATGATTTTTTTTTATAACTGTTCTCCCACCATGCTCTGTTAACATTTGTCAATATCAGAAAGATACTCGGAAATCGCAGTATCAAAACTAGTTTGTTCCCATCCTGTCTAAAACTGTTTACTTATCTACGCTATCGTATGTGTCACAAAGGTCTAAGGATGACGAGCTGGCTTCCTCGTTGATTTTGAGAGGTGTTTTGTTGTGTACAGTTCTCTGTCTGTCTGTCTGCCTGCCTGTCTGTCTGTCTGTCTCTCCACACACACACACACACACACACACACACACACACACACACACACACACACACACTGCCTTCACCGCTCTCCCCTCCCTCTCCTCCACTCCCTCTGGCGCATTCGTACATATATGTATGTATGTCTTCCCCAAGTACTGTAACTTCCCAAAACATTTCTGAGTGTGACGTTTGAGTTGGTCTCACCGCGGACACTTTGTGTTCGTTCCCATATGAGGGAGACACTCATTTTTCCCGTCTGCTTTTTGTGTTACGCGCCATGTGGATTTCTACAGAGCTTTCCCTGGTCGTAGATTCCATTACGTGTGCTACCGGTCTTCAGCACACGAGACCTTTGGAAATCGTGTTTCCACTTACATTCTCACTTCTGCTGTTTTTGTTTGTCTGTTTGTTCGTTATCTGTTTTGTTGTTGTTGTTTAAGGAATACGTCTGTTATATAAATATTTTCGTCGCAAACAGTGACTTTACATGCTCTTTTTTTTCTATGTGTTCTGTCACATTCAGTCATGGACCTGGTGTTGTTGTTAACTTCAATTGTGTGAAGATCTGTTATAATATATGACAGGTGTCTTTTGGTTCTTTGTTGTTTTTTTCCCGAAAATTCGTGAAATTTTCGTTAAACTTGAAACGAAACCCTGCCTGAGAGAGTAACGTTTACATCTCTTGTTTCCTTTTTTGTAGTGGGAGCGAACGGTTTTTGCTCCGGATGTTTGACATGTAAGGAAACATGACATTGTCAGAAGTGGAAGTATGAAGATGATCCTGAAAAGAAAAAAATGCCTCTAGTCTCTGCGTGATTCCATAAAAGTCGTGACTTTTTGGTTTCCAAACATTATAAATAAATACTGGTGAGCTTTCAAGCATCTAACCTTGGCTTTTAGAGGATCTGTAGAATGTTATCAACAAGGAATAAACTGGTGAGAGAGGGTCACCTCTGGCCGCCCTATTTGTGGCACAGGCGATACCCGAGTTCCTATCTTTTTTTTCCCAGTTCAGACAGATAAGCTTGGTGATAACGGTGTGGATGGGACTAACAAGAAGAAAAAGCAGTTACGGTGGGGAGAGAAGGGGGGGGGGGGGGGGGGCGGGAGGGGGTGTTGGAAAACGTGGAGAAAAATAAGAAAGTGTCAGAGCAAGCCAGAGAAGGTCGGAAAACTGAAGACAGAGCAGAAAATAATAGGTGAAGGTTTGGAAAAAAAAAAAAACACACAGGAAAATGAATGGGGGAGGGGGGGGGGGATAGTTGAAGAAATATAAACGCAGGCTACAGTGAACAGAAAAAAAAAAAGAAAGAAAGAGCAGCACACAAAAAAAGTAACAGGAAACAGACGGAAAGTAGGGTAGGACCAAGAAGAGCAGGACAAGAGAATTCTGGAAGAAGTAGGGCAAAGCCAGGTGGTGCCAGCCCACCTTCTGGTAGACCTGTACACCAGTGCCAGGACTGATCCCACTTGTCCGCTGTCACACAATGCTCACCTGCCTTTGAACAGTATTCATTAAACAGCTTCTGATCTTGCACTGGTTGTCTTCTTCTGTGAACGCTTTTGAGAGTGGATGTGTGAGGAGAGGATGTGATGAGAAGTCCTGTGTGTGTGTGTGAGTATGTGTGTGACAGTAAGTGTTTGTGTTGTGTGTGTGTGTGTGTGTGTGTGTGTGTGTGTGGGTGTTTGTGTGTGTGCGAGTGTTTGTGTGTGTGGTGTGTGTGTGTGTGTGTGTGGCGCGCGCGCGCGTGTATGTGTGTTTGTGTATGCGCGTGCACGCGGACGTTTCAGTTCCTGCAAAGATAACATGTGAAAATAAAGGTAAAAGAAAGGCGTGTAAATATTTCATGAACTCTTTTACAACTATGGCCGTCCATTGGGAACAACGATTTTGTTTCTTTGGATCTTTTTTCTTTTCATTTTCGATGCATTATCTGCGTGGGTGGTAGTGGGTGGTCGTTTAATGAGTGGAAGTGGGGAGGGGGTGTAATGTGTGTGTGGTGTGTGTGTGTGTGTGTGTGTGTGTGTGCGTGCGTGCACGTGTGTGTGCGTGTGTGTGCGTGCGTGCCTGTGTACGTGCGTGTGTGGTGTGTGTGTGTGTGTGTTTGCTTTGCATTGGTTTGTTGAACATGTTTTCACAAAAAGTGTTTCAGACAGATCTACCAAATGTACGATGACAAATTGAACACGACAAACGGATGAGTGGAGAATGATTAAAAACAGCAGGAACGGGCGACACCCCGGTTAATGTGATCCGGCATGAGGGATAATCAGTAAATCGGATATTCTCACTCAGAACACTCAGCAACATCTGGCAGACACGCCTGGACTCTATCACACATCATCGCCCTCCCCACGCCATGTCAACTTGCCTCAGTATGGGAGTCATTGGACCGTGTCATCAGCCGCGCTAGCAAAGGGATGCTGAAAGTCAACATGAACCTGCAAAGTATACCGGCAGAAGAAACATGCTGAAAGTCAACATGCCAAGTCCAGTGGAAGAAGAAACAAGCTGAAAGTCAACATGCCAAGTCCAGTGGCGGAAGAAACATGCTGAAAGTCAACATGCCAAATCCGCTGACAGAAGAAACATGCTGAAAGTCAACATGCCAAGTCCAGCGGCAGAAGAAACATGCTGAAAGTCAACATGCCAAGTCCAGCGGCAGAAGAAACATGCTGAAAGTCAACATGCCAAGTCCAGTGGCAGAAAAAAACATGCTGAAAGTCAACATGCCAAATCCGCTGACAGAAGAAACATGCTGAAAGTCAAGATGCAAAGTCCAGCGGCAGAAGAAACAAGCTGAAAGTCAACATGCCAAGTCCAGCGGCAGAAGAAACAAGCTGAAAGTCAACATGCCAAATCCGCTGACAGAAGAAACATGCTGAAAGTCAACATGCCAAGTCCAGCGGCAGAAGAAACAAGCTGAAAGTCAACATGCCAAGTCCAGTGGCAGAAGAAACATGCTGAAGGTCAACATGCCAAGTCCAGCGGCAGAAGAAACATGCTGAAAGTCAGCATGCCAAGTCCAGTGGCAGAAGAAACATGCTGAAAGTCAACATGTCAAGTCCAGCGGCAGAAGAAACATGCTGAAAGTCAACATGCCAAGTCCAGTGGCAGTAGAAACATGCTGAAAGTCAACATGCCAAGTCCAGTGGCAGAAGAAACATGCTGAAAGTCAACATGCAGTCCAGTGGCAGAAGAAAACTGCCGAAGACCAGATGGGAATCCACAGTGTAAAGTGTTTCAAAGGACAGATGTTACTCTACGCTTCTCAGCAGAAAATATTGTCATTTGAGACACATACCACTTGTTCATAGACTTCAAGAAAGCATCTGACAGATACGATGCGCTGTGGACCATAATAGAGAAATAGAACCTGGACTAGAAGCTGATGCAAAACCATCAAAAGCCAGCAGAGCTGTACATGTTCAAAGCAAGGGAGACTACTCGCCTGTACTAGCTGGACTCCGTCAAGGGTGTCTGTTATCCCTTGCATTTTTCAACATTTTAATAAAACGTATAATGACGGGTGTCCCCGGTAGACACAGTGAGACAGCATTGGAGGACAGGACGGACAAATCATCTCAATGCTCAGGTTCGCTAACGATATTGACGGGCCTAGCTAGGAAAGGGAGAGGACATGGCAGGACAAAAGGATATAGAGCGAATTTGTACGTATGTGCGTATGCCCCCGCGTGTTTGTGGGTGTGGGAGCAAGCATGTGTGCGCGCGCACGTGTGTGTGTGTGTGTGTGTGTGTGTGTGTGTGTGTGTGTGTGTGTGTGTGTGTGTTGATGCATGCGGAAGACTGTGAAAACACAGAGGAACAGCCTCCACCTCTCGGTCTGGTGGCCTCCACAATGTCATCGGGAGAGGCAGTGACACGGAAGGCTGACTTGGCCCTCGGGGCATCAACAGGACGTCCCCCCCCCCCCCCCCCCCCCGGGGAGAGGGGGGAGGGACACAATGTCATTATGTTAACAGCGCAGAGAGAGGGGCAGGCAGGCAAGAAAGGAGGGAGGGAAGGGGGGTGGAGGGAAGCAGGGCCAAATATCCAATACTCTGCAGAGGAAGAATCACTCCACTCACCAGCTGTGTGGAACCAGTCAGTGTCTGTTGTGCGCGATTGTGTTTTCTGTGTTTGTTGTTGTTTTATGTGTCTCTGGGCTCTTTATTATTATTTTTTTTTATTATTTATTTGTTTTGTTCCTTCGTTCGTTCTTTAGATCTATAGTTTCGTTTTTTAAATATTGAACACTCCTTCCTTGCCCGCTACCCTCCCCGCCTTCCACCCCAGACGTTTTCGATATATATGCCGTGCATTTGTCTGTGTTCTCTGTCATCTACAACAAACATATATGAATAGGCACACACACACACGTGCGCCCGCGCGAGCGCACACACACACACATACACACACTCACATGAAAGCGCGCGCACGCACACACACACACACACACACACACCACACACACACACACACACACACACAGAGAGAAATACACAAACACATGCACACACAAACACGCACACACACACGCTCGCACGCACACACACACACGCACGGACACATGCACGCACGCACACACACACGCGCACACGCACGCACGCACACACACACACACACACACACACACACACAAGCATATATAAACGTGTGTCAATACACACATGCGTACACACGCAAAAGCACCATGCTGCGTAAGTTACACACACACACACACACACACACACACACACACACACACACACACACACAAGCGCAAGCGCAAGCGCGTATGCACACGCACAAGCGCGTGCGTTTCTTAGTCCTTGTAGGATCTGGTGACTAAACGGATAAAACGCTTTTTTTTCGATCGGCACAGAGATGAGGGGCCTGTTGTTCACAACAGATTCGCCCTTAAGAGCGAAACTGGAGCTACTAGACCGGCAAACAAATTTAACAAACAAGTCACAAAACGGACGCAACGCGTTTCAACCTATTGATCTTAAGCAGGCGGGACAAACAACATATAAATCGTCAGACAAACACACAGTCTTCTGTCTTTTCGATCTCGGTAAAACATGTGGCTTTGGGTAAACAACTAAGATTGTGGAATGGAACTGGAAAGAAGAGGGAAGAGGCTGAACAGAGGTGAGAAGATACGAATTAGAATTACGATAATCAGGATAATAATAGTTATAAAGATGATGATAACTGTAATTATGATGATGATGATGAAACAATAATACATGATAATAGTTATACTGATAGATACCATGATAATTGACAATTGGGAAATATAGTAATATAACATCGTAGAAATGTGCAAGTGAATAGAAGGTTTTTTAATGCAAAAGAAATAAAGTTCATGATAAAGTATTAAAAAGTTATGATAATGACAATTATACTAATAATAACAATAATGATAATTAATAATGATTATTATAATAGCAATGGTGACAATAATGATAATTATAATAATGATAATAAATAGTATGGGGAGGATAATGATTCAATAGATAATGGAATAAGTCATGATAAATGAATGAATACATAAAAAAAACTTACATAAGCAAAGATTTGAAATAAAATAAAACTGATCCATTAATACAAGTCTATTCGTGCCTTTAAGGCAAAATGGAAGAGAACAAAATAAAGATATACTTAGAGAGAAGAACTGCGTGTATTTGTAAAGAAAAATAAGAGTACCAAAGGTTTAAATAGACAAGTATGCAATCAATAGATTAGTAAACAAAACATTGATACTAAAGGAAAGAGAAGAGAGAAGAGAAGCAATTGTGATGAGTAAATTAGACAAACAATGGTGGTGTGTTCGTGGAGAATTTTGTAGGATGGTGCTAATAAAGGGATGGGTAGGCATGCTGTTTTTGTTACGTGGGTGCGAAGTGGGCAAATGGTCCCTAGTCTAGCAATGAGATTGGACTCCTGCGTGGTGCACTCAGAGTTGTCACACTGCGATAGCCAAGGCGCCAGGACTTGGACACGGTGGATGTTGTGTCTGGGGATGGTTGAAATGCACAGCGACTGCAGTGGGCGAATGTCGGCCGGATGATCGGAAATGCACCTGTCAAAGTGTGCGGGATGTCCCAACGCCACAGATTTTCCATCACAGTTCAGACTGGACGGCATAAACAATGTTGCGGCTCTGACAGGAGAATGTGCGTTTAATGTTGAACGAGCATTTGGGGCCATGTAGGACGGCGTCACACTGGGCGAAAGGACGCATTTTGCAGTTGGACCATTTTCACTTATTTTCTTGACGAACATGTATACTTCTCTTTAAAACTTTAATCCACTGTAGAAGTGATAGTAGTAGTTGTAGTAACAGCAGCAGCAACAGCAGTAGTAATAGTAGTAGTAGTGGTATCACCGTAAATATTCCAGTACGAACTTCATTCCTTTTTTTTCATTTTCTAAATTTCTGCTCATTTGCATTTTGTTTTTATATTTACTCGTATTATCTTTGCCATATCAATCATCATTTGGCTATTAGCATAACTATTATCATTAATAGTATGACGAAAATAATCAGACTTCAGACTTTTGTTATATCCCCACATGCACAAGAAAAATGCTTTTGCAGGCACGTAAAACACAAATACAAACAATTCAACATTGATAAATCAATCTGTGGGTAAAACAGGCCTCTAAAACAAAATCATAGACACCTTTTCCCCCCTAATGATTATGGTACCAATACTATTATAAAAATACTATCTCGCTTATCATTTTCATCATCTCCCTGCAAACCTCTTCCCTGTTCTCTTCGGTTCCAATTGGTAATCCTGGTTGTTCATCTAAGACCACATTTTCTACTCAGATGGAAAGGATATGTGACTGTGTGTTCATCTGGTGTTGTTAATGTTGTTTGTCCTGCCAGAAGAAGTCCAATAGGTCGAATCGCGTTGCGTCTATCTCGTAACTCGTTTGGTCTATTCGTATCGTGGGCCCAGTAACTCGGCCTATGTTTGCTCTTGTGCGTAAGAAAAAAATGAATAAAGAAGAAAAAAAAAGTGTGTGTGTGTGTGTGTGGGGGGGGGGGGGGGGGGGGGGGGGGGGGGGGGGGGGGGGGGGGGGGGGGGGGGGGGGGGGGGGGGGGGGGAGGGGGAGCCGCCTGCAGTGACCACGCTTTAGAACCAACTCTCGCCCCTGTTCAGGATTGACAATCCCGATAAAACTAAGACACTGGTGCCCCCCCCCCCCCCCCCCCGCCCCCCCAGGCCATCACCCCCTGTCCTCCACCTTTCCCCCGCCCCACCTTCACCTTCTCCCTCCCTGCCCTTCCAACCTTCCACAACCCCCCTTCCCCCCCCCCCCCCCCCCCCCCCCCGCCACCCCCACCCCCCAACTCATTCTCTTCTTTCCCTTTCTTCCGACCGTCTTCGACATCAAAAACTCTGGCAGACCTTGAAGTGGAGCAGAAAGTGAGAAACAGGTCAGCGCGAGAGCAGGGCATGAAAGGGCCCACAGAACGCTAGGAGACTTTCTCTCTGTTTGTTTTGTTTGTTTGTCTGTTTACTTGCTTGGTTTCTTGCTTTTTTTTGCTCTTGGATTCCAAAATGACTGCTGAGAAAAGCCACGATGCTGCAGAACAGGGGTGAGAGTGAAAAGCCCCGACTGGTCTTCCTGCCAAACACGGGGCATTATGTTTGATGCGCGGGGTGATGAGGGAAGGGTGTGTCTGTGTGTGTGCGGCGGGGGGAGAGGGGGTGGGGGAGGTAGGGAGGATATGGCGAAGCGTAATTCGAAAGAAATGTCTTTTTGCACTTCTCGCCCATAAAGCTGAGACGTTTATCTGGTTTGTAATGAAGATGAAGTGAATTTTAAATTGAAAGGAGCTCAAAAAGAACCAGGGTTCTTGAACCTTCTCGCGCGCGCGCGCACGTAACCCTACATGCGTGTGTGTGTGTGTGTGTGTTGTGTGTGTGTGTGTGTGTGTGTGTGTGTGTGGCGTGCGTGTATGTGTGTGTGTATGTGTGCTCGGTGTGTAGAGCTATGTCATTCGCCGAATTCCGTTATCTTCCTCGCGATTGGTAGAAAGAACCTGCACCATTCACCTGTCGGGCTGTTCCTATCTGGCTGGAGACTCCGTCCTGGCGAGGCCCGCACTCCCAGCTTCCGCTTCATAACATATTCCAGCGGCAGGGCGGGTAGCAGAGAACGACGGAGATCTGACAACAGATAGGTTGGCATGATGAATTGTCCATGTTTCCCCCCTCTAAACTTCTGAAAGCAGACAGAACAACATCATGAGTCATCTCGTCAGTCTTCGCTGCGGTTCAGTGGTAACCAGATCCCCCCCCCCCCCCCTCCCACCACCACCTTCGCTCTACCACTCCCGCCTCTTCCTCCCGCTCATCTCCTCTCCTCCACCTTCTCCACTCCCCTCCCTTTACCTACCCCCGTCTCCCATCCCCGGAACAGGCGGATCCTGTGTTCAAGTCTCCAGCTCCGCCAAATTCATGGTGATGTCTCCACCCACCCCACCCGCGTGGCCGCTCTGTCTGTGCCCTGCAGTGTGTGTTGTGGGCAACAGTCGATGCTGTATTGTAGTTCTGACACGGCAGGAGCCAAGACTATACATAGTTGGAAGATATGTTGAAATTTGCGCAGAACTAATTTACGGGTCGTGCATGCGAATATCACGTTGTTGACTATACATTATACCAACATGCGGCTGTGTATACACACACTTTTTTTTTTTTTTTTTTTTTTGGGGGGGGGAGGGATGGTAGTAAGGGGGAAGGGGGGAAAACGAGCAGACCAAATAAAACGATCGGCATCACGTCATGGTCAGCTCTCGTCTGCAAGGCTGCGTCTGTGAAAGCGTTGCTCACATTTCTTAACCAACGTTGCAGGTCCTAAATGTTATTTGTTTTTGCCTGAAGAAGACCCAAGAGGTCGAAATGCATTGTATCTTGTCCTGTGCTTTGTTTGTCTATGTCCTTGGCGGTAACTAACCCTCCTCTCTTTCTAAATTTTGCTTCATTTTCCGCCCTCAGTCACTCCGTTTTGAAACTCAACGTTTCAGGTGTCTGTCTCTGTGGGGGATGGGTTGACATCCAGATACTTATAATCATGGAAGAGATACCGTGCCAATAATGATGTCATCTCAGACCCCAACAAGGGTAACTCCATGGTATAGTCGTCATCCACCTCTCATTGATCTTCATCAAGGAAAGAAACATTGTCCAAAGGATTGTGTCATTTAGAAGTCGCTGAACATTTCACGTTGTCGTTTCATTGGCTACATGCCGATGTGACCATATGTCGTTGTGACCACGTGTTGTGACCAAGTGCCGTTGTGACCACGTGCCCTTGTGACCAAATGTCGCTGTGATCTTGTCCTTTTGATTTGGTCATTACGACACGTGGTCACAACGACACTTGGTCACAACGACACGAAGGCACAAAGACACGTGGTCGCAACGACATGTGGTCACAACGACACTTGGTCACAAGGACACTTGGTCACATCGAGATGACCCCGTTTCTAAAACCAAAACGATGTCATCTGCTCATAGTTGGATAAATAATCTGAACACATCATCGAGAGAGAGAGAGAGGCATACACTAAAATGGACTCAAAGTATAGCCGGCAATTTCCAGCAGCTTTGTGATAAGTTCAAGGTTGATTTTTTACCCCTAAAAACAATACGTAGTCAAATAATATATGAATGGATCATCGCTTGATTTTTTTACCCCTAAAAACAATACGGCGTCAAATAATGTATGAATGGATCATCGCTTGATTTTTTACCCCTAAAAACAATACAGAGTCAAATAATATATGAATGGATCATCATGTATATACTGACAACAGCACGCAGGCATGAACACACACACACACACACACACACACACACACACGCACACACACACGCACAGATACGCGTGTCGCGGACGCACGCGCGCGCGCACACACACACACACATACACACGCGCGCCCGCGCCCTCCCCCCCCCCCCCCCCCACACACACACACAAGAGGCATACACATACACAAACATACATTCGCAAACACGCTTATACACATATGCACATGCAGTTATACATGGAAACATACAAAACCATGCACAGAAACATAGACTTATGGTTGCGCATGCAAGCTCAGATACACACAGGATACATGAATACATAAACACACACAAAGAAAACCTTATTCCGCACACACACACACACACACACACACACATACGCACGCGCGCACGCCGGCAAAGAAAGAGGCAGACGTCAAGACAGAAGAATCAGTGGACTGGTCAAGTGCAGGCTTTAAAGTTAGGGTCACGAGACGCACGTGAAATAAGTGCTTGTGGGTGGTTGTCGTGTCGTGTAATTTTCAGTCGTCCAATCAGCGTCTGCTTTTCTGAATCCACGACAAAATCTGTTCAGTTCAACGTCACTGGAGGGCACCATTTTGCAAGGCGTGCTGGTGAGGTCTGGAACGGTGAGTGAGTGAACGATTTTTTAAAAATTGTGTTAGGTAGACAGTACATAATCCACCTGTTCATTTTTTTTTTTCTAAACCTAAGTTGTAGCCAGCCCAACCCCCTTTTTCAAACCACTTTCACATAACTGTACTTTGAAAGAGAACTTTTCCCCCTCGTGAAATGAAAAGTCGAAGTTGTTGAAAAATTCTGACATGTCTGTTTATTAGACATTTCAGCGTGTTTCTAATCGGGGCATATCCTTTTGTACACCCCTCCTTCTCGTAAAGAAGGGCTTATATTTACTACAGATATTTGAGGCTGTTTGTTTAATGTCACTGAACATGCTCTTTGACATGTACAAGTTTTCTGGCGTCCCAACTGTTAAAGATGTTAGACGGAAAGAAGCGTTGGTGCGGAAGGGGGGCAGGGGGTACGAAAGAAAATCTGATCAAATTCAGCCTGATTTTCGAAGAAAAGATCAACATGACGGAAAGAAATATTCGGATGCGAGTTCGTGTCGAAGGTAAGGGGCCACTAAACTTTGCGGGAGGAAAGAAGAAAGAGGGTGACCTGTAACTAATGTGCGAATGTGACTTCCAGGAATCCAAGAAAACCGGATCAAATGCGTAAGACTTGTTCGTTTGAGTCTAACCTCTGGTCAGCTCAGGCTGGTAGAATTTCCCTTCACACCCCCCCCCCCCTCCTTTTTATCCTTTCCGGCACACACCTCTCCATACAGCAGTAAGAATGTTCACATTTTAATAATAAAATTGAGTTGTATCTCTGTTTTTTAGGTGTATATTCACAAACATGAATAAACTTTTTCTTAAAATCCTAGTTATCCTACGAACCAGGAGAGAGGTAAGGGGGGGGGGGGGGGGGGGGGGTTTAGGGTATCCTTCTCATGATCGGCCCCAGCCCATTCCGTTCAATTCACTCTTACTCGTTCCCCCATCTTTCCTCCACCCCCATCCTCACCTCACATTTCCTACGTTTTCTCTTGATTTAAATTTATGGTAAATTCATCTTCCCCGCACCGTCTCGACTCCACGGTCTCCACAGCCAACCCTTCCAAACACAGTCTCTCCCCCCCCCCCCCCCCACGCCCCCCGCCCCCTCCGCACCTTAGTTTAATCATACAAGATAGGAGAGAGATGAGAAAGGTACTTTCCTTTTCCCGACCCTCCTCCCTCTCCAGTCCCCCCCCCCCCCCCCCCCCCCCCCGCCCCTTGGCGCTCCACTTCCTCCGTCCACCCCCACCCACCCCCACTCTTGCTCTCTTCACTGCTGTAAATCTAATCGGTGGAAGTGTCAGACTGATATTTCCTTTTTCCGCCTTCAAATTTAGATGTAGATGTCTGAAACCTCAATACTGAAACTGAGCATCAGCTACCAATATAAAATGGTTTATCTTGATAGTGTGGTACTAGCAGTTTAGTCCAGAATCTAATGGCCCTTCGCTAATATTGAATGTAACCTGATTTTGTGGTGGACCTGGTCAGTTGACCAGTGTATACTGATTCAAACCTGATTTCCATCAAAGGTCATATCCATATGTATCCCTGTCACAGAACTTCTACACAGTAGTTAATCTGTTGAAGGACAGAAGCTTGAATTCTGAAAGCGTTACTTTCCCCGTCTCAGTGCAATGTCTTGTTTTTCCGGAGGCGTACCAGGATATAGCCATAAACTCGGGCTTGCGGAATATCCTTTTCTCTTCCCTCATTTAATGCCTGAAAATGGTAAGCATTCGTTATTGAAAGTGATTATTATAAGTTTACTTTAATCTGGAAAGAATAAAAGCGCGCGCACACACACACCGAAACTCCAAGTGTCAGAATGAAATGTCAAGCGGACCAGAAGAGGAGTTAGAAAGGTAATCCCAGTCCAACACACACCAAACACCTCATCCCCACGTACCCCAACTTCATTCAAATTTATTCTTCCACAATCCCTTACACGTTTTGCTAATTTAGAAATCCAGCGCCCGATAAACCGAAACTAACGGAATGATACCACTTACACCCCCCCCCCCCCTCTCTCTCTCTCTCTCTCTCTCTCAGGTATGAATTTTGATCGGAAGGGGAGAGAACTGACCGTTTGGGACAGTTTGAAAGGTTGCCACCGTTCCGTTTAGTCACCATCATGCCAGGTCACCAACCCGTAATGTTGCCTCCCCCCCGCTTGTGCTGTCACCCCGCTATGTCGCCTCTCTCTCTCGCTCTTTCTCTCTCTCAGACACACTCGCACACAGTTTCTCTCTCTCTCTCTCTCTCTCTCTCTCTCTCTCTCTCTCTCCTCCCCTCTCTCTCTCTCTCTCTCTCTCTCTCTCTCCTCTCTCTCTCTTCTCTCTCTCTCTCTCTCGCCAAATAACCAACCCGCAATGTTGCTGTCCCGTTCTGTCGTCGGCCAGCTATGACGCCCCCACCCTTTCGCACACGCACACCCAAACACACACACACACACGCACACGCACGCGCGCGCGCACAGAGGGAGGCGGTTGCTCTCGTTCACCCTCGTGTTTACCCATACCGAGTCAGATTGGTATTCCCGCACGTCACTTGTCACAAAATCGAAATCCACACTTGGGATTCTTATTACTGTTCTATATCCGGACGTGAGCCGTTTAAGAATAGCTTGGACAGGTGGTGCTATATCATTAGAGTGCCATCTGTGAAACACCAGAGATGAGCCGGTGTCTATTCAAAGTATAGGCACATTTTGACCTCGCTTGCTTTCTGTTCGGAGTTGTCAAACATTGGCTTAACGATTTTGTGTGTGTGTGGGGTGGGGGGGGGGGGGGGGGGGTCCTTTCATACCCTCTTCTCGCACAAGAGCTGCTCTCCGTTAGAGGTCAAGGTCAGTGTTTTGTTGCAGGCAAAATGTTCAGATTCTCCTAAAATGCAAATGAAGGGTGCAGTGTCCTGAGATTTAAGTTCATCAGCTTTCACCGAAAAGACTTCTCAGTGAAATCACAGACACGAAAGGAAAACTTTTAACAATGCGTATTGCTCTGAACCTTTAACAGTGCGTATTGCTCTGAACCTTTAACAATGCGTATTGCTCTGAACCTTTAACAATGCGTACTGCTCTGAACCTTTAACAATGCGTACTGCTCTGAACCTTTAACAATGCGTACTGCTCTGAACCTTTAACAATGCGTATTGCTCTGAACCTTTAACACTGCGTATTGCTCTGAACCTTTAACAATGCGTATTGCTCTGAACCTTTAACAATGCGTATTGCAAAGAACTTCACAGGGTGCATACACAGTAGTAGTCGCAACGTCAATATACAGCAATACAGAGCCCGCTGCGGCCGATTTTCTGATAGTTCCTGGAATCATGAAGGTTGTTGGACTCGCGAAGATTTTAGACTCCCAGAGTTCGTGGGGCAGACAGAAAGGCGAGGTGGGATTAATTACTCTGAACAAAGTACATAGTTTGAGAGAATTTTCTTTTATTCGCTTTTATGTAGCAAAGATACTTTAATTGCTGTAAAGGTAATCACAGAAGTGTTGACTTTCGTTGCCCAAAGTAGGTCTGAAATTAGTTTTCCTTATTGTCTGATACTTTTTTTTCCAAAATACAGTCAGCCCCACTCCATTGGCAGCTGTGTGCATTTGTATTCGTGTTTTAATTTCTCTGGCGTGTTTTATGGTTTTCAAACAAGTGATGGAGGTATGTGCACAAACTAAACAGATGAAGGGGTTTTGTCGAATGTTGTAGACACCAGAGGCAATCATACTTGATTTTGATAGCAAAAGACTTATGTCGTTAAAATTCAAATCGTAGAGTGCACTACAAAAAAGTTAACTGCGTTTGTTGAAGGCAGATTGTGAAAAAAAAAAAAACACTAAAAATTTTTAAAAACATTTTTGATTTGTGATTTGGGCTATATATCTTTATGATTTACGGCATATCTTTTCACAATCTCTATTCGTTTAAGTTCATCTGTCTTTCAGTCTCCTTCCGTCCCACCCTCTTCTCTCCTCTCTCTCTCTCTCTCTCTCTCTCTCCTCTCTCGTACTCTTTCTCCATTTTCTCTCTCGCTCCAGTTACCCTTTGCATACATGTCTAGATTGAACAAAGGTGTATCTAACCTTCGGGCAAAATCGCTCTCTTGAACAAGTACTGTGAAAAAGACGTTTTAAGTGCAATTTGGCCCCAAGCGATATTCTACTTCTGACGATTTATATGTAGCCCACAGTCCCAAGTGACTGGCAGTGCGGTCACTCTGTACATAAGCAAGGAAATCTATGAGAATGCATCGATCCATCTCTCCTGCACAACCTTCTAAATCAGATATTGCCAGTTTCCAGTCTCGTGTGATGTGTTAGTCTCCTTCGGACTAAAACCAGTCCATGCACCCGGACAACTTGCTGTTACCATAACAGTCCATGCACCCAGACAACTTGCTGTTCAGTTTTTTCCGCGTTCCGTTTCGACTCTTTACGTTTTCGAGCCCTATTCATAATTTTAAGTTATATTTCCGATTTCAAACCATGACTTGCCGCCGTTTGTAGGCCTGTATGATGTACCACCGTAATTCTTCATCTGTTTCCACATTTTCCCGTCTTGTCCCCTCTTTCTCTGTCTTTGTGTTTGTTTCCGTTTTCACTTTTGTATGTATGATCCTCTCTCGATGGTATTTCCACGCTGCTCATTCCTGCAATCTCATACACTGACAGTCTCGTCGTGTTGCAGTGCCTGCAGTGACAGTCTACACTTTTCTGTGGCGTTCAGCAAGGGTGGACAATGACGCGCATCCAGTTCTGAGGGCCTGAACGAAGAGGTGCACTCACCTACTGCTCCACTTGGACAGGTAAAGACTTCTATTATTCTGAAACAGACTTTAGGTCTAAGCCCGGCAAAAGAGTGAATTTTTGACAAATGCATACCTCAGCAGATGATACAGAACAATGCATAAAATAGTATTGCCCGGATAGGAATTGTTTTGTGCTTTGTTGATGACTGATGTTTGTAACGTGTGAAGATACCATTAAATATTAAAGGGTCCATTTGCTATTGTCTATCAAATATACGTTACTTCACGTATTGTTAAGTGCGTTCATTTTTACTTCACCTTGCTTGAACCTAAAACATGGCTTAACTGAGAAGATCAGACGCTAAAATATGGTTCTCATCAACAGGGACAAAAGATTTCCTGCATCAACGGCCGCGGAAAACCGAGACTGGGACAAGCGAACTCGGCGAATGCAGCTAAGTAGTCTTCTAGCTTATTCTTCTCATCCTCTCTCACTTCCTTCGTTTTCCATGAGACCTGTTCTTCACACATGGGCTATTGGCCTATGTTCTTGATAAAGTTTAGTACCTGTATCAGTGTGTTCTTCAGATGATATATCGATATGAGCCAGTCCTCGATTAGAAATCAAGCTCTAGTGCTTACAGTCCCACTCGCATTTACACAAGGGCTTTCCTACCTGGTGGAGCAGAATGAGGCGCCTTGCTATGCACATCATTCGTTTTACATCATTCAGGTGAACATCAGTCACTCAGACTTTTTCTTACAAGACTGAGTCTTTAATCCTCATTATAGTCCTTTCTATAGAATGCTGCCCTATCGCCACTCTCCACAGGGCTCGTTCCTCTGTATGGGCTAGACTGTCTGCCTTCCAACCGCCTCCTCGAGCTTCATGTCTCTACTTGTTTTGACCTTCCACCACTCCACGGGCTTCATTCCTCTGTCTAAGAGCTTAGTGTCTGCCCTTCCCCACCCCTCCAGTGGCTTCATGTCCTCTATGAGGCTTAGTGTCTCCCCTTCCCCACCCCTCCACGGGCTTCGTGTCCTCTGTCTATGAGGCTTAGTGTCTGCCCTTCCCCCACCCCTCCACGGGCTTCATGTCCTCTATGAGGCTTAGTGTCTGCCCTTCCCCACCCCTCCACGGGGCTTCATGTCCTCTATGAGGCTTAGTGTCTGCCCTTCCCCCACCCCTCCACGGGGCTTCATGTCCTCTATGAGGCTTAGTGTCTGCCCTTCCCCACCCCTCCACGGGGCTTCATGTCCTCTGTCTATGAGGCTTAGTGTCTGCCCTTCCCCACCCCTCCACGGGGCTTCATGTCCTCTATGAGGCTTAGTGTCTGCCCTTCCCCACCCCTCCACGGGGCTTCATGTCCTCTTATGAGGCTTAGTGTCTGCCCTTCCCCACCCCTCCACGGGGCTTCATGTCCTCTGTCTATGAGGCTTAGTGTCTGCCCTTCCCCACCCCTCCACGGGGCTTCATGTCCTCTGTCTATGAGGCTTAGTGTCTGCCCTTCCCCACCCCTCCACGGGGCTTCATGTCCTCTATGAGGCTTAGTGTCTGCCCTTTCCCACCCCTCCACGGGCTTCATGTCCTCTGTCTATGAGGCTTAGTGTCTGCCCTTCCCCACCCCTCCACGGGGCTTCATGTCCTCTATGAGGCTAGTTCTGCCCTTTCCCACCCCTCCACGGGGCTTCATGTCCTCTGTCTATGAGGCTTAGTGTCTGCCCTTCCCCACCCCTCCACGGGCTTCATGTCCTCTATGAGGCTTAGTGTCTGCCCTTCCCCCACCCCTCCACGGGGCTTCATGTCCTCTGTCTATGAGGCTTAGTGTCTGCCCTTCCCCACCCCTCCACGGGGTTCATGTCCTCTATGAGGCTGTCTGCCCTTCCCCACCCCTCCACGGGGCTTCGTGTCCTCTATGAGGCTTGCTGTCTGCCCTTCCCCACCCCTCCACGGGGCTTCGTGTCCTCTATGAGGCTTGCTGTCTGCCCTTCCCCACCCCTCCACGGCTTCATGTTCTCTGTCTATGAGGCTTGCTGACTCTTTTCCCACCACTGGATTTCGTGTCCTTTTGTGTTTTTGTCCACTCTCTACCCCCACCCCTGGGTTTTGTGTCCCCTTTTCATGAGATTTGGTGAGCCTGTCCCTCCCACCCTCCCCTCTCTCCCTCCCCTTGTCCTCTTTCTACAATATTCTGTCTTTTCACCCCTACGGGGTTCCGTGTCCTCGTTCTCTAAGGTTCGGTGTCGATGACTCCACCCCCCGCCCCCCCCCCCCCCCCTCCCTTTCTCCTCTCCTTCGGTTCCATGTCATATTTCTGTAAGAATCGATGTTTCTTTTCCCCGGGCGTTTGCGACTCCCTTTATATGAGGTTCGGTGTCTTTTTCCCCCGTCACATGGTTTTGTATCCTCTGTTAGGGTTCGTTTTGTTTTGTTTTCGCCCATTCAGGGTTATGTTCTTTCGTCAAGGTTCGGTGTCTCATTTCCTGCGGCATTGTTTCGTTTCTTCTGTCTGTAAAGCACGGTGTATCTTCCTCACCGCCTTTCCAGGGTTTCTAGTCTTTTAGTACGGTTTGGTGTCAATCCTCTCTCTCACCCCCACTCCGGGTTGCTTCTTTTCCTGTAAGGATCGGTGTGTCCACCCCGTCTCCCGGATTTCCGATCCTTTTTCTTTAACGTTCGCAGTTTCTTTTCCCAACCCCCAGTGTCTCATGTCCTCTTAATATAAAGATCGGTTCTCTTCATACTACCCCCCCCCCCTTCCTCCTCCCACCCCCTGGGGTTCTTGTCCTTTTTCTTTATGAATGGTCGCCTCTTTTCGCGCCCACAGAGTTTCACGTCTCTTCCCACGAAGTCCGTGTCTCTCATCCCCTCTCCACAGTGTTTCGGGTCATCTCTCTACAAAGATGGTTCTCAAAACACACATCCAGCCCCTCCTCCTCTACCCCTCCCCCTGATCCACAGGGTTTTGTCTCCTCTTTCTACTTTGTCCTGTATGTCTTTTCGTCCCACAGAATTTCCTGTCCTCTTCCAAGGTTCAGTGTCTCCTTCCCCAAGTTTCGTGCCCCCGCACCCCCCTCCCAGAAAAGGTGTTCTCTATGGGATTACTTTTTCCTGTACCGTTCGGTGCCTCTTATCCCATCGCATGGTTTTGTTTCGTCTTTCACATTAGGCTCGGTGTGTCGGTTCTCCTTCAAGGTTTTGTGTTATCTTTCAAATGAGGCTCGGTGTGTCGGTTCTCCTTCAAGGTTTTGTGTTATCTTTCAAATGAGGCTCGGTGTGTCGGTTCTCCTTCAAGGTTTTGTGTTATCTTTCAAATGAGGCTCGGTGTGTCGGTTCTCCTTCAAGGTTTTGTGTTATCTTTCACATTAGGCTCGGTGTGTCATCTATCCTTCAAGGTTTCGTGTTTTCTTTAAGGCTCTGCGTTTCACGCACCCACCCAACTTTCAGGGTTTCCTGTCCTCTTTCTAGAATTGGTCTTCACTTTTCTCTACAAGCAGTTTCGTGTTCTCTTTCTACAATGTTTAGTGGCTGCATTCCCCATCACAGGTTTTCGAGTCCAGTTTCTGTAAAGTTAGGTGTCTTATGTCTCCCTGTTCCCCTTCAAAGGCTTTGTGTTTTCTTTTTATAAGGTTCAGTGTCGCTTTATCCATGAACAGGGTTTTGTGTCTGTATTTCTTTAAGCTTCAAGATCAGTTTCAGTTTCCTCACCCCCACCCCAAAAAGGGTTTCATATCTTTCTGTAAGGTTCGGTGTCTTTTCCACTCCCATAGGATTTCGTGTAATCTTTCTAAAAGGCTCGGTTTCTCATCAGCCATTGCAGGGCTTCTTGTTCTCTTTCTATAAGATACTGTGTTTCATCCCATCATATTCCACCCCCACACCCCAACCCCCACCCCCCAACTCATGAACACAGGGTTCCGTGTTCTCTTTGTCGACGAAGGGTTCTGTGCCCTTTTTGATTCAGTGTGTCTCCACCTTGCGCGCCACTCCCCCCCCCCCCCCCCCCCCCCGCCACACACACACACCGACTTTTGTGTCCTCTGAAAATTTTTAGTGTCTCCCCACACCCCTTCCCAGGATTTGTCTGTTTAGAAGGGTTAGTGTCTTCTTCACCCCCACCCGCGTCTACCCCTGTCCCCGTTTTGTGTCTTCATATAAGGTTTAGTGACCCTCCCCCTCCCGCCCCCACCCACGGCTTTGGTGTCTTTTCTATAAGGCTTGGTGCATCCCCCACCCCACCCCCACCCCAAGTGTTTGTCTCAGGTGTCTCTCCGCACTATCCCCTGTTCATTACATGTTTCTTTAGGGCTTAGCGTCTTTGCCTCTCGGGCTTTTGTGTCCTTTCTATAAGGCGTAACGTCTCTACCCCCCCCCCCCCCCTCCCCACGCTTTACTGTCATTGTAACAGTTGGTGTCTTTTTTCCCATAACACGCTTTCGTGTCCTTACATTAGGCTTAGTGTCTTTTCTCCTCCAAAGGGTTTCGTGTCCCCATGCTATACAGTTCAGTGTTGCTTCCACCCCACCTGCTTCCAGGGGTTTTGTGTCCTCTTTCAATAGCGTTAGGTGCACCTTTACACCCAACACGATTATATATCCTCTTTTGATAAGGTTCGGTGTCTCCCCCCCTCTTCCTCCCCCCCCCCCCCCTCAGGTGTTTCGTTTTCTCTTTCTGCAAGGTTTGGAGTGTCTTCCACTCCACCCCCACATCCATCCCCCTCCCACTCCCCCCAAATGCTTTGTGTCCTCTTTCTACGAGATCCAGTGACCTCCCCCACCCCTTTCCTCCCCACAGGGTTTCATCTTTTTCTGTGGGTTCGATGTGTCCTCCCCCCACCCTCAGGTTTTTTGTCCTCTTTGTACCAGGTTAGGAGTCTTGTGTTCTTCCCACAGGGACTAGTGTCTTCTTTCCCTAAGTTCCGGTGTCCCTTTTCTCCCCACAGGGTTTGGTGGCCTTTGAATGTTTGCCGCTCCCTCAACCTTACCCTGGGTTTCATGTCCTATGTTTTGATGCCTCCCCCACCCCCCTTTCACAGGGTGTCCTGTCCCTTTATGTTGTCTCGTTCGTCAGATGGATTCCCCCGTCTCCTCGATAAAGGTGGAAGTACGTCGCAAGTCTTCCAGTCCTCCGTAGAGCTTCTGGGCCACTGGGATTGGGTTGGGCCAGGTTTTCTCTCCCTTTATAAGGGTTGGTATATCCTTCCCCTCCCCCTGAAGACTTTCGTGTCATGTTCCTATGGGACTACGTGTCTTCCCCTCCTTCAGCTCCCAGGCTTTGAAGTTCTATAAGGCTAAGGGTCTCGCTTCCCCCTCGCCCCAAACGCACGCAGGGTTTTGTCTTTCTTTTTCAGAATTCTCAGTGCCTCCCCACTCCCACCGCCTCCATTATTTAGTGTCTGCCTTATATGGGGCTTAGTAACTCCCCCCCCCCTCTCCCCAGCTTCTTGTCTTTACAGGTGGTCTGGCGTCGTCTTTCCTCCCCTTTCCCCACTTAAGTTTTGTGCTTTCATTCTGCAAGGTTCTGTGTTTAACATTAGAGGGTTCATGTCAACTGTCGAGGCTCGGTGTTTCTGTTCATTTCACAATTTAGTGTTCTATTTCTACAAAGTTCATTTCCCACCCCCCACCCCCGCCTCCAACGTCCTCTTTTTGTTTCGTTTTGGCGTCTCTTCCATCAACATCGTCAGAATTGGTGTCTTTCAGTTAGGCTTGGTGTAGTGGGCTGTCATATTGCATATCTGTAAGATTTGGAGTCTCATGCACTCGCCTCCTCCCACGTCCAGGCTTTCTCTTTCAATATGGTTCGATGTCTCTTTCCTCAAACCGCCCCCATAGTTTTGTGCCTTTGTTCCATAAGGTTGGGTGCGTCTTTTCCACCAACATCGTTTCGTGTCCTCTTTCTACAAGGTTCGGTGTCTCTCTCCCCTGCCTTCAAACACACGACACACGGCACACACACACACACACACACACACACACACACACACACACACACACACACACACACACACACACGCCCACGCCCACACACACACACACGCCCACACAGAGGTTGTGCATTTACTGTCCTTTCGTGTCCTTTTTCTACAAGGTTCGGTTCCCCCCCCCCCCCCCCCAAACACACACAGAGGGTTTCGTGTGTACTGTCCTTTCGTGTCCTTTTTCTACACCGAGTCCCTCCCGACGGTTTCGTGTTCTCCTTTTTACTTTTCTCTTAAGGTTTCTATCTCTTTCTCTACCTACAGGCTTTGTCTTTAACGATTGGTATCTACCCCCCCCCCCCCCCCCCCCGACAGCTTTCCTGTTCTCTTCACTATAAGTTTCGGTGTCTCTTTCCTCATTCCACAGAATGAGGTGTTCCCCCACCCCCTTTGGATTTCGCGTTTTCTTTCACGAAGGTTTGGTGTCTCTTTCACTCTAGAAAGACAAGTGTGTCCTCTCTGTATAAGGTTTCGTTTTCTCACCCCCTCCCCCACTTCTCCCTCCTTTGTGTTCTCTTTCTTATAAGTCTAGTGCCTGCCTCTTTTACCCGTCAAAGTGTTGCCTTTTCTAAAAGTCTAAGTGTCTTTTACCCTACCAGGGTTTTTTGTCATATCATTCTATAACATATCAGTGTCGTCCCCTCTCCCACCCCCCCCCCCCCCTCCCCAACACACCAATTTCATATCCCCTTTCTATAAGGTTCTGTGTCCCTTTTCCTGCTACAGGCTTCTTGTAACAAAACCGTTCTGGATTATTCGTTGTGTTTCCTAATTCACAAAATTACCGTGTCCTGTTTCTATAAGATTTCGCGTCTCTCCAATCACCACCATCCTACCCTCGGGTTTCAGGTGTACTTTCTAGTAAGGTTCGGCGTTTCTTTTTTTACCATCACTCCCAACAGACAGCTTCCTCTCCTTTTTCCAACACGCACACACACGCGCACGCGCACACACTCGCACACACACACACACACACACACACACACACGCACACGCACGCATGCGCACGCACACACGCACGCATGCGCACGCACACACATACACACACAAAGTACGCATGGAAGCGCGCACACACACACACACACACACACACACACACACACACACACACACACACATACACACACACGCAACAAGGCCAATGGCGCAGTCAGATGGTATTAAATACGCCTAATGTCTCGTGAGTGCCTTGTTACACACACACGCAAGCACGCACCAAGGCCAATGGCGCAGTCAGATGGAATTAAATACGCCTAATGACTCGTGAATGCCTTGTCACACACGCGCGGGCGCACACACACACACACACACACACACACACACACACACACACACACACACACACACACACACACAAGCACACAGACTCACTCTTTCTCTCTCTCTCACACACACACAGA
>CM065725.1:13425448-13427948 GCA_033310375.1 Conus canariensis | reverse complement strand
TGGAGCGTCTTCCACTCCACTCCCACATCCCCCCCCCCCCCCCCCCCCCCAATGCTTTGTGTCCTCTTTCTACGAGATCCAGTGACCTCCCCCACCCCTTTCCTTCCCACAGGGTTTCATCTTTTTCTGTGGGTTCGATGTGTCCTCTCCCCCCCCTCCCCCTCCCACCCTTGGGGTTTTGTGTCCTTCTAAAGTTGAGTGTCTCTCGCCCCTCCTCTCCTCCACCCCCCCCCCCTCCCCCCGTTGATGATTTCATGTGCTCTTTCTTCAATATTCGGCATTTCTTTACCCACAAGAGTTTCTTGTACTTTTTCTGCACATTGTTAGTTCTTTTCCACCATCATAGGGTTTTTTGTCCTTCTACCAGGTTAGGAGTCTTGTGTTCTTCCCACAGGGACTAGTGTCTTCTTTCCCTAAGTTCCGGTGTCCCTTTTCTCCCCACAGGGTTTGGTGGCCTTTGAATGTTTGCCGCTCCCTCAACCTTACCCCTGGGTTTCATGTCCTATGTTTCGATGCCTCCCCCACCCCCCTTTCACAGGGTGTCCTGTCCCTTTATAAGGGTTGGCGTCTCCTCCCCCTCCCCCCTGAAGATTTTTCTATCATGTTCCTATGGGACTTCGTATCTTCCCCACCTTAAGCTCCCGGGCTTTGATGTTCTCCTATAAGGCTAAGGGTCTCACTTCCCCCTCGCCCCAAACACACGCAGGGTTTTGTCTTTTCCAGAATTCTCAGTGCCTCACAACTCCCGCCCCCTCCATTATTTAGTGTCTGCCTTATATGGGGCTTAGTAACTCCCCCCCCCTCTCCCCAGCTTCTTGTCTTTACAGGTGGTCTGGCGTCTTCTTTCCTCCCCTTTCCCTACTTAAGTTTTGTACTCTCGTTCTGAGAGGTTCTGTGTTTCATTAATGTTAGAGGGTTCATGTCGTCTGTCAAGGCTCGGTGCCTCTGTTCAACAAATTTTGTCCTCTTTCTACAAAGTTAGTCCCCCCCCCCCCCCCCCCGCCTCCAATGTCCTCTTTCTGTTGTGTTTTGGTGTTTCTTCCATCAACGTCGTCAGATTTGGTGTCTTTCAGTTAGGCTTGGTGTAGTTGGCTATCGTACTGTATATCTGTAAGACTTGGAGTCGCATCACTTGCCTCCCCCCACCTCCAGGCTTTCTCTTTCAATGTGGTTCGATGTCTGACTCAAACCGCCCCCATTGTTTTATGCTTTGTTCCATAAGGTTGGGCGTCTCTTTTCCACCCACACCGTTTCGTGTCTTTCTACAAGGTTCGGTGTCTCTCTCCCACGCCTTCAAACACAAGCACACACGCGCGCGCGCACGCGCACGCGCGCACGCACGCACGCACGCACCACACACAGAGGGTTGTGCATTTACTGTCCTTTCGTGTCCTTTTTCTACAAGGTTCGGTCCCCCCCCCCCCCACCCAACACACACAGGGTTTCGTGTGTACTGTCCTTTCGTGTCCTTATCTACACCGAGTCCCTCCCGACGGTTTTGTGTTCTCCTTTTTATTTTTCTCTTAAGGTTTCTATCTCTTCTCTACCAACAGGCTTTCTGTCTTTAACGATCGATATCTACTGCCCCCTCCCCCCCCTCCCCGCCCCCCCCCCCCCCCCCCCGACAGCTTTCCTGTTCTCTTCACTATGTTTCAGTGTCTCTTTCCTCTTTCCACAGAATGAGGTGTTCCCCCAGCCCCTTTGGATTTCGCGTTTTCTTTCACGAAGGTTTGGTGTCTCTTTCACTCTAGAAAGACAAAAGTGTCCTCTCTGTATAAGGTTTGGTTTTCTCATCCCCCTCCCCCACTTCTCCCTCCTTTGTGTTCTCTTTCTTAAAAGTCTAGTGTCTTTTACCCGTCAAAGTGTCTTTTCTAAAAGTCTGTCTTTTACCCTACCAGGGTTTTTTGTCATATTCTATATCAGTGTCTCCCGCCCCCCCCCCCCCCCCCTCCCCAACACACCAATTTCATATCCCCTTTCTATAAGGTTCTGTGTCCCTTTTCCTGCTACAGGCTTCTTGTAACAAAACCGTTCTGGATTATTCGTTGTGTTTCCTAATTCACAAAATTTCCGTGTCCTGTTTCTATAAGATTTCGCATCTCTCCAATCACTACCATCCTACCCCAGCCCTGATGTGGCCCCTTGCGGTCGGCTGGGCTATAAGCAACATTATCTTATCTTACCATCCTACCCTCAGGTTTCAGGTGTACTTTCTAGTAAGGTTCGGCGTTTTTTTTTGTTTTTTTTTAACCATCACTCCCAACAGACAGCTTCCTCTCCTTTTTCCAACACGCACACACATGCGCACGCCAAAAACACACAACACACACACACACACACACACACACACACACACACACACACAAACACGCGCGCGCGCGCATGTGCACGCGCACACGCACACACACACACACACACACACACGCACACACGACGCAAGGCCAATGGCGCAGTCAGATGGTATTAAATACGCCTAATGACTCGTGTATGCCTTGTTACA
>CM065725.1:13411542-13416542 GCA_033310375.1 Conus canariensis | reverse complement strand
CCACCTAACCTCCGTGGGCTTGTGTCCTGTCTATGAAATTCACCGTCTTGTACACCCAATACACCATCGCAAGATGTTCGTGTCTGTTTACCGTAAGATTCAGTGTCCTATCCCTCAGGGTTTGGTGTCCTCTTTCTATAAGGTTCGATGTTCATTCTCCCTGTTTCTTCAAGGTTCTGTTTCTGACTTCTCCCCACAGTGTTTCATGTTCTCTTTCTATAAGGTTCGATGTTCATTCTCCCTGTTTCTTCAAGGTTCTGTTCCTGACTTCTCCCCACAGTTTCATGTTCTTTCTATAAGGTTCGAGGTTCATTCTCCCTGTTTCTTCAAGGTTCTGTTTCTGACTTCTCCCCACAGTGTTTCATGTTATCCTTCTATAAGGTTCGAGGTTCATTCTCCCTGTTTCTTCAAGGTTCTGTTTCTGGCTTCTCCCCACAGTTTCATGTTCTCTTTACCGTAAGATTCAGTGTCCTATCCCTCAGGGTTTGGTGTCCTCTTTCTATAAGGTTCGATGTTCATTCTCCCTGTTTCTTCAAGGTTCTGTTGCTGACTTCTCCCCACAGTGTTTCATGCTATCCTATAAGGTTCGATGTCTTCCCCCTTCCTCTACAGGGTTTCTTGTCTTTTGTAAGGTTCAGTGTCTCTCCCACTTTCCCCAGAGGGTTTCGTGTACGCTTTCTGCATGGTTGCTGGGGAGGGGGGTGGGGTGGTCTTCCCTCCCCCACAGGGTTTTGTGTTCCCTTGTAAGATTCGGTGTCAATTTTCCCTTCTGCAAGATTTCGTGTTCTCTGTGCTGTCAGGCTTGACATCTCTTCTCCCCCCCCCCCCCCAACTCCCGTCAGAGATTCACGTCCCCCCCCCCCCCCCCCCCCCCCTGCAATTTGCATGTCCGCTTTCAATAGGAATCGGTCTCTTTTATTCCCAACCCTTTGTTCCATGTCGTTTTTTCAGTGAAGTTTGGTGTATTATTCCCTCAGTCCCCACCCCATCCCCAGTCTCATTTGTTTTCATATTCTCTTTCTACAAGTTTCGATGTTGGTTCCCCTCTAACAGCATTTTTGTCCGTCTGTAAGATTCAGTGTTCCCTTTCCGCCCACCCACTCCCCCTATCATGTTTCATGTGCTCATTCTACAAGCATCGGTGTCGCTCCCCCCTCCCCCCCCCCCCCCCCATCTCTTTCATGGGTTCATGTCCTTTTTCTATAAGGTTCGAAGTCTCCCCACCCATCCACCCACACACCACCAGGTTTCGAGACCTTTCTACAAAGATTCTGTGCCCCCCCCCCCCTCCCCCCCCCCCCCAATTTCCTCGAGACGATGGTCACGCAACCCCCCCCCCCCCCACACAGGTTTTTGTGTCTTTTTTACAGGTTCGGTGTCCCCCATCCTCCCCCCCCCCCCCCCCAATCTCCCACCAGTTTTCCACTTTCCGTGTCTTCTTTCTTTAAGGTTCGGTGTCTCTTCCCCATCTTCGCCTCGGTGTTTTGTGTTCTTTTTACAAGGTATTAGGTAAGATTTCCTCCCCCTCCCGGGTTTCTTGTCCTATTTTTTTTGTAAGGTTCGTCTTCCACCCCACCCTCCAGAGTTTAGTATCCTATAGGGGCTGTCTGTCCCCCCCCCCCCCCCCAACTCCCAGGCTTTCGTGTCCTCCTCTAACGCTTAGTGCCGCCTCCTGCTCCCCAGGCCTTGTGTCCTAATGAATCTTAGTTTGCTCCCCTCCTTCCAGCCTTTCATGTCTACTGTTTATATGGCTGGGTATCTTGACCCACACAGGATTTCATGTCTTCTGTTTATATGGCTGGGTATCTTGACCCACACAGGATTTCATGTCTTCTGTTTATATGGCTGGGTATCTTGACCCACACAGGATTTCATGTCTTCTATCAATAAAGTTTCGTGTTTCTTCCCTCCCTTACTCCCACCCCATGGTTCCCGTGTCCTCTTTCTGTAACATTCTCTGCCCATACCCCCCCCCCCCCCGCGCCTCTTTATCCCCGCTCCCCCCCCCCCCCCCCCCACGGCTCTTTCGTATCCATTACGAGGCTTAGGGTCTTAAACCCCTCAAGGGGTTTTCTGTTTTCTTTCTGTGAGGTTCGGTTCTCTTTGCTCAGCCACTGGGTTTCGTGTCTTGTTCCCGTGAGGGTTGTCTCCTCTCCCAAACCCTCTGCGTTTTGCGTCCTGTTCCTGTGGAAACTGGTGTGTCTTCCACACCTGTCTATCCCCTGCAGGTGTCGTGTCTTGTTTCTGTAAAATTCGCTGTCGCATCCACCCACCCACCACTGGCTGTCTTGTATTTCTATAAGGTTCAGTCTCTTTACCCGACCAGAATTGCATGTGCTCTTTCTATAGGTTTCGTGTCTCTGCTCCCCCCCCCCCCCGGCCCTCACACACACACACACACACACACACACACACACACACACACGCGCGCCGCGCCGCACATCCCTCGCTACCCAGGGTTTCGTGTCATTTTTCTTTTAGGTTCGTTCTCTCTTTTCCGCTCCTGTCCACATGGTTTTTTGTCTTTCGATAAAGTTCAGTGTTTCTTTTCGCCACCTAGAGGGTTTCGTGTCCACTTTCTACATGGTTAGGTGTCTTTCTTTCTTCTCTCTAGGGTTTTGTGTTCCCTTTAAGTTTCGGTGTCTTTTTCTCGTAAAGGTTTCGTGTTCCTCCCACCCACCGCACCCCACTTCCCCTCGCCACCCCCCCGCTCTCTGTCTCCTTCAGGGTTTCGTGTCCTCTGTAAGGTTTGGTGTCTCTTTTCTTTCCAGCCTCCCCCCCTCCCCAACTTTCGCGTTAGCTTTCTATAAGAATTTGTGTCTCGCCCCACCCCTCGCCCCACCCCTCGCCCCACGCGGTTTCTCATCCCTTTCCATGAAATTCTCTTTTCCCTGCCACAGGATTTTGTGTCCTTGGGGTTTAGCGCCTCCTGTAATGTTTGGTCTGTCTTTTTCCACTCTTTAAGATTTCGTGCCTGTTTCTATAAGGTTCGGTGTCTATTTCACCCCTACCATTGCGGTTTTGTATTGTCTTTTTATAATGTTCGGTGTATCTTTCCCTCCAACACAACCTCCATCCCCCTCCCGGAGTACTGTGCCCTCTTCCCGTGAAGTTCGGTGTCCTTTCCCTCCTCACATAACTTCTTGTCCTAAGATCTTGGTGTCTCTTCCCTTCACCCCATACCAGTGTTTTGTGTCCTTACTCTCAAAGACAGTGGGTGCCTCCCCCCCCCCCTTACTCCCACCCCATGCAACAGTGTTTCGTGTCTTTTTTTTCTACGAGGCTCGGAGTCTCCCCACTTAACCCCCCAGGTTTCAAGACTTCTTTCTACAAATTTTCGGTGTCTCACCACTCCAGAATTTTGTGTCCTGCAATGTTCGGTATCTGTTTTGCCACCATAAACTTTTGCGTGTTCTTTTCTTGAGGTTCGGTGTCTTTCTTCCACCCGCCCCACTCCCCCCACCCTCCAGGGTTTCGTGTCTGTACATAAGTTTGTGTCGCAATCATCCACCGGGTTTTGTATCTTTCTATAAGGTACGGTGTAAACCTCCTCTCCCGCCCCCCCCCCCCCCTTCACCTCCACCTCCACCCACTACCCCCTTCTTGGGTTTCGAGATCTCTTTCAACGTAAGTTCTGTGTACCCCTCAACCCGACGACCCCCTTCTCCCAGGGTTTCGTAACCTTTTTCTTTACAGTTTGGTATTTGTTTTCCCCTAAACGATTCTTTGCCCTCTTTCTATACTGTTCAGTGCATTTCTTTCCCCCACGCCACCGGGTTTTGTGTCTTCCTTTTATGAGTTTCGGCGAGCTTCCAATCCTCCCCCCCCCCCTCCCGGGGGGGGGGGGGGGTTGTGTCTTCTATCGAAAAGGTTCGGGGTCTCTCTACCCCACTCCACAAGATTTGGAGTCTCAGCACTCGCCTCCTCCCACGTCCAGGCTTTCTCTTTCAATATAGTTCGATGTCTCTTTCCTCAAACCGCCCCCATAGTTTTGTGCCTTTGTTCCATAAGGTTGGGTGCGTCATTTCCACCAACATCGTTTCGTGTCCTCTTTCTACAAGGTTCGGTGTCTCTCTCCCCTGCCTTCAAACACACGACACACACAACACACGCACACACGCACACACAGAGGGTTGTGCATTTACTGTCCTTTAGTGTCCTTTTTCTACAAGGTTCGGTCCCCCCCCCCCCCAAACACACACAGAGGGTTTCGTGTGTACTGTCCTTTCGTGTCCTTTTTCTACACCGAGTCCCTCCCGACGGTTTTGTGTTCTCCTTTTTACTTTTCTCTTGAGGTTTCTATCTCTTCTCTACCAACAGGCTTTCTGTCTTTAACGATTGGTATCTACCCCCCTCCCCCCCCTCCCCCCCCCCCCCCCCCGCCCCAGACAGCTTTCCTGTTCTCTTCGCTATAAGTTTCGGTGTCTCTTTCCTCTTTCCACAGAATGTGGTGTTCCCCCACCCCCTTTGGATTTCGCGTTTTCTTTCACGAAGGTTTGGTGTCTCTTTCACTCTAGAAAGACAAAAGTGTCTTCTCTGTATAAGGTTTGGTTTTCTCATCCCCCTCCCCCACTTCTCCCTCCTTTGTGTTCTCTTTCTTAAAAGTCTAGTGTCTCTTTTACCCGTCAAAGTGTCTTTTCTAAAAGTCTGTCTTTTACCCTACCAGGGTTTTTTGTCCTCGCATCATTCTATAACATAGTGTCGTCCCGCTCCCCCCCCCCCCCCCTCCCCAACACACCAATTTCATATCCCCTTTCTATAAGGTTCTGTGTCCCTTTTCCTGCTACAGGCTTCTTGTAACAAAACCGTTCTGGATTATTCGTTGTGTTTCCTAATTCACAAAATTTCCGTGTCCTGTTTCTATAAGATTTCGCGTCTCTCCAATCACCACCATCCTACCCTCAGGTTTCAGGTGTACTTTCTAGTAAGGTTCGGCGTTTCTTTTTTTTTTTTAACCATCACTCCCAACAGACAGCTTCCTCTCCTTTTTCCAACACGCA
>CM065725.1:13391542-13404042 GCA_033310375.1 Conus canariensis | reverse complement strand
GATTCAGTGTTCCCTTTCCCCCACCCACTCCCCCTATCATGTTTCATGTGCTCATTCTCTAAGCATCGGTGTCGCCCCACCCCACCCCCTTCTCGCTCTCTCTCTCTCTTTCATGGGTTCATGTCCTTTTTCTATAAGGTTCGAAGTCTCCCCACCCATCCACCCACACACCACCAGGTTTCGAGACCTTTCTACAAAGGTTCTGTGCTCCCCCAATCTCCTCGAGACGATGGTCACGCAACCCCCCCCCCTCCCCCCCAAACAGGTTTTTGTGTCTTTTTTACAGGTTCGGTGTCCCCCATCCTCCCCCCCCCCCCCCAATCTCCCACCAGTTTTCCACCTTCCGTGTCTTTCTTTAAGGTTCGGTGTCTCTTCCCCATCTTCGCCTCAGTGTTTTGTTTTCACAAGATAAGGTTTCCTCCCCCCCTCCCGGGTTTCTTGTCCTATTTTTTTGTAAGGTTCGTCTTCCACCCCACCCTCCACAGAGTTTAGTATCCTATAGGGGCTACTGTCTGTCACCCCCCCCCCCCCCAACTCCCAGGCTTTCGTGTCTAACGCTTAGTGCCCCCTCCTGCTCCCCAGGCCTTGTGTCCTAATGAATCTTAGTTCGCTTCCCCTCCTTCCAGCCTTTATGGCTGGGTATCTTGACCCACACAGGATTTCATGTCTTCTGTTTATATGGCTGGGTATCTTGACCCACACAGGATTTCATGTCTTCTGTTTATATGCTAGGTATCTTGACCCCACACAGGATTTAATGTCTTCTGTCAAAGTTTCGTGTTTCTTCCCTCCCTTACTCCCACCCATGGTTCCCGTGTCTTTCTGTAACATTCTCTGCCCATACCCCCCCCCCCCCCCCCGCCTCTTTATCCCCGCTTCCCCACGGCTCTTTCGTATCCATTACGAGGCTTAGGGTCTTAAACCCCTCAAGGGTTTTCTGTTTCCTTTCTGTGAGGTTCGGTTCTCTTTGCTCAGCCACTGGGTTTCGTGTCTTGTTCCCGTGAGGGTTGATGTCTCCTCTCCCAAACCCTCTGCGTTTTGCGTCCTGTTCCTGTGGAAACTGGTGTGTCTTCCACACCTGTCTATCCCCTGCAGGATGTCGTGTCTTGTTTCTGTAAAATTCGCTGTCGCATCCACCCACCCACCACTGGCTGTCTTGTATTTCTATAAGGTTCAGTCTTTTTACCCGACCAGAATTGCATGTGCTCTTTCTATAGGTTTCGTGTCTCTGCTCCCCCCCCCCCTCACACACACACACACACACACACACACACACACACACACACACACACACACACACACACACACATCCCTCGCTACCCAGGGTTTCGTGTCATTTTTCTTTTAGGTTCGTTGTCTCTTTCCCGCTCCTGTCCACATGGTTTCTTGTCTTTCGATAAAGTTCAGTGTTTCTTTTCGCCACCTAGAGGGTTTCGTGTCCACTTTCTACATGGTTAGGTGTCTCTTCCTTCTCCCCAGGGTTTCCCTTTAAGTTTCAGTGTCTTTTTCTCTCGTAAAGGTTTCGTGTTCCACCCACCCCACCCCACTTCCCCTCGCCACCCCCCCGCTCTCTGTCTCCTTCAGGGTGTCGTGTTCTCTGTAAGGTTTGGTGTCTCTTTTCTTTCCAGCCTCCCCCCCTCCCCAACTTTCGTGTTAGCTTTCTATAAGAATCTGTGTCTCGCCCGACCCCTCGCCCCACGCGGTTTCTCATCCTCTTTCCATGAAATTCTCTTTTCCCTGCCACAGGATTTTGTGTCCTTGGGGTTTAGCGCCTCCTGTAATGTTTGGTCTGTCTTTTTCCACTCTTTAAGATTTCGTGCCTGTTTCTATAAGGTTCGGTGTCTATTTCACCCCTACCATTGCGGTTTTGTATTGTCTTTTTATAATGTTCGGTGTATCTTTCCCTCCAACACAACCTCCATCCCCCTCCCGGAGTACTGTGCCCTCTTCCCGTGAAGTTCGGTGTCCTTTCCCTCCTCACATAACTTCTTGTCCTCTAAGATCTTGGTGTCTCTTCCCTTCACCCCATACCAGTGTTTTGTGTCCTTACTCTCAAAGACAGTGGGTGCCTCCCCCCCCCCCCCTTACTCCCACCCCATGCAACAGTGTTTCGTGTCTTTTTTTTCCACGAGGCTCGGAGTCTCCCCACTTAAACCCCCCAGGTTTCAAGACTTCTTTCTACAAATTTTCGGTGTCTCACCACTCCAGAATTTTGTGTCCTACAATGTTCGGTATCTGTTTTGCCACCATAAACTTTTGTGTCTTCTTTTCTTGAGGTTCGGTGTCTTTCTTCCACCCGCCCCACTCCCCCCACCCTCCAGGGTTTCGTGTCTTTACATAAGAGTTTGAGTCGCAATCATCCACCGGGTTTCGTATCTTTCTATAAGGTTCGGTGTAAACCTCCTCTCCCGCCCCCCCCCCCCCCCCTCCTTCACCTCCACCTCCACCTCCACCCACTACCCCCCTTCTTGGGTTTCGAGATCTCTTTCAACTTAAGTTCTGTGTACCCCTCAACTCGACGCCCCCCTACCCCCTTCTCCCAGGGTTTCGTAACCTTTTTCTTTACAGTTTGATATTTGTTTTCCCCTAAACGATTCTGTGCCCTCTTTCTGTACTGTTCAGTGCATTTCTTCCCCCACGCCACCGGGGTTTTGTGTCTTCCTTTTATGAGTTTCGGCGAGCTTCCAATCCTCCCTCCCCCCTCCCCAGGGGGGGGGGGGGGGGGGGTTGTGTCTTCTATCGAAAAGGTTCGGAGTCTCTCTACCCCACTCCACAAGATTTCATACTCTTTTTCTGTCAGGTTCGGGTTCGTTTTTTTTCTGTCAAGGTTCGGGTTCGTTTTTTCCTGTCAAGGTTCGGGTTCGTTTTTTTTCTGTCAAGGTTCGGGTTCGTTTTTTTCTGTCAAGGTTCGGGTTCGTTTTTTTTCTGTTAAGGTTCGGGTTCGTTTTTTTCTGTTAAGGTTCGGCGTCCTTTTTCGTCCACTCTGGGTTTCGAGTCCTTTCTGTGAAGATCCGATGTCTGCCCCTGCCCTCCACCGTCTGGGTTTCCTGCCCTTTTTTTTTTTACGAGGTTCGTTGCGTCCCCCTACATTCTCCCGCGTCCCTCCCCACCCTCCGCCCCCGGATTTACTTATTTTTTCTAATAGGCATGGTTTTGTCTACTGCACCCCCACCCCTCCAGGGTTTTGAGTCTTTTTGCGAGGCTCTGTATTTCTCCCTCCACCCTCCCACACCTCCGGCTTTGTAGTCCTGTTTTGTACAAAGTTCGGTGCATTTCGATTCCTTTTATAAGGTTAGCTCTATTTTCCAATCCCCCCCCCCCTCCCCCCAGCGGGTTTTGAGACCTCTTTAAGATTCGTTGTCTTTCCCACGGCCCCCGCATCTCCGGGTTTCGAATTCTCTTTCTACAAGTTTTGGGTCCCAGTCCCCGCTGCCCCCTCCCTTCTGGGTTTCGTGTCGTCTTTTTTAGAAGGTTCGCTGTCCTTCTCCACACCCACCCCCCTTCCAATGTTTTTGCTCTTTCTAGAAGGTTCGCTATCTCTTTCCTCCCAGAGGGTTTCGTGTCCTCTTTATATAAAGTTCGATGTCTGACCCGCCGCCACCCTCCTCCACAGAGTTTTGTGTTTTTCTACGGGCGTTAGTCTCCCGCCATCCCACCCCACCCCTTCGTCCACAGTTTCGTGTTCTTCTATAGTGGTTAGTTTCTCCTTTACTTTTCATTTTCTCTCCTCTTTCACACAGTGTTGTTTTCCCTTCAACGTGTCGTGTCTTTATTACCTTAGTTTTCTCATGGGATTTACTGTCATTTGAAGGGTAGTGCCGCCCTTTCAGGTTTACCTCTCTCTTTTCACTGACTTCAGTGTCGGTTTTCCATCTGGTTTAGCATTTCCTTTCGGAGGGTTTTGTGTCCTTCCATACAGTTTAGTGTCCTCTTTTCGCAGAACGTATCTTTTACCATTTGTTCGGATTGGAGTCGTCTTTTTTATAGCCAGTTTGTCTTCTTGATTTAGTGTCCTTTGTTCATATGGTTTAATCTGATGTCCTCCTTTCATACAGTTCCGTGTTCTTTTTCTGAGGGTATGGTATCGTCCTTGCATAGAGTATAGTGTCTTCTTTTCGCAGCGTTTAGTGTGCTTTCTATGTTTAGTGTCCTCTTTTCATAAGGCTCTGGATCCTTCTTTCGTGTAGTTGAATGTTTTCTTTTTTTTTTCAAGAGTTTATGGTCTCCGTCGTTAGTTTATTGTTCTCTCTTAAAAAGTTTGAGCGTGTTTATCCCACAGGGCGCACTGTCCTCTGTCGTCACACGCTGTGTCTTTTTGGTAGGGCTAGTGACCTACTTCAGTAGGGTCTAGAGCAATCTTTTAAATATTTTCGTTCTCTACTTCAAACGACTGTTCTGTGTAGGACATAGATTCAGTTCATGAGATTTAGAATGTCATTCTTTCCCATTGTTTAGTGCCTTGTTTTCGTAGGTTTTTAGTGTTAGGGATGCTTGTGTGTGTGTGTGTGTGTGTGTGTGTGTGTGTGTGTGTGTGTGTGTGTGTGTGTGCGTGTGTGTGTGCGTGCGTGCGTGCGTGGTGTGTGTGTGTGTGTGTGTGTGTGCGCGCGCGCGCATGCTTCCCATCTGCTGCAGAGAGAAGAACCAGACAGCTGTGCGAAGATAGTGCTGACGCCCGCTGTACCATGCCTGGTTGAGGTATAGAACTTCAGCCGGATGGGTCGGTGGTGCGCCAGGTGCCTTGTGGATCTTCAGAGGACACCACATTCCTCCATGAGAGCGCGGGTGTGACGGCAGACCAGAAGACGGCTAGCCCAGGGCTACACAGCAGAGATGACAAGGTAACACGCCACTTCAAGTGGTGAAGACAATTAGCTTACTCTAGAACACATATTCTCGTTAGGATCAAATGAAAAGAAGCGGAATGCTTTTTAACGTGGAAATCACGCCAGTTTGACGAACACAGCAGTAAACACTGTACAGACACACGTGCATATTCCGGTCATGTTTTGTTCATAGCGACCTTTTTTCTTATAGTGTTGCAAATGGACAACGTGTACGTTTTGATATGGAAGTTGGTGAAATACTTTAAATGTTGTTCACATGATATATCTTGTTAACCAAAGTATTGTCCTATGACCAGAGAACAAGAGAAGAAAAACTTAATAAAATCAGAAGATTAGCTTAAGTAAGTAAATAAGATTTATTTACATACAAAGTCAAGTGTTAAAGAGAAATACCAGCACATCTGTCAACAGAAGCAAGAACTGCGGTCGGCTGGGCTACAAGCAACATTACCTTACCTTTGGCTGCGCAAAGGGTGACCAGGACACGTGAATGCAGCGGATCACAAGCTTCACCAGCGTATCGTCCAAAGCAGTATTCACAGCACCTGGTTCTTTGGAGGGGCTTGACGTCTTTTGTACGGTTTAACCTCGCCCCGCCCCCCTCCCTCAAGGACTCCGTGTCTCTTTCAGTCTTAGGATTCAGTCACTTAGTTTACATATTTAGTGTCCCCTTCATTAAGACTGTGCAGTATTTTCTTCATTTGACAGGTTTTTGTGTGTTCTTTCCCAAGGTTAGTGCCCCCTTCATTCACACATGCGTGTGTCTTATTTCTCGAGGTTTAGAATTGTGCTTTCTACAGCGTCCTCCTTTAATGTGAGCAGCATGTGTGCTCTGGGTTGTTATGTTGGTCTTCTGTGGAACCAAGGATACATCGCACGGGGTACCAGAGGGAGCATTTTCAGGAAGGGCGTGAAAAATGACTCGAAAGCTTTACAGCGTGTTACATGATTCAGTGATCTGGAACATGGACGCGTGTTTTCAGATAAACTGAGTCTGGCTGCAGTGCTGTAGAGGAATTTTTTTTATCCTTCCGAAATGTTTCCTAGTGCGCACCTGGTACCTCCTGGCCTGAGTATCCATAAATCCACAAAAAGTCCGGCATTATAATCATGAGTCAACATGTGGATCCTTCCATTAGTATTAATGTCTTTCTTTCATAAGGTGTCGTCCGTCAAATGGTAAGCAGTGTTCTCCGTTCATAGATTTAGTATCATTTAGCGTTCTTCCATGGTTGTTTTTGAGGGATTAGTGTCTTTTTCATATGATTTTGTGTCATGTTACAGGCGGTAGCATTCTTTCCGTTCGATGCGGTGTCTTGTTTTCGTAGGGTTTAGTGTCCTCCTCTCATAGAGCTTAATGTCCTCCTTTATACAGTTTAGTTTCCAATTTTTCTAGGGTTAATGTCTTCTTTCCCTCGAATTTAGTATTTGTTCATATGGTTTGGTGTTATCTTTTTATAGGACTTGGTGGGATAAGCTCCAAGCAGAAGGGACGTCCTCGAATCAACACAGCCATGACGTCAGTGCCCGAACTGCGCGAACGCTTCGCCAGAGCCCTTGACAAGGCCCTAGAGGACGGCCCGACAGACAGCGCTTCATCATGGTGGAACCACGTCCGCGATGCCACCTACCAATCCGCTTCGGACACCTTTGGGAAGAGAGTGAGGAAGAATAAAGCCTGGTTCGAAGCAGGAATCGTGGAGATGGAGCCTGCCATTGCTGCTAAGCCAGCTGCACTCCAAGATCACACGGAGAGCCCTCAAAGAACACGCTAGCCGCACTCCGAAAAGCTCGCAGCTACGCCCAGGAGATGCCCGGAAATGCGCCAATGAGTACTGGCTAAACCTGTGAGAGGGTATTCATATCTCCGCCGACTGCGGCAGCATCCGCGCCATGTGCTAAGGCATGAAGAAAGCATTCGGCCCTAGCGCCGTCAAAATCGCCCCTCTAAAATCTACATCCGGGGATCATCGACTGCAGCAAACAGATGGAGAGATGGGCGGAGCACTACCAGGAGCTGTACTGCAGGGAAAACTCAGTCGCCCACACAGCCTTCGAGAACACACACCCCTCCCCCCCCCTTCCCCCCGCACCTGCCATGGAGGAGGTCGACGCCCCGCCCACCATTGAGGAACACGGCAAGGCATCGACACGCTAGCCTGTGGTAAAGCTCTGGGTAGCGACGGCATTCCGCCAGAAGTCATCAAAACCGGCAAGGAGAGTTCTATTCTCAAGTCGCCTCTATGAGCTTCTGCTGCAGTGTTGGGAGGAAGCGACCGTACCACAGGACATGCGCGATGCAAAAATCATCACGCTATACAAGAACAAAGGGAATAACAGCGTCTGCACTGTCGCGGAATATCCCTCCTCAGCACTGTTGGTAAAGCCTTCGACCGCGTCGTCCTCAACAGGCTGCAGCTACTCGCCGAACGAGTGTACCCAGAGGCACAGAGCTCCGAGGTCGACGATCGACATGTTCTCCCTGAGGCAGCTACAAGAGATGTGCCGCGTATAGAGACGACCCTTGTTCATCGCTTTCATCGACCTGACCAAGGCGTTCGACTCGGTTCGAAGGTCAGGCGTCCTTCACCCTACTACATCGGATTGGATGTACACTAAAGCGCCTGAAGATGATCACGTCCTTCCGTGACAAGATGAATGGCACTGTCCAGTACAATGGTTCATCTTCGGACCGCTTCCCAATCAAGAGCTGTGCCAAACAAGGTGCGTGCTCGCTCCAACACTCTTGGGCTCTTCTTTTCCCTGATGCTGGCACTACGCCTTCCGACAGTCTGACGACGGCATCTTCCTCCACACTAGGAGTGACGGAAGCCTCTTCAACCTGGCACGCCTCCGAGTAAAGACGAAGGTGCGGAAAGTCCTCATCGGGGGGATGCTCTTCACAGACGACACCGCCCTCACTGCCCACACCCAGGAATCGTTAAACAGCCCATCACCTGCTTCGCTGATGCTTGCACCGACTTCGGCTTGTCTATCAGCTTGAAAAAAAAAACATCATGGGCCAAGACGTCAGCAGCACTCCCCGCACCTCCATCGGCGATCACACCCTCGAAGTGATCGACGACTTCGTTTTACTGGGCTCGACCATCTCTAGCAACCTCTACCTGGACGCCGAGCTGAACGTACTGATAGGCAAGGCAGCAACAGCGATGGCCCTTCTAGCGAAGAGAGTCTGGGACAACACCATGCTAACGTCAAACACCAAGCTGAAAGTGTACCAAGCCTGTGTGCTGTAAGCACTCCTCTCTGTGGAAACGAAGCATAGACCCTGTATCTCGACAAGAACGCTGACTGAATGCCTTCCTTCTGCGCTGCCTCAGAAGACTCCAGGGCATTACTTGGCAGGACCGCACCACCAACACGGACGTCCTGGCCCAGGCAGGGATGCTTACCATGTTCGCTGTGCTGACACAGATACGCCTGCGTTGGCTTGGCCACGTCGGCCGCATGTACCACAGTCGCATCCCAAAGGACATGCTGTACGGCGAGCTGGCTACAGGCTCCTGATCCACATGACGGCCCGCCCTTCGCTGCAGAAATGTAAGTGCGATCTGAGGGCAGGCAGCCTCGACCCAGTAGACCTGGAGACCAGTAGCTTCAGACAGGATCAGCTTTCAGTCCACCATCAAGGCCGGCATCAAGCAAGCAGACCAGAGGAGAGAGGCCCAGTGGGAAGAACGGAGGAACCGCTGACGGCAAAGAATCGCGTCGGCACCAACAAACGCTCGTGACCGAGACGTTACCAGCAGCAACTGCAACAGAGTCAGCCGCTCGATGATCCGGCTCTTCAGCCACAGCAGGCGCTGCAACTCCACAATTGACTGATCCACGGTGCAACACCATTGTCTTAAGACAGACGGATGCCATCATCATCAAGTGCGATAAGGCCCTCTTCTCTTACTGGTTGGTGTTCCTTTCTTCAGGGATTCATGGCCTTCTTTTGTCGAGTTATTGTACCGTTTTATGTTTTAAAGTCTTCCATCCACAGAGCTTATAGCGACTTCTCATAAGGTTTACTTCTTCCATCAGGTTTAGCATCCCAGCATAATTTAGCGTTGTCTTCTTCCGAAGTGTTAGACAAACCTTTTTCTTGGGGTTAATGTAACTTGTCAAGGGGTTTTAGTTTTGGTCTTCATTTACAGGATTTAGAGTATTCTTTGAGATTAAATGCCTTTATTGGCTCTCAGTATCCCATTTAATTTTGCTGTTTATGAACTATAGGCCTTGGTGTCTCCTTTCGTTGATACACTTTATTCTTTCTTATGGTTTGGTGACCTCTTCTTCAGAATTTAATCTAGGGCTTTTCTTTCGGCAGGCCATAAAGAGCGACCGCTGTCCGAGGATTAGTATCAGCCTGTCAGAGAACCATTGTGCAACGTCTTCCAGGACAGTTGCCATCCCCACCAAGAACATGCACGTCTTGGGAAGGGATTCACATGACAACACCACCCAAGTGCTATAAAGACAACTGACGATGATGTAAGTGCAAATTTTGTACTTTGAAGCAGTCCTTATGCTGGTATTTAACTGGTAAGTTTTGTGTCCAAGGCAGGTAGGTAGCCAGATAGGTGTAGTTAACAATAATTTGATTTCAGGACTTGGTTGGGTTTTTGCTTTTTTTTCAAATGGTTTCTTGTAGACCCATCTCCCCCTTTGTTATGCGTTGTGGAGTGGATCACCAACTCTGTCTCTACCCTCCCTCCTCAGTTCATTCCTGCATTTTCCCCACACTTCTCCGTGCCGTACCGCCTGTTTCCTGCCCAGTTTTAACCGACAGTCTGACTAATCTGTTGCAGGGAACTTGGCTGTCAGTTCTTTGGTAACTTAATGCCGAGGAAATATTTTTTTTACTCGACCGACAGAAGTGACTTCAAACTCGTATTCTGGAACAATGGGAACAGAGGAGGGAGGGAGGGAATTTGTAAAAAAAAAAATTCTGATATTGATTTCAGTAACTGTGCAGAAACAAGATTTTCATTGCGGGTGAGACGGAGAAATGAGGCATTATGGAAGATTATTCTAAACCATGCGAAAGCGGGATGTTAAACCTGATGAAAAAGAGCGTGTAAAAATTCTTAATTAAATTAGGCGCACGCCGCACGCACGCACGCGCGCGCGCGCGCACGTGCGCGCGCACACACGCACACACACACACACACACTCGCTTTACCCACAATCACCCCCACGACTCTACCAACACGCATGTGCACTCTAATCTTTTTGTTTTACAAACGTAGAGATTGTGAGCACATGTATAGGTAAACAATAATTAGTTCTGGTTAAAAGGAAAGAAGCGCACAAACATAAAACTAAGTTTTGTATTGGATAGGTATTTGCACAAGAATTCACTTGTTCAAAATATTTGTTTACATCAACAGGGGCAAAGAACTCCTGCACCAACGGCCGTGGACAACGGAGAGCAGGACGAGTGAACTCGAGGAATGCAGCCTAGTATTAGGATAGTTGGCACGGTGGTCTTGTACTTCAATCTTTTTCTCTTTTTTTTCTTAGTCATTCTGTCTGCACTTTTCTAGTACAGCTCCCAGTTTTTTCATATTGTTGTTGTACCGTAGACCTAGAATCTTCTGTTTAAAGAGTTCAGTATCTGGTTCTGTGGAGAGGTTCACCGTGTGCTTTTACAAATGGTTTGCCTTCATCTCCTGAGGATTCAGTGTCTTCTTCCTTCTGTGTTTCTTTTTTTCAGTCGTTTTGTCTACTTCATTAAATGGGCTTAGTGTCATCTTTGTCAGGGTTTGTCTTGTTGATTCACAAAATCCAGAGTTTTCTCTTTTGTGCGTCTTTCTAGCGTTTGGTGTCGGTCGTTCATATGCTTTATATAGTTCTGGTTTCTTATGTCAATGTTCTGTGGTACAAGGACACAAAACAGGGGGTACCAGAGGAAATATTTTCTGGAAGAGCATGAATGGTTGACTCCGCTACGTAGCAGGTCTCCAATTTCAGGGATCTGGAACATGGACGCATGTTTTCAGATCATCTGGGACTGAGCTGCAGAAGTGTTGAAGTCTGTAGAGCTCTTCCAGTAATATTCCCTAGTGCGCACCTGGTACCTCCTGATCCGAGTGTCCTTTAATACACAGAACCTCTGTGGCAGCGTTAACATGTGGATCCTTTCATGTGTTCTGCTGCCCTTAAAGTACGATTTGGTGTCCTCTTTCAAATAGTGTTTAGCGTTTTCTTTCATGGGCATTCATATGCTCATGTTTAACGTTCTTTTCGTAGTGTTGAGTATCCTTTTTAAGTTGGGAGTGTTGTCCTTCTGGACGGCCTTTCCTCTGTTCACAGACTGCACTGTCCTCATCCCTCAAAGGTTTAGTCTCCACCTTTCATGGCAATTGGTTACACTTTGCTTACAGTGTACTTCCATATTTTTGTAGGGCTTAGCGTCGTCTTCCCCAGAGGTTCAGACGCCCTTTCATATGGTGTTTTCTTGGGGCTTAGTTTCCTCTTTTGACAAGGTTTAGGGTCCTCCTTTTCGGTGGTCCAGTGTCCTATTTTTAAGGCTTTAATGGTCTCAATTTATAGTTCAGAATCTTTCTTCTACAGAGCTTACAATCCGTTTTTGTCTTGTCTAATTTCCTCCTTTCGTTGGTTTTAATGTCCGCCCGTCATATAGTTTAGCGTAAGTGGCCAGTGGAGGAGACGGCACGGCATGTCCTACAGGAATGCTCAAGCCATGCCAGCCTGATAGACAGTGCCCGGCCAGAGGTGCGACGATGTGCTGGTGACTTATATAAGTGCCTTGGGGTTCTCCAAAGGACGCCCCAATTCCTCTGACGGGTCTGCCAGTGAGACGGGGACCAAGAAGAATCGTCGCGGGCTTCAAACCAGACTGTATAAGGTACAACACCGCCTCCAGTGGTAAATTCAAATAGTGTTTTAGAACAGTTACGTGTTCAATGGGATCAAGTGATAAGGGGTGGAAGAGAATGCAACGTTGAAACCGGTCAGTTTCAAGAGCGGTGCAAGAAACATTGTACAGATGTAAACGGGTGTAAAAGGGGAAATCGCTTGGCTCCAAGCTTCCATTTTCCTCTTTGTTTCTGTTGAGAGCGTCGGCACTCCGTATTTCACAAAAATGTTTTTTCTTGTAAAATGGGTGACGAATTTTAAGGGAACCCGATAACATGCTTTCCTCTCCTCCCCCCTCCCGCCCCCATCTCCCCCTTGCTGCCCCGTCTCCTTGAATCTGTTCCCACTACTAACCTGTGTATGCATGTACACGCACTTAAACACACATACAAACACGCACGCACGCACGCACGTACACACGCACACGCACGCACGTATACACACACACACACGCACACATACACACACACACACACACACACACACATACACACACACACACATAAACACACACACACATAGACTCACTCACTCACACACGCGCGCGCGCGCGCGCGCGCGCGCTTACGAAGCAGGTCTGCATGAACATCCTTCTCTACAGAATACCGCTCCAGTCATACAGCCAAAGTCCCCATTAACTTGACCATCCTGATGACTGAGGCACTCGCCCACTAAGGTCTGTATGTAGAGAGGGAATCGCAGTTCAGGCGACTTCAAAGAGCAAGTTGCAGAATTTGCTGAAATGTGTTTTTGTAATGATCAAAG
>CM065725.1:13366542-13386542 GCA_033310375.1 Conus canariensis | reverse complement strand
GGTAGGAGCCGGTCGAGGCATACAAATCCCACCTGACTCTGATGGGAATCGAACCCATGACCTCCCAGCCGGGAGTCCACGACGTTAACCACTTGGCCATGGCGGCTAGTTACTTTTCTTTATCCGACACTTCAAGTGTTGTGCAGGGTCAAAATGTTCTTGCGTAGTGTTTAGTTCGTGGTTCTTTGGACATCATGGACGTGTTCTTTCAGATGGTTTGCATAAAAATCAACATTGTTTATTCAGTTCAACCGGGTTCCGACTGCTCGTTTGTAGATGATTTTACCCTCCGTGCAACTGGAAGCTTGTACCCCAGTGTTCAGCGCAACCTCCAGCTTTGTGTAAAGAAAACACATTGGTGGGCAGAAGAAAATGACTTTACCTTTTTCAGCTACCAAGATCCTGCGCATTCATGTTGTAATTTTCTGCAGTTCTTTGCTGATCCTGAAATCCAAAGTAGGGAAATCTCCCATTCCATCTGTAAAGGAGGCCAAATTTTGGGGAGTTATTTTCGATCAAAAGCTCAACTTCCTTCATCACATTAAACACTTAAAAACTTCTCGCCAGAAAGCTTTGAACATTCTGCGGGTCGTAGCACACACTGACTGGGGCGCTGATAAGAAAACTTTGCTGCACCTCTACAGAGCCTTGGTCCGTTCTAAACTGGATGATGGGCGTTTTGTATACGGCTCTGTGAAACCCTATTGTCTGAAACTCTTGGATCCTATTCATCATCAAGGGCTTCTCTCTGTCTTAGAGCATTCTGCACCACCCCAGTGTGCAGAGGCAGGTGAACCCTCACTATCCAACTGCAGGCAGACACCATCCTTAAAATACTATCTCAGATTGTTCTCTGAATGGGAAAACCCTGCTTGTGACTGCCGTTTTTAATCCCCATTTTCGAAGAAAATTTGGAGAAAATCCCAACTGTATTCTTCAGTTTGGACTACGTTCGTATGCAGCCCCACGCGCAGAATGCAGGTCTTGATCTACGGGTTGTGTCCGACTTCTCAAAATTTCCAGATGAGCCTCCATTGACCTTTTTTTTTTTTTTACATCAGAAACACTCTTTGGTGTTGCTGCTTTTCGCAAAGAATTCAACAATCGTTGGGCATACAAGGCATTGTTTGCCGATCTCTGTACAAAAATCCCATCCTTTCAGAAAATGTTTACTGATGGTTCAAAGTCCGGTGATGGAGTGACTTTCGCAGCCTGTTGCTCAAGTGTTCCGTCTCAAATATTATCAAAGCATATTCCGTCAGTTCTGTTTACTCTACTGAAATCAACGGCTTTGGTTCTAGCGCTGAAGCGAGTTTCTCAGTCTGTAAACAAGGACATTCTGGTTTTGTCTGATTCGCTGCTTTGGAGGTCATAGCTGGCCGTAACCTCCATCATCCTGAACTTGAAAACTTTGTTGAACTTTTTACCTCTTTGAAAGGCAAAGGTCACAACATTGTTCTAACTTGGGTTCCCGGTCATGTTGGCATTCGGGGAAATGAAGTGGCGATCGTTGGGCCAGGAATGCCACAACGATGAAACTGTCCAACATACTTATTCCGTACTCGGGATTGAAACCGAAGGTTTCAAATCTGGCCATTCGTTTGCAACTGATTCGTTTCTATTAAAGAGCGAAGAAGCCCCATGGTGCATTTCATTTTATGTACCATTCACAGTAAAACATTATTTTAGAGTGTTAAGACTTGCATAATGTGAGACATAAACGTTTTACAGCAGACACCATGAAAACCTTGTTCAGAGATGGCCCACCTGGTGTAAAAAGAGATCAACATTTTCCATTTGATCTAAGATTTGACAGAAGAAAATTTTTTAACATTTCCGGTGTGTTTTTAGAAGATGCATTTTGAAGGGCTGTGTGAATGACTTCAACGCAGTGACAGCCCTGATAGGGCACTTTGCGGTCGGCTGGGCTATAAGCAAGATTACTCTACCTTTCAGATGGTTTGGTATTTTTTTGTTCGTTTTTTTCCCTAAGAATTCGGGGTCTCTTCGTTCACAGGTTCGCCTTTATCCAGGTTCGGTGCTTTCTGCATACAAAGGGTTTGATGTCACCTTTACCTAGCTACAGTGTTTTCTTCCTTCACAGGTTTTAGAGTATTCTTTCCTTGCTTCAGTATCTCCTTCATTCACATATTTATGTGGCTTCTCGCTTGGGGCTTAGTCTTCTTTTCTAGGATTCGGTGTCTAGTTTTCATATGGCCAAGAAGATAGGACAGCTTCCTATGTCGGTGTTCTGGGGAACGAGGATACAAAACGGAGTACCAGAGGGAGTATTCTTGGAAAGGCATGAAAGGCTGACTCGAGCTATGGAGCAGGTTTTGTGAATCAAGGGATCTGGAGCATGGACGCATGCTTTTAGATCATTTTGGTTCGGGCTGCAGAGCTCTTGAGAAAGTCTTTAATCCTCTTCCTGAAATATTTCCTAGTGCGCACCTGGTACTCCTGACCTGAGTGTCCTTTCTCCACAGAAAACCTGACATGGTAATCATCAGCATGTGAATCCTCTCGTAGGGTTTACATTTTGAAAATAATTCTTAGCGAGTTTCAAATTCTTAAGTGAGTCCGCCAAAAACAAGGACAAACAAATCGAGACAATTTTACTTTCCTATTTTTGCGGGAGCTGGTGGTCACCTTTTAGATATTGCAAGTATTCTTGACCTCCTGTGATAGCATTTTTGGTGTCCTCTCCTTTGTTCTTTCATAGGCTTTAGTGTCATTTTTAAGTGGCTAGTGTAGTCGTTCTGGGTGGTTAAATTTCCCCTTTTTAAAAGTTGTTTTCACTCCATAGATATAGCATCTTTCTTTCAAAGGTCTTAGTGTTCTCGTTTCCTACAGTTATGGACTTCTTTTATCAGTTTATTACCTTGTTTTGATAGGTTTTAGTGCCTTATCTCAAAGGGCTTGTCGAAACAACTGCTAAGTGCCATAAAACTAGCAGAGGGTACCGGGTGACTCCCCATAAACAGTTGAGTACGTCCAAGGGAGTCATTAGATGCCTGGATCTTGGAGGCGTCTCGGAGACGGATAAAAATTGAACTTGCATCCCAAGGTGTAATTAACGTGCGTCGGGTTACAGTTCGCAAAGGAAGAGAAAGAACACAACACTCCCGTCTAATGTATAAGCTTGAAACCGATGGCCTTTTGGTCCGTCTGGAAACCATCTACAACGCGTTCATGAATAAACATCATGACAACATTGTGGTTGCTATCTTTCTTGATCTAGAAAAAGCGTGTGATACCGCTTGGAAATCTGAAATTCTTATAGACCTTCATAAACTTGGTTTTCATGGTCATCTGTTTTTATTCCTTCAAAACTTTTTGGCTAATCAGCAGTTCCAAGTCCGAATTGGCACCACGCTGTCGGACATCTATGGACAGGAGTTGTGTGTACCTCAAGGGAGCATTTTCCCACCGGCTCTGTTCAGTATCAAAATTAACGACATTGTCAATTAAGTAAACCGGGGTTCCGAGTCCTCTCCGTTTGTTGATGATTTCGCACTCTGTGCAGTTGGAGCCTCATATGTCAGCGTTCAGCGTCGACCCTCAGTTTGTGTGGACAAGATTCGACAGTGGGCCGAGGAAAACGGGTTTACCTTTTCAAGCACCAAAACACAGTGCATCCATTTTCACAGTTTTCGTCAGTTCTTTGCCGATCCTGAAATTCATCTGAATAAATCCACCATTCCAGATACGAAAGAAGCCAAATTTCTGGGTATATCTTTTATCCGAAACTGAACTTTAAATGTCACATCCAACACTTAAAAACTGCTTGTTTGAAAGCATTGAACACTCGGAGAGTTCTAGCACACACGGATTGGGTCGCTGATAAAACTTCTCCTTTTTGACAGGGCTCTGATCCGCTCCAAACTGGACTATGGATGTGTAGTCTCGGGTTCGGCCAGACCATCCTACCTGAAAAGTCCAGGTCCCATCCACCGTCAAAGGCTTCGACTCTGATTGCATTCCGCACCACCCCTGTTAATAGCATTCCGCACCACCCCTGTTTATAGCATTCAGCACCACCCCTGTTTATAGCATTCAGCACCACCCCTGTTTATAGCATTCTGCACCACCCCTGTTTATAGCATTCCGCACCACCCCTGTTAATAGCATTCCGCACCACCCCTGTTTATAGCATTCTGCACCACCCCTGTTTATAGCATTCAGCACCACCCCTGTTTATAGCATTCAGCACCACCCCTGTTTATAGCATTCAGCACCACCCCTGTTTATAGCATTCCGCACCACCCCTGTTTATAGCATTCTGCACCACCCCTGTTTATAGCATTCTGCACCACCCCTGTTTATAGCATTCCGCACCACCCCTGTTCATAGCATTCCGCACCACCCCTGTTTATAGCATTCCGCACCACCCCTGTTTATAGCATTCTGCACCACCCCTGTTTATAGCATTCTGCACCACCCCTGTTTATAGCATTCCGCACCACCCCTGTTTATAGCATTCTGCACCACCCCTGTTTATAGCATTCAGCACCACCCCTGTTTATAGCATTCTGCACCACCCCTGTTTATAGCATTCCGCACCACCCCTGTTTATAGCATTCTGCACCACCCCTGTTTATAGCATTCTGCACCACCCCTGTTTATAGCATTCTGCACCACCCCTGTTTATAGCATTCCGCACCACCCCTGTTTATAGCCTGTTTATAGCATTCCGCACCACCCCTGTTTATAGCATGCACGCTGAGGCAGGAGAACCACGTTTGGACGTCTGGGTCTTTCGCAGCTTCATGGAAAAGGGCCGTAATTGTTCCCATTCCGAAGCCAGGGAAGGATCATTCAAACCCAACCAACTATCGTCCAATAGCCTTAACAAGCTGTGTTTGTAAAGTGATGGAAAAAATGGTAAATGGTAGGCTCATGTGGAAACTGATGGGATTTTAGCCATGGAACAGTGTGGTTTTAGAAAGCATCACTCTACCATGGACCATTTAATCAGACTGGAAACCACTATTCGAAACTTTTTTTTTTTTTTTTTTTTTTTTAGATAAAAAGCATGTTGTTGCCATTTTTTTTCGACATAGAGAAGGCCTATGACACGACGTGGAAGTACGGAATCCTGTCAGACCTCCATCGGATGGGTTTCCGTGGCAATCTCCCAGTGTTCATAGAACAGTTTTTGGCAGACAGATCCTTCCAGCTCCGTGTGGGGACAACATTGTCAGAAATTCATGAGCAGGAAATGGGTGTTCCACAGGGTAGTATCCTTTCCCCAGCCCTGTTTAGTATAAAAATAAATGAAATTGTAAATTCTGTCAACCAAGGTTCAGACTGCTCTCTTTTTGTTGATTTTGCCCTTTATGCATCTGGGAAGACATTTGCTGGTGTACAGCGCCAACTCCAGTTGTGTGTCTATGAAGTCCAACAGTGGGCAGTCGAAAATGGGTTCAAGTTTTCATCAGTTAAAACGGAGTGCATCCACTTTCACAATTTCAGACGACTTTTCCCGCCACCAGAAATTTTCATAGATAAGGCTAAGATTCCTGCTGTCACAGAAGCTAAATTTCTGGGTGTTACCTTTGACCAAAAATTAAATTTTAAAGCCCATATTCAGAAGTTGAAAACATCGTGCCTCAACACCCATGAATATCCTACGTGTAGTGGCTCATACGGATTGGGGTGCAGATAAATGCACACTTCTCCATCTTTACAGGGCGTTAGTTCGATCCAAGTTGGACTACGGCAGCATCATTTACGGCGCCGCTAGAGCCTCGTATCTAAAAGTCCTAGACCCAGTTCATCATCAGGGTCTTCGCCTCTGCCATGGCGCTTTTCGTACTACACCTGTTCATAGTCTATATGCTGAGGCAGGAGAGTGTTCCCTCTCTCATAGAAGAGTAAAATTAGCTTTGAATTACTACACACAGCTTTTTTCAGAACCAAACAACCCTGCCTACGACTGTGTTATGAATCCTCATTTCCAAGAGAAATATGAAGGAGGTCCATCCAGTATTCCCCCTTTCGGTATTCGCATCCTTCCTGCTCTGGAGGAGGCGGATATTGATGTTGGTCATCGCTGACGTTTCCAAGTTTCCTCAACAACCTCCTTGGACGTTTTCGTCTCCTGAAATTAGGTTTGATTTAACCGTGCAGCGCAAACAGAACACGAGTTCCTTAATTTATAAACTTTTTTTTTAGACATGTGTTCTAACCTTAAAGAACATGTTATTTTTACTGATGGCTCAAAGTCTGATGTTGGTGTAGGGTCCTGTGCATATATTCCAGCGTCGGGCGAAAAAAATGTCCAAACACATTCCCTCTGAAAGCACTATTTACACTGCGGAACTTACTGCACTACTTTTGGCTTTGGAGTTGATCGGGCAGTCCCAGTCTAGGAAATTCCTTATTTGCACAGATTCTCTTTCGGCTTTAGAGGCTATAGGAGCAAGAAACATAAAACATCAGGCTCTTATTAAATTTTTTTTTTTTTTACCATGTTTTCTTCATTAGTTTCAAGGGGTTTTGAGATTTTGTTGGCCTGGGTGCCAGGTCATGTGGGGATCAGAGGCAACGAAGAGGTGGATCGGCTTTCTAAAGAGGCTGTCCGTCTTCGTCCTTCTAAACTGCTTCTACCATCTTCAGATCTAAAAGGCAAAATAGCTTCGTATGTCAATTCTTTATGGGAGGAGGAGTGGAGCCTCCAAGAAAACAATAAGCTTCATCAAATACGTCCAGATTTAAAGGAACATCTTCCCATGGCTGCTGGCGGTCGAAAGGGAGAAACAGTATTGTGTAGATTGAGGACGGGTCATGCCTATTTTACTCATTCGTTTTTATTGAAGGGAGAAGACCCGCCTTTCTGTGTTGCCTGTGATAGTCGGATATCTGTCCAACATATTCTTTTTTAGACTGCTGGGATTTATACGACATTAGAAGGAAACATTACACTGCAGATAATATGAAGATTCTTTTTCGTGATGTTCCCCCCGACAATATTTTTAACTTCCTAAAAGAAGTGAATTTATTTCATCGTGTGTGAATTTGGTGTTAGATTTTCTATTCCAAGTATTGATTTTTTTGCAGATTACAGTTGGTGATTTCAACGTGTTGGTTTTTAATCCTAGGATTGGTTCTTTTAATCTTTTTTTAATGGGTTGGGTAAGGTTTTGCTTTTAATCCTTTTTTAACATATATACGTGGTAGTTTGAAACGTGGTGACAGTCCTGAGATAATCTCTGCTGTTGACGGGACTATAATTTTAATCTTAATCTTAATCCTCGAACTGTTGGCTGAAACTTGCCTTAAACTACACTTTGAATCTCTTTTCTGAACCCCCAAACCCTGTATATGACGGTGTTTTTCACCCAAAGTTCCAAAAGAAATTCGACGACCATCCCAGTTCCATTAACCCTTGGGAATTCGTATGCTTCCTCATTTGAACAATGCAGATACAGACCTTTGAGCTATGTGTGATTTATCCAGTTTTCGTGATGACCCACCATGGACTTTCACTCCCGAGATCCGGTTTGATTTAACCTCGTACCGTAAAGATATCACTAGCTCCGTGGCGTACAAGTCCTATTTCGCCGAACTGTGTTCGAATTTTCCATCCTTCGGAAGAATTTTCAAAGACGGTTCCAAATCTGAGGAGGGGATTGCCTCAGCTATGTATTGTGCAACAGATCTTTCTCAGAGATGATCTAGTCAAATTCCCACAGGCAGCTCCATCTACACTGCTGAGTTGACAGCTTGGTCCTGGCTCTTGATATAGTCTCTAAATGAAAACGTAGATATCCTCATTTGTTCGGACTCTCTTTCTGCTTTGGAGGCCATTGCCAGCCGTAACCTCGAGCACCCTCAACTGATGAAATTATTCGAACTGCATACCTCTTTGAAATCGGATGGATATAACATAGTTTTTGCTTGGGTTCCCAGTCATGCGGGCATTTGAGGCAGCGAGTTGGTTGATCAACTTGCCAAGAGTGCCACAAGGAAAGATAAGCAGATTGTCTACCACTCGCACTGATATGAAACCCAAATCCCAGGCTTACGTCAGAGACCTTTGGCAAGAGGAATGGAACTTGCAGACGGATGAGAAACTATTTAAAATCCGTCCAAAAGTGAGTTTTTACCATGTTCCCCGAGGCGCCGTAAAGAAGAAAGTCTTGTGCTGTTCGCATACAGGCCACTCCTTTTACACCCATTCTTATACTTTAAGAAGTGAAGAAGCTCCGTGGTGCATTCCACGTCATGTACCACTCACAATCAAACATATTCTTTTAAGGTTTTGGAACTTGCATGATGTAGATATAAACACTTTACAACAGACTCCATTCAAACGTTGTTCAGAGATTTCCCAACTGATGTGATCTTTGAATTTCTGAAAGAGATTAACATTTTTCATCTGATCTAAGATTTTACAGAAGAAATACTTTTAACAAAATTTCCGGTGCGGTTTTAGGTGGTGTATTTTAAAGGGTTGTGTGACTGATTTTATTGATGTAATGACTTGGAGAGTCAACTTTAACGCGGTGATATTCCTGACATGGCCCTTTAAGGGCTGTTGACAACATTACCTTACCTTACCATAGGGCTTATAAACGTTTTTCATCAAAAGGGTTTGTGTCGGTTTCTTTTATAGAGCTAAATGTTATCCTTTCGTATTGTTTAGTGTAATCTTCTTTCAAAATGTTAGTCTGTTTCATAAAGGTTGTCTTTGTAAGGCTTTGGCCGCATTCACGTCTTCTGTTTCCCAGGTTTAGTATCTTTTTTTTTTCACAGACTTTACTGTCTTCTTTATTCTCAGTGTGTATGGATGTCATTCTTAGGCACTGGTTTCTACTAACCATACATTACTGTGTTCTTTGTCGGGATTCAGCGGCGCCTTCTTGGTCAGAACGTAATCTTTGGCTTCGTCTGTGGCAGGTTATATAGGATGTGCTGTCTGCGAGAATCGCTACTAATCAACCACGAGCTTTCGCACTACATCTTCCACAAACCATTCTCACCCAGGGCATACAACTACAGGGACGAGATGCTACCAAGATCGACTCCCGGGTTCACAGCGTTACTACAGGCTTCCAGAGAATCCGTTCTCATGGGATGCAGGAAGAATTGTGACTTCTGATGGACCACCCCACTGCCAGGGACTGGAGGATGCGTCCACAACGGCAAGGGACAGAAGACGGAAGCCTTGCTCCGAGAACAGTGAAGGGCTTCGAAAAGCCAAATCGAACGTTCTTGCCGTTATCAGTATTTTGCGTGCGTGTGTAGTGTGCGCGCGCGTGCGGGTGTGTGCATGTGTCTGTGTGCGTGCGTGCGTGCGTGCGTGCGTGCGTGCGTGTGTGTGTGTGTGTGTGTTGTGTTGAATAGATCCTGTATTAATCCGTCTGTTTCAGCATGTATGGAATGACATTTTAGTGGACACGTTCTCTTTTCGTTTTTGTACTCCCAGTTCTTATAGAACATGGAGTACTTTAGAATGGGAACGAAGAAATGCTGTGTCTGTCCGTCCGTGGTCAAAATGTGTTCCACTCGCTCCAGACAAAACTACTGGGCCGATCTTTGTGAAAATTTGTAGGTATGTTCATTATGGGTCACAGATGATGCCCAATGTTTTAGTTTACCCTTATATCCGTTAATAACGGCTGTAACGGTTTTTCTTCTTTATGGAATATCTCAGAAAGCACTTGGCCGATCTTTGTGAAAATTAGCAGGTTTGTTCATTATGAGTCACGGATGATGCCCGATGTTTAAGTTTACCGTTATAGCCGTTACTAACGGCTGTAATGGTTTTTCTTCTTTATGGAATTTCTCAGAAAGTACTTGGCTCATCTTTCTGAAAAATTTGTAGGTATGTTCAGTATGGTCACGAATAATGCCCGATGTTTTAGTTTACCATTATAGCCGTTACTAACGGCTGTAACGACCTGCAACGGTTTTTCTTCTTCATGGAATATCTCAGAAAGTATGTGGCCGATCTTTCTGAACATTTGTATGTATGTTCATTATGGGTCACAGATGATACCCGATGTTTACTTTACCCGTTATAGCCGTTACTAATGGCTATCACGGCTCATAACGGTTCTTTTTTATGGAATATCTTAGAAAGTACGTGGCCGCTGAAAATTTGTAGATGTGTTCATTATGGGTCACAGATGATGCCCGATGTTTTAGTTTACCGTTATAGCCGTTACTGACGGCCCATAATGGTTTTCTTCTTTATGGAAAATCTCAGAAAGTACTTGGCCGATCTTTCTGAAAATGTGTATGTTCATTATAGGTCACAGATGATGGCTGATGTTTACCAGAATAGCCATTACTAACGGTTACACCAGCCCAAGACGGTTTTTCCTCTTTATGGAATATCTCACGCGTATTCAGGATAAACTGGGAGTACGTTTATATGCTTTGCATCTTGTTTTTTTTCGGTCGTTATGGAATCAATTTGGACTGGTGACAGCCCTGATATGACCCCCTGAGTTCTGTTAGGGTGTAAGCAAAATGGATGTAAAAATGAAACTTTGTGTCTTTAATGCGAGATTATGATTCTGTCTATTGTGTTGCTGTCTGTCATCGGTACGGCATGGCAAACAATGCAGTCATGAATCGGGTACGGCATGGCAAACAATGCAGTCGTGGATCGGTACGGCATGGCAAACAATGCAGTCATGGATGGTAGATGCGTAACTATGTTTAAATGTTCATTAATGGAAAGATGGACGAGTTGGGGTGTGTACGTGTGCTTGCATGTAAGTGCTGGTGTGCATCTCTCTCTCTCTCTCTCTCTCTCTCTCTCTCTCTCTCTCTCTCTCCTCTCTCTCTCTCTCTCCTCTCTTCCTCCTCCTCCTCCTCCTCTCCATATACAAATACATAAATTTGCCAATTTCTGTATTACTCTGTGTACAAATTGTTGGATAGTTCTGCAGGCAAATTTCTGCAAGGATCGATAATTGATACGCCTTTGCACACGTTTTTGGAACAAACCAAAATGTACTGGATCGGTTATGGGAGCCATACCAGCTTCAGAAGGCGAGAATTGTTTTTCCAGGGAAACGGGTATTACCCATCGGAGCAACAGGGCTAAGCTGTTATCCCTGAGGATCACGATTGTTGTCATTAGGATGATGTGTTTTCCAAAAGTCTCGCAGGCATACTGCGTATTTTCCTAAGGAAAACGTTCATTATCAGTGTTATCCCTACGTGTCACAAAGGTTTCCCCTTTTTCTACAGACCCTATTCCGCAATGATTCAGCGATCATTTTCGCTTTAACGTTTTCCTGGCAATATTACCTGTTTCTGACCACCTCGCCCATACGATTTCGCACGCAGATGGAGGCGGCAGAATAAACATTTTCTCGAAAGACTACAGGTTTTCGTCTCCATTTTGTAGAATATGTACCTCTCCCCTCGCTTTCATACCCAACCTCCTCTTGATCCCACGGTTGAAGGTAAGGGAGAAGAGAGAATTGAGGGGAAAGTTATGGAGCACGAAAGAGAAAGGGGTGAAGAATTAAAATGTCTGGATCGCAGAGTCGAAACAGCATCGCGCGCACACAAGCAAGCAAGCAAGCGCGCACGCACGTACGCCGCGCGCGCGCGCAGACACACATGTTTCTCCCCAAACAGCATATATTTTTTTTAATATTTTGATGATGGGCAAAGGATCCGACAAACTAGTGCACGTAAACTTATTTAAAAGAGCAACAAAACTTTTCTTCATTGTCACATAGTCGTAGCTGCCTCTCCCCCCCCCCCCCCCCCCCTATCTTGACCACGTCCTCCCCTGCCCTAGCCGATCCTCCCTCCCCCTCCCTCAAGTTCTCCCTCTCCTCTCTCCCGCTCTCCTCTCCCTTACCTTACCCCCCTGCCCAGCCCCTCCCCCACTACTTTTGGTCTGGTCTCCCCCCCCCCCCCCCCCCCCTCGGCCACCTCGCCTACAGCCTTTCCATCGTGTGTATACCACGAAGTGATTCCATTTTGATGCGTCCGGTATGGCAAAGAGCTTGCCAAATTTGGAATCAAATCCTTCCCCCTTGCCCTGTCCTTTCCCCTATCTATCCTCCCTCCTCCCCCATCCATCTGGCATTCTCGTCTCCACTAACCCCGTCATCCCCCCCCCCCCCCCCCATCTCCCTTGGGTCCCTGCCCCACCTCTCTTCCCTATCCTTCCACCTCTCACCACCACCATCTCCCCCTGTACCCTCTGCTCCCCCTGTCTGCGTCCCCCCTTCCCCTAAACCGCGTGTCTCCCCTTCCCTCTGTCTTTGGGCCTCTCCTCCCCTACCCCCATCCTTCTTCCTCTTTAATCATCCCTGTCCTCCCTTTCCCTGCTGCCACCCCCCCCCTCTCTCTCTCTCCCTCCCTCTCTCTCTCTCTCTCTCTCTCCTCTTCCTCCTCTTAAAGAGTGACAAGAAAGAGAAGCTCGCTAGCACAAGATGTTTAAGTGAGGGAGCTATTTGTCTTGAAAGAGAATCGGAGAGAAAAAAAAGTATCCGACGGACTCGAGAAGATAACAGAAGGGATACAGGGGGTGGGAAGCAGAGAAAGATCAGTGTGGAACCCATGATGCCTTCAACTCACAGGATCTTGGTCTCAATCCATAATTTGATTTCGTTTTCCTAAATCTTAACCGATGGTTTTCTTAGTGTCAAGCAATGACGTCAAGATTCAGTTCACACGCTCTTTGGCTCTCCTCATTTATCCCCGCGCACGCGTGCACGTCCTCCCCCCCCCCCCCCCTCCCCCGCCTCGTGCCTTCCCTGTTTCATCCCTATCACTCTTTACCCCTCCAAGCACCCTCCAACAGCCTGTCCCAATCAGATTTCTACCGACAACCAGACCAGGAATGTATAGAGACTGTGAATGTTTGAATGTCGTGAATATGGATCCAAAAGTCGTGAAGCAGAATGAGGTCAGTTGGTGGAAAGTATGGCTACATGCTGATGTGACCCCATGCCGATAAGACCACATGTCGATGAGACCACATGCCGATGTGACCACATGCTGATGTGACCCCATGCCGATAAGACCACATGTCGATGTGACCACATGCCGATGTGACCACATGCCGATAAGACCAATGTCGATGAGACCACATGCCGATGTGACCACATGCCGATAAGACCAGAGCCGATGTGACCACATGCCGATAAGACCACATGCTGATGTGACTACATGCTGATAAGACCACATGCCGATAAGACCACATGCTGATAAGACCACATGCCGATGTGACCATATGCTGAGGTGACCACATCGATGTGACCACATGCCGATAAGACCACATGCCGATGCCGATGTGACCATATGCTGATGTGACCACATGCTGATAAGACCACATGCCGATGCCGATGTGACCATATGTGACCCGTTTTCACGAAATGAGTCTTAACTCGCAGGCAGCGAAAAGCGTAGAGGCCCAGAAAAGGTGTGATAGGTCGATTTTGTCAATTTTTACTTTTCGTCAAAAATGGAATATTTAATCTTTAAACTACATATACGTGTAATCAGCACTTTATAATTCAATCGGAGAATGTATTTAAAATGCGTTTTAAGTAGAGAACCCGTAGCGATGATCCTTGGTAAACGGTAAAAGCAGACATGATTTTGATCAACATTCGTGTAAAGCACCCTTGAAAGGGCCCCAGCATGTTGTACCTCGTTGGAAAGGTCATGAACTCTACTTTCTTTGACACGCATTCACTGCGTGAAAATCAGCCAATCAAAAACTCTGTTTCGAAATCTTTGGCATAAACAAAAAGTGAAGTAGGTCGAGCCGATAGACCAATGAGAGATCGCGTTACGAACTTTTCATGGTAACCGCAGGAACATCGCGCGTAGGGATTGGCTGACCGATCTTTGTTTACACCTTTCGCCGCGAACAACATGGCTTCGAAAACCACGATTTGCAAAGAAAGACTGTCTTTTTTGCTCAGTGCTGGTCAGTCTTCAACTTTACCAGCAGTAGATCAAGATGAACTGGGCAAACTGGTGACCGAATATTTCGCTGCAAGTGATTATGAAGACGAAGACACGCTTGACAGTGACGATGACTGTGAAACTTCGCCGGTCGGTTCCGTGGAGCTTGTCCCAACACAAGAAGAAGTTGACGAACCCCTCGTCCACGTACAAGAAGCAAGAGAAGGTGCAGAGTGTAATATGGATGTCGACAACGGCGTGCCAGCTATGCTACAAAGAGCACAGACACGTTCATGTAAGGCGAATGGACATGGGCGTGTACAGATTAAACTGGCAGACCCACTATGCTGTCTCCGGCAGTTTACTCCTGAAGAAATTACAGCCTTTCAGCTCTCGGTGCACGGCATGGACAAAGGTTGGTGCTATTTAAATTAATGAAATATAGATCTCTCTTTGAATGTGTGTGTGTGTGTGTGTGTGTTTTGTGTGTGTGTGTGATATGTCAGTACAGTAATGTGTCAATCTGACTGTGGTTTCAGTCAGTGTGTGTGTGTGTGTGTGAGGGGGGGGGGGGGGGGGGGGGGGGAGGGGATAATTACATTATAGTCTTAATCAATTGTTCATTCAAATTGAAGTTTGTATTTTGTAATTTGAGTAACACTTTTTCTTCTTTTTTAAATGATAGTTTTTATTTTCATTTGTAACTCTTGAGCTGTGTGTGTGTTGGGGATGGGGGGGGGGGGGGGGAGGAGTAATTACATTTTAGTCTTAATCAGTGGCTCATTCAAATTGGAGTTTGTATTTTGTAATTAATGTTTCTTTATTTGAGTAACACTTTTTCTCCTTTTTTATTAGAGTGTTTGTTTTCATTTGTAACTCTGTGTGTGTGTGTGTGTGTGAGGGGTGGTGATTATTCACTTTATTGTCTGTCCGGTTAGGATGTGCATTTTGTAATTGATGATTTTTTTGTCTTAATATTTTTTTTGATAATGGTAAGACTTATTCTTTGTAACTCTGTGTGTGTGTGTGTTTGATTCAATTATAAGTTTTTAAATCATAATATTAAGCATATGAATGATAATACTGAGCATATGATTAAGCATAATAAATGCATATCATGTTGCAGACGGTGCCAAAGAAATGTACATCCTTGGGGTTCTCAGTTCATGCATGAGGAAAGGACCCAACACCCAGTACTCCAAATGGAAGGTGCAGCATGACAGGCAACCAGTGAGGTCCACCTACAGTTGGCTGTCCCGCACTGTATGCAAACATGCATTTTGGTTCCTGCTTGGGTAAGCCAACAAACAGTTTGATATATCCGAGTTCTAGATTTTTTTTGTGCCTGCCATTATTAAAAAAAAATTATGTGTTATACTGCTACATCCAAAACTATTGCAGCACTACTCACATTTTATGGTAGAACTTGTACTAACTGAAAAGGATTTAAATTGATTGTGAGTGCAACACACACACACACACACACACACACACACACACACACACACACACACACTTTCTGGCAGATGAGAGTACACAAATTAACCCTTTTTAATACAAATTACTTTTGCATAACAAAAACAATTACAAATGATTTATTGTTATATTAGTATATCATCATCATCATCATCATCATCATCATCATTTCTTATTATTAGTGTGTGTATGTGTGAGAAGGATTTATTTTAATGACTTTGTTTATGATTGTTTCAGAATTAGTCAGAATCTACTAACACGCCTAAGCAAGCACTACCAGACCGAGGGCTTGGTGCAACCAACAAAAAGAAGTGGTGGGCGCATAAACAATACCAGAAGTCTCCAGTTTGAGGACACTGAAGCTGTGAGCAGTTTATCTGCAATTACGCAGAAGACCATGCTGTCAGCCTTCCCAGCCGTGTTCCAGCACCGGGGAGTATACTATGCACTACTCCTTTGACTCTGCGCAGCAGGTGCATATTCCAAGCATGGCAGCACAACCTGGACCAATTTATTTCTTAACCCCCTGGAAATGTGACATTTTTGATGTGTGCTGTGAAGGCCTCCCACAGCAGGTCAACTACCTAATTGATGAGGCAGTGAGCACCAGCAAGGGCAGCAATGCTGTCATTAGTTACCTGCACCATTTCTTTGAAAACTATGGCCTGGGAGAGAAAAAAGTGGCTCTGCATTGTGACAACTGTTCAGGTCAAAACAAAAACAAGTATATCTTGTGGTACATGGCGTGGCGTGTTCAGAGGGGCCTTCACTCTGAAATAACCTTGAATTTTATGCCTCCTGGCCACACGAAATTTTCTCCTGATTGGTGCTTTGGCCTCTTGAAACAGTGTTTCAAGAGACAGGATGATATCTCCTGTTTGGATGACCTTGCCCGGACAGTTGAGTTGAGCACACCAATCTCCAGGGTAAATATACCTCAGCTTGTTGGCTGGGAGGATGGAACTGTGATTGTTCCAACCTACAACTGGCAGGAGTACCTGACACCAGTCAACAGACAGCTGAAAAATATGAAGCCTGTAGGACACTTCAGATTTACAGCAACACATCCAGGCACAGTGTTTTACAAAACTACCATTGCTGATGAGGAGAAACAGTTTCAGCTTGCAACTCTGGCAGATTATGCAGCACTTGCTCCAGTGCCTGCTGTGATGCCACCACCTCTTCTGAGTGATGCTCGCAAGCAGTATCTCTTTCAGCACATTCGGCAATATGTTCGAGAGGATGTCAGACATCTTGTGTGCCCAGACCCTGGTCAGCATCATGACGGCAATGTGTAACAGTGTGCAGATGTGGTATCTTGACTGCTGTTCCTTTTTCTTTTAAAATCGCCTCTTTTGTGTACAAAACTGCTGGTTGCAGTTTGGAAAAAAAGGAAATCTTAAATACAAGTTGCTGTGAACATTTCAAAGAGGATTTGTGTCAGCAAGTGTCTTTCATTCAAATTGTTTGCATTGGATTACTTTGGACAAGTTTGCTGCTCGGTATGTAGATTTTTTCATTTAAAACTAACTTTTTCCATTTATATCTAACAGCCTGGCATGACTGATACAAGATTTAATAGTTTAGAAATAACTTTGATTGAAATATGCAGCTGACCTGTGTATGTATGCAGATCAATATGCAGTATTCTCAGTCACTTATTTTTCTCTCACGGCATGCTTTTTGTGTCAGAAAAAGGGATATATAAACTTAGATAACAAGACAACTACAACATATTTTCACACTAATTTTTGTGTGCTATTGTGGCATGATGTGTTTGACCATGGTACAAAATTTGGTAAAGATTGGTGAAGTAGAAATACCTGTTGCTAAGGTAAAACTTCACTGAAGTGGTGAAAATTTTCAAACTTGATTTTCTCAAAATGGCCGTTTGCTATGTTACACACTTCAAACACCCATAACTTCCTTATTTTTAGGAGTAGAATGATAAATTTCATATGAAAAGAAAGGTAATAATCTGGACATTTTGAAAACCACAATATCCTAAAATCTATTATTTTCACCTTAAGACTCATTTTGTGAAAACAGGTCACATATGCTGATGTGACCACATGCCGATAAGAAAGGTGGCAGAGTGGTTAAGATGTTCGCCTGCCAATCCAACGTGTGAGAAGTGCGTGGGTTCGAGCCCTGCCTTTCTCGCCCTTTCTTTCCCAGTTTGAATGACAAATCGAACTGAACGTCAAGTCCATCGGATGGGGACTATAAGCGAGTCGGATCCGTGTGCCTTCCTGGCCCCCTGCACACGTTAAAGAACCCACGGCAGTTGAAAATCGAAAAGAGCAGGGGGGGTTCCCCGCTGCCCTGGCAAAATTGATGTAGATTGAAGATAGCCGCCTGGTATTTCTTACCAAGCCACAAAAATTGTCACTTACTGTTATCGTGTGCCATCGTGTACCGGTGGAAATGGAGGACACGTATAAAACATCGTATGCATCCTATGTGAGAAACTGGAGGAATAAATGAGATAAATGAAAATGAGTGACTGATATTTGAATGGTACGGGAAACGACCGAATGAGCGCCAGTAGGCTGCTCTTTGGCCGGCTCTACCTGGGTAGGCAGCCCGTTGAGTGAGTGAGGTAGTGTGTTTATTGTAAAGCGCTTAGAGCTTGGTCTGTGACCGAGGATAGGCGCTATATAAATACCCAATATAATAATAATAATAACATGCCGATGCCGATGTGACCATATGCTAATGTGACCACATGCCGATAAGACCACATGCCGATGTGACCACATGCCGATAAGACCACATACCAATCCCGATAGGACCACATGCCATTGGGTCACAACGGCATGTGGTCACACTGGCAAGTCTACCATTCTTTGGTAAAATACTGAAAATCATGGTCACAACGACACTTGGTCACAACGACACTTAGTCACAACGACATGACCCCCCGAAACATTTGTCTTGTAATGTGTTTGTCTCTTTCGTTGGGCGGAACAGTCGTTTTTCTGTGTAGTTTGTTTCAGTTTCTGCCTGCACTCACCTCAGTTTGAAAGTAACATTCCATGTGCCGGAATAACCTCGTCGCAACACCGTGTTGCCTATGTTTCCCCTTTGGGCATACTTTTGTCAGAAAGAAGTGTGGTGGTGGCTGCTCCGCGCGTGAACTCATTTCACGGCGTGCTCCAGTCTGGTGACATGCCTTCCTTGCCTTTCGCATCATGAGCCAGTAAACAGCGCTGTTGAAGGACACGTGTCTATACCTCGCTTCACAATCAAAGAGCAAACGGAAAACCGGACAAACACTGCTTCAAATTTTGTCACTGGATAAAAGCATTGTATTGGGGTCGATTTCTTACCATTGCCACTTAACCTGAAGAATGCAAAATTGAAGACTGAGAGAAAATGGGGAAAAAAAACCAAGCAGGTGGATCTCGCAGATCAGTGATTCTGAGCGCCGATCAAGTATTTGGTAGTGCAGGGCAACGGCTGGAACGAGTGGTGTTTTGCCGTAGGTGTTTTATCGTGTGACATGCCTTCAAAGAAACGGGTCCGAAAGTCATGGCTGTCAGCTGAGTGGGCCTTTTTTTTCAGTGCGTATTTCACCTGAAAACATTGTGGCCTGTGATGTAGCCCAGAAATTACTTTGTCCTTTGTCCCTGTGTTCACACGCACGCACGCACGCACATGGACTCGCTCACCGCATACACAGGCACACAAACACACATAGCCCCGTGCCCACACACCCATGCACACACATACACACGCACACGAGTACACTCACCACACACACATATAATGACACAGCCAATGTTAGGTAGGCACCCAAGGTCTGACCAGCGCGTTGAGCTAATGTGTAGGTCAGACATCTGCTAAGTCGTAACCATGAGACCCTCCTCTTAATTTCTGTGACCTTGGTCATTAAATCCTTTATCCATCAACTTAAAATCATGCGCAGCGTGGTCTGGAAACTTAGCGGATGTGGTGTAGCGTATATGGACTTGTTCGCACGCAGTGACACCTCCTTGATGAAACTGAAACTGAACCCCTGTTTTCCGGGTGACGGCGGAGTTCTCGCCCTTCCTCTCCCCGTGCCAGCAGTTGGGGGCGTTGAAGGGGCGAGGTGACCATGTCTGTTTCCAAGGGCTACGTTCACTAAGTCAATTATCAACTGCAGCCCTGGTATGGCACAACGCGGTCGGCCGGGCGGTAAATAACACGAATTATTGTCGCTAGTAGAGGTGTGAATCGTGTATGACTTCAACACGTGAACTCAGAACAAGCTCTGTTTAACACTACCGGAATGATTCGTCCGCCTCTCTTCTGATGGGTGGCCTTCCGGAGACCTGACTGTGGTATAGGAACTGCCTGCGCTGCAGCAACGCGCCTAGGCGTGAGTGTGAGTCGGTGCATCAGTAAGAGCTGTGTGTAAATGATACATCCGGGAAAGGCACAGACGCAAGCATATCAAGAAACGGTTCTTTCATTCGCTTATGACGCAAATAATCAGGAAAAATAAAATAAAGAAAGAGAGCGCACAACTAGGAAGGGGAAAAAAAAGAAAGAAAGAAAGAGAGGACGTAGGGATATACTGTTTTCTTTAACGCGAGAGCTTGTGTTGATTCGTTTTCCTAAACGACATGGATAAAAAT
>CM065725.1:13354042-13359042 GCA_033310375.1 Conus canariensis | reverse complement strand
AAATTAAGCCTTATGAAGTTCACTTTTGTTCCTCCTTGACCAGATCCAGCTTGAACACCTCTCTGCCGCTTCTGCCATTGCTTTCAGGGCTCTGGTTTTTTCCTTCCCTGCAACTGAGAGCTGTTTCATGAGGCTGTATGCAGACGTTCCTACAAACCCCCTAGCTCCAATTTCTGCAGTGAGGACTTTGACCTGATAGCCTTCTCTCCTCAGGCTGTTTGCCAGATCAGCATACTTTTCAGTCTTGTAGATTTGAGCTGCCTCCATTCTGTTCTCATATGGCACCGTGAGCTCGATCATGATCAGCTGCTTGGTTGACTTGGAGTGGACTACTATGTCTGGTCTCATGCCACTCTTGCTGATGATCTCTGGGTGACTCTTCCATTCTGGGAGGTCTGCAGTGCACTCCCAGTCATCTGCCCGTCCAGCAGACTCTGCCTGCATGTTTCGAGTGGCACTGTTGTTCTTGGCCATGATTTGCTGCCTCCTGCCGTGAAGAATGTTGCGGGTGCTTTTGGAGTCCTGATTTTCCCTTTTGTGGTGTTGGTACTAGCCCAGACTACTTGTACAATTTCTTTGAGCACTTGGTTGTGCCTCCATGTGTACCTTCCTTGAGCCAGGGCTACTTTACATGAGCTTAGGACATGCTCCACTGTTTGTTTTTCATGGCAGAGGGGGCATGCAGGATCGTCTGTTTTCCCCCACTTCACCAGGTTTGCATTTGAGGGCAGAAGGTCATATGCAGATCTGAGAATGAAGCTGATCCTGAGAGGGGCCATGTGCCAAATGTCATTCCAAGTGAGACTTCTTTGGAGTGCATTCTCCCACGTTGTCCATTGCCCTTGCTGGCTCTGCTGGACTGCTTTTTGGAGTCTTTTTTGGTCTTCTTCTTTTCTCATCTCCTGAATCATCATGTCTCTTTTGGCTTTTCCTTTGGCCTTTGACCACCATTCAGTTTTGGTCACCCCCAGTCCCTGTCTGTTGGTCTGTGTGTGTCCTGTTATTTCTCTGATCTTGAGACTTTCTTTTGCAGAATCCATCGCCTCTTGAACTTTCCATTTTCTGCCCGTCTTCAGCTGGGGCTTAATTGCTTCTACCACCTTGTCTCCTGAGTCCTCCAGCATGCTTTGAAGTCTGATCTTCCCTGCTTTGTATTCCTCCAGGATGGATTTCAGGGGTAGTTTCAGCTTTGCTTGGCGACAGTACAGCGCAACAAATATTATTTCAATCTTCAAAGATATCTTTTTCACTGCAAGTAATTGAGAAACGCTTCAAATCATAAATTATTCTGCAAGTTCGTTGGCTTCCCTCCCTCCTTGATGAAACTGAAACTGAAAACTGAGACTAAGAACGCGAGAAATAACGAAGAAAGTACTTTTGACAGACCAATATCCATAGAGGAATGACTGTCATCTATTAAGAAAAAGAATGGCAAAACTGCCGGACCTGATGGCCTCATTAGGAAGGTTCTCTTAACTTTTCTTTTCTTTTCTTTTTTTTTTTTTTTGATTCCGATGAGACAGTTTAAAGATTTTTGTTTAATTGAATTGTTTGACAATCTATTTGACACTGGAATTCATCCTGAAAATGAGAAAGAATCCATATTACCTTTATTTAAGAAGGGGGAGATAAATGATCTAGATAATTTCAGAGGTATTTCTTTGTGTAATGTATGTGGTAAACTATATAGTTCTGTTATCGATAAAAGACTACACGAATGGACAGCTCAGAATAACATAACAGGAGAACCACACCAAGCAGGATTCAAAAAAGATTATTCTGCCATTGATCACCTGTTTAGCCTATTAGCTGCAGTTCAAAAACAATATGGAAATAAGAAGAAGCTGCTTGTGGCTCTCGTTGATTTCGTAAACCTTTCGATTCAGTTTCACGGAAACTGCCATGACCTAGTTTGTTTAAATATCGAACTAAAAGTAAACCGTGTCATTGGGTCAACAATGTTTATAAGGAAAATTTAGAAAGAGAGGGTGTTAGTTACCGCCAATGACATTGACAAACAAAGCACATGACAAGACACGATGCATTTCAACCTCTTGGGTCTTCTTCAGGCGAAAAAATAAATCACATTTAACATTTAAGACAGTACAAACAAAGAACGAAAATGACTCATCTGTTGTTAGTCCATGTGGTGGGGAGAATAGCCGCTAGGCGGAAATGACAAGGGGGATTATGGGAGAGGAAAAAGGAGGGGGGGGGGGGGTTCGTGGGGGGAGGGGGGGGGGGGTTGTGTGATACGATAGGGTTGTGTGTCTAGTTTAGTGGGGTGGTGTGTAATGGTGGATTGATAATAATTGTAAGGGGGGGGGGGGGGGGGAGGCAAACTGGAGAAAAAAAATTATATATAGAAGGGGTAAATAAGTACATGAACAGAAGAAACTGTTTTAAAAAAAAAGAAGAAGAAGAAGAAGAAAGTTTAGGTGAATAAAATAAATGGTTTTCGCTGGGTGATGAAAGAGGTGGTGGTAGTTATGCGTGGGTAGTTGTGAAAGGTGTGTGGGTAATGTTAATAAGGGAGGAAAGGGGATGGAAGATAAATGGGTGATAAGGTATGATTGGGAGGGGGGGGGGGGGGGGGGGTTGAGGAAAAAAAAAAAGGAAGGAGGAGGGTAATGTGTGTGGGGGGGGGGGGGGGGGGGGGGGGGGGGGAGGGAAGGGGGGCAAGGGAAGGAGAGCTCATATCTCTTCATCCACTATGGGGTGGGGGTGGGGGTGGGAGGTTCATATTAATAGTGTTGTTTAAAAAAGTAAACAATGCTGTGGGATGATGTTCATTGTAACAGGTGAAATAATGTGTTGGCATCAATATGCTGCTGTTTGTTTGAGAGAAGATAGCAGTGATCAATGAACAACAGGGTTATCATGTTTGCACACACACACACACACACACACACATACACACACACACACACACACACACACACACACACAAAACACACACACACACACACACAAAGGGTAAAAATTATTTTCATCAATCAGTCACTGATGGGTGATGATCATATGAGACCAACGGCAGTGTAGGAAGAGATTCTTCTCCGTTCCCTTAGGCAGGAATGGTGGAGGTACTGGCAAGGGCTTCTGTATGGTGAAGGCCCTCCAGTGGTCAATAAGGTTTTGCATTCATCAGTGTGTTGGCAGGCCAGGATTCTTCTTTTGGTGTTGTTGGGACTGTTCCACCGTCATTGGGGCTGCATGGATAAATTGAAGACCCGCCAGGGTGGAGTATTGCAGAGATGTTATGTCATAGTCTGGAGTGCCCGGTTCTCAGTGTCACAATGATGGTCTTCTTCTTCGTTTACTTAGGTCGGAATCCTGGAGGTACTGACGGAGGCTGCTGTATGGTGAAGACTCGCCAGTGGTCAGTATGGTTTTGCACTCATTGGTGAGTTGGCAGGCCAGGTTTCCACTTTGGGCCTAGCTGGGAATGCTCCGCTGTCTCTGGGGCTGCACTGCATTGATGGTTTGAAAGACTCACAGGTGTGGAGTATAGTGGACCTGTGATGTTGAGGTCAGGGGAGCCTTATCCTCAGTCCAACAATGTTCACTTGGTCTGATCTGGGCGTCCGGTAGTATGCATCCCTCTTGTTGAAGTCTGGGTGCTGCTCAAGTCATCTTCCTATTTGTCTCCTTGGAAATAGTTTAGATTTATTCCAAGGAGACTACCTTTTACAGTTGGGGCTGCTGTCCTTCCTTTGTCAGTTGGTCAGCTTCTTCATTTCCATATAGTGCAGTGTGAAGGTATTCACTGGATGGGAGTATTTTCAGTGACTGATAATGGTAATAATTTTAAATCAGTAGTACCACAGGGTGGTGATCATTGTTATACAAGTGGAAAAATGCAGTGGTGATGGTGCAATGGTGCAAGGTGGGGGGGGGGCATAGGAAAATACCAATGACCTGTGGGTGATGCTCACTGGCATGGGTGAGATCAATGGCACTGTAGGATGATAGTCACTGAGGTAAGTGGAATAATAAGGTGGCATTGGTATAATATTGCAGGTTGAGAAAGTGGGTGGAGGGGGGTTGGGGTAGATGACTGGTGGGTGATGGTCATGTTTCATTGGAGATACTGTAGGATGATGATAATTGTTGTATAAGTGGGATGATGTTGTGGCATGGTGTAAAGTGCCGGTGGGGGAATGGGGCAGGTGTTTAAAGATGGGTGGATGATGATGATGGTAAAGTTGTAGGTATGGTCATAGTGGTGTAGGATGATGGTCATTTTTGTAAAAGGAGTAGGAGAGTGCATTAGTAAGTGTGATAATGCCAGTGGGGGAGGAAAGGAAATGATTAAAGACTGATGGATGTTGATAGCTGTGATGAGATCTACAGTACTGTAGGGGGTGGCAGTTGTTATAAGCGAAATAATGTCATGGCATTGATGTAGTAATGCCGGTTGGAAAAAAAAAGGGATGAAGAATAATGGATAATTGGTCATTGTCTTGAGTGGGATAAACAGTGGTATAGGATGTTGTTCATTGCCATAAGTGAAATAGCATGATGGCATTGGCATGCTAATGCCAGTTGAGTTAAAAAAACAACAACAACAACAACACCACCACCACTAACAACAACAGCAACTTTGGGGGGGGGGGGGGGAGGGGCAATGATCAATGACTCGGTTGATGGTAAAGGTTGTATGGATGAAATTATCACCGTCTCACACACACACGGGCATGCGTAATACATGCACGCACACACTGTACATGGGCAGGTACATATGTACACAGGCACATCCACACACACACATATGCAAATATATACACACATGTCAAAAAAAAAAAAAAAAAAGGAAGTAAAATCGGGAGCAAAATTATCAGATTTTGTAAAGTGTACGAGAGGGGTTAAGCCAGGAATGTTTTTGTAGTCCAGTTTCATTTTCTCTCTCCATAAATGAATTGGCTTCGGAGATTATTCAAACTGGACAGCATGGTGTTAGTTTTGATCTCTTAGAGCTGTTTATCTTCCTTTTTGCTGAT
>CM065725.1:13344042-13346542 GCA_033310375.1 Conus canariensis | reverse complement strand
CACAAAACCACACACAGCGACACACGAAGTATTTTGTTGCAGTCACAGCAGCCGGCGGAAAAGATAAAGATCGAACCAGCTGATCTGTCCAAACAGTGCCAGCACTGTTGAGCAAGGGAGCGCTTAGTTGTGCGCGTGCGCGCGCGCGCGCGCGCGACACACACACACACACACACACACACACACACACACACACACACACACATACACACACACACACGCACACACACATTCGCGCGCGCGCACAAACGTACATCACACACAGACACACAGTCGCATGTGCACCAAACACACACACACACACACACACACAACACACACACACACACACACGCATTCGCATGTGCGCCAACACACACACACACACACACACACACACACACACACACACACACACACACACACACACACATATTAGTGTGTTTCTGTGAGTCAGAATTCTCTCTCTGTCTCTGTTCTGTCTCTCTCTGTCTCTCTGTGTCCATGAAGGAAATCGGAGCAAGTGAAGGGAGATAAGTGCAATCCAAGCGCATGCGCAGGCAGGTGGCTGAAGCAGACGACAGGCACTCCGTCAGTCAGACGGACAACAACCTCCAGCAAACTGACAAGAAGAAAGATAAATGGAGGAAGATTGGGCATGTGCGACCGTTTCTATGAAGGAAGAATAACATTCCCTTAGAAACGAGGGTAATCTTCAAGGAGAGGGGTCCTTATTATTGAGCGTAGTAACGTCATATGTTATTTTTCTGACTCCACTTTCGTCTTTCTACCGTTATTTACATTGACATTTTTCGTGATATTATTTCATAATTAATTGCGTAGATATAGACGAAAAAGTTAAAATAACAGTTTACCTGCGTTATTTAGGTTGCCCAGCAGTCAGATACTACGAAAATATTGCTTGAAAAGCGCTCAATAATAAGGACCCCTCTCCTTGAAGATTTCCGAGAAACGAGCTCGAATGCTTGCACCGCTGAGGTGGGGTTTTGTTGTTGTTTTTGTCAGTTTTTTTTTTTTTTTTTTTAAATGATACTGCATTTGTGAGGAAACCTAAATTGGTCCCCAACTTTTGACACTCACTTTCAAAAATATTTTCTTTCTGTTGTGCTGTCGTTCCATTCAAGACAGAAATGAACATTAATTAGAAAACAACTAAAATATTCGACAAGCGGTAACTAAATACACAACGTGGTATATTTCAACCAATCGGCCTCATAGACCAAGCTTTCTTTTAAAGGGAAATTTATTGAGAAACTTTTTGAACAGGGGTTCCCACACTCGGGCATTGCCGACACATTCATGCTTGGTTGGAGAAATGAAAATAGCTCTGGCGCGCATGGACTGAATTTATGTACACATATTTTTTGTTTTATGCCGTCTTAAAATTTGGAATGTAACATTATAGGCAGACTACGCAGGGGCGTGGTCTTTTCGTTCTTTGTTTATATGTTTGTTTTTCGTTGCTTCTCTTCTGCATTCCACGAGTAGAACACCAAAGGTTCACCCCTGAACAGATTTCCTATGCGTTTAAAAAAAAATCTCACCAATAAGGCAGCCACATTACGTCTTAGGGATGGTGTCTAAACATGACGCCAGTAGGCATTTTTGAGTTTTATCCAATACACTGGCACACCACGCCGCTCATGCCGAGAGAATGCTCCCCGTTCGCCGTTTACCTAACCGCTGTTTTCCAATTAGCGGTTTCCCATTTCGCCGTTCGTATTAGGTCAAAGGTCACCTTGCATTAAGGGTCCAGGTAGTTGATTTCTTTCTTTCTTTTTGTGTCGTAACGCACAAAGTGCCTGTCGACCCTTTGCTGTTCACAGGACAGCCCTGGCTTGACCGTTTAAAATTCTGCATCCTGCATAATCAAAGCAGACCAAAGTTTGGTGCATGAGACCGCAGGTCATTGACTAAGATTATTTCCTTGTCAGTTTTAAATCGAAAGAGATGTTTCTTTCTAGACACAGCACGGTGCGTCTCAAGATTCTCGTCTATGTTGTTTTAGAGAAGTCATGAATAACCTAGACGAGGTATGTTTGATACTTTCTAATGATGTTTATGCTTTCTTCATAAAAAAAAAAAACACTCTAACCTGAACCTCTTCATGTTGATTCTCTCTCTCTCTCTCTCCTCTTCTCTCTCTCTCTCTCACTTTTTCTCTGACACACACACACACACGCGCACACACACACAAGGGGCCTATGCCTAAATCTGAATAAAATAATATTCGTATTCGCACTCACACACACACACACACACACACACACACACACACACAACACACACACACGCATGCATGCACGTGCGCGCGTGCGCGCGCGCGTACACACACACACACACACACACACACACACGCGGGCGCGCGCACACACACACACACACACACACGCTCGCACGCACGCCCCCCCCCCCCCCCCCACACACACACACGCACACAAACACACACGCACGCACGCACGCACGCGCGCGCGCGCGCGCGCACACACACACACACACA
>CM065725.1:13329042-13339042 GCA_033310375.1 Conus canariensis | reverse complement strand
GGCTATACCACCAAGTCCTTCCCCCGCCCCACCACGACCTGCGGGGGCGGAATCGCATTCGTCATCTCGGATAAGCTGCTCCCCTATTGCTCTTTTGACTCGTCTTTTGATTTTCAGCATCGGACCTTTGAACTTGTTCACCTGAAACTGTCCCTACCTAGCGCTCCTGTCACTAACATTTTTGGGATTTATAGACCAGTACCCAGCAGAAAGAACAAATTTACGCCCAGCATGTTTGTCAACGAACTTCCAGACTTTCTTGAATTTGTAAATGACCTTCCAGGAACATTGTTATTGATCGGCGACTTCAACTTCCATTTCAATAAGCCCACAGTTGGATACACGCCCGAGGTGTTAGAAATTTTAGATACTTTCGGACTCCAGCAGTCCGTGAATGAAATAACGAACAAACAGGGTAACATAGTAGACTGGGTAGTCTACAGAGACAGTGATCATCTTCTCAAATCCTCAACCGTTGACGATAACCTAGCATCGGATCATTATGCTGTGAAGTGTGAATTAGATATCGTTAGGCCCGCCGTTCCAAAGACTTACAAGGAAGTTAGGAAAATTTCTGCTATCGATATAGAGGCTTTCAAATCTGATCTGAGCACGGCCATACCGAGCGAGCCATCGGCCTGTCAGCTGACCTCTGCCCTCCGTGCCATGCTTGATAAGCATGCTCCAGTGAGCAGGCGCTTGATCACTGATCGCTCACTGTGTCAATGGCTCAACACAGTGGGTCCCGAGTTGTCCGAGGCCAAGCGGGAGAGGAGGGGGGCTGAGAGGCGATGGCGCGCCACGGGACTGACTGTGCACAGGGAAATATATCAAACTGCGAGAAATCATGTTACTGACATTGTTCATCAAGCAAAAACTTTGTTCTATTCTTCAAAGATATTGGCCTGTAATACGGCCAAGCAACTATTTAATGTCACAAATAGTCTCCTAGGCAAAGTCAGCTACTCCCCCCTTCCCACCATCTTCCAAACTCAAGAGCTCCCTCAGAAATTCTTAGAGTTTTTCAATGGAAAAATTGACACTATCCGTGAAAAGCTAGATTCTACTGCACCTGTCCATCCTCTGAATGACAAAGTTTACTGTGGACCTCCTTTGGCTTGTTTTAGTCCTGTTAGTCAAGACTATGTCAAAAAACTTTGTTTGCGATGCAGCCCTAAATCATGTGAACTTGATGCCATTCCCACTAACTTGCTCTTTCAGTGCATTGATGATGTCCTACCCCATCTTACTCATGTTATCAATACCTCTTTGTCCTCTGGTCACGTTCCTGAAATCTTCCGGTCCGCAGTGGTACGTCCATTGATCAAGAAACCTTCATTAGATAAAAATGTTTTAAAGAATTATCGGCCTGTATCAAATTTGTCATTTCTATCAAAATTATTGGAGAAGATCGTTTTGGAACAAATTCTAGAACATCTCGAAAAGAATCACCTTTTGAATCCTCATCAATCTGCTTACAGACAAGGCCATAGTTGTGAGACAGCACTCCTCCGTATAGTCAATGACCTCCTCTGCGGGCTTGACGATGGGAATGTTTCCTTATTAGCGATGTTAGACCTCTCTGCAGCATTTGACACGATCGATCATTATATTTTGTTCTCACGGCTTCAAACTTCCTTTGGATTCAAAGACACAGCTCTCGACTGGATTATCTCTTACTTGACTGGACGGACTCAGACAGTGTGTGTACAGGGAAGATACTCAGACAGTTCTCCTCTTAGGTACGGTGTGCCTCAGGGTTCTGTACTTGGGCCAGTCCTTTTTGTGCTGTATGCTAGTCCTGTGTCTGACGTCATCAGTGGTCACGCCATGTCGCATGAGAGCTTTGCTGACGATACTCAGCTTCATCAGTCGGCTCCCATTGCTGAAACTGACTCACTGATTTCTCGGATGCGGGGCTGCATTGCAGACCTGAAGGACTGGATGACAACCAACAAACTACAACTAAACGACGACAAGACGGAACTCATGTTCGTGACAAAACAGCCTAACCATCCTTCTCTGCCTTCAACTGTCACTATCAATGACTGTGCTGTCTCTGTCTCCACCTCTGTCCGCAGTCTAGGGGTCATACTTGACCAATCCCTCTCCTTTGAGAAACAGGTTTCAAATATTTGCAAGATTGCCTATTTAGAACTAAGAAGAATCAGCTCTGTACGTCACCTTCTCTCTACAGATGCTACAAAAACTCTCATTTGTGCATTTGTCTTATCTAGAATAGATTACTGCAACTCACTTTTGGCCGGCCTTCCAAAATACCTGATAGAAAGATTACAGCGAATCCAAAATCATGCAGCCCGAGTCGTCTGTAGAGCAAGAAAACATGCTCACATTTTGCCTCTCCTCCACTCTCTTCACTGGCTATCTGTCTCAAACCGTATCTCGTACAAAATCTCAACTCTCACTTTCTCTGCTGTCTTTGAAAATGGACCTTCTTATCTCTCAGATCTCCTTAAAATCTACACCCCCTCTCGACAACTACGCTCCTGTGCTGACGACCGCCTTCTGCGAATGACTCGCTTCAGGACTACTACTGGTGAAAGATCTTTCTCTTTTCAAGCTCCAGCGACGTGGAACAGACTGCCAGACTGTCTCAGACATTCAGATTCTATCTCTTCTTTCAAGTCTAAACTTAAAACCCATCTATTTTCTCATAATTAGTCAATGCTGTGGGGAGAGGGTGGGGGGTACAACCTAACTCATAGCCGTCTGGGCCTTTTCAAATGTAGCGTATGTGTATGTTCTCTCTATTATATGTATTTGTTGTATGATTGAACGTTATAGGATTAAGTTTTTGTAGTGATATTTGAAGAATAAGTGAATGTCACATTGGTAGGATTAGGATTTGTTAGTTATTGTAGTAATAGCATTTGTAGTTGGGTGTAAGGTGTATTATTGTATATGAGAAGGGTGAATGTAGTATGACTTTGTAAAGCGCTTAGAGAAATTCGTTTGATTAAGCGCTATATAAGAAATCATTATTAAAATTAAACACTCGCCCCAGGGAGTCAGGCAGGACCAGGCTGTGTCGCTAGGACCGACAGACTTGTCGGAGGAGTGCCAGTCGCCTGTGGCGAAGAGACCTCACGAAACCTGGCTCTGTGATATTCGTCAGGGGCAGTCAGACCGGCCCCTAGTTGGATCACAGCAGAGAGTCATGTGTCCTTCCAAAGTCTGAAGTCTGTGACCGAGGGCCTACTCCATACAACCTGCAGGTCACTGTGAGTGGCGTATGGCGCCAAGCAATGAACAAGTGTCATCTTTTTTTTTTAATCGGGTCCATGTTTTTATTGGATGTCGAAGATTAGGTCTGCGTTACTTTCATGGCAGCTTTACATACTTTCAACAGTGAGGTGCCTTGTTACTTTCAAAATTGAAGTGCTTCAGGTAACAAGTCAGCCTGTGATGCCATACTATGCAGAGCAGCATGATACTGTACAGCAGGTTCAACGAATTGCAGTGAAATAGGACACAGGATGATACGATGTAAATGCAATACAACACATGACACAACACAATACAGCGCAAGAAACATGACATAGTACAATATTACACAACATAAGACAACACAGTGTAGTACAATTCAAACACTAGCGTATAACACAATGCATCATAATATGACGCAGTTAAATACAATGCTGGTACAGCACAAGAAATAAATGCCGGAACTGCAATAGCATCGGCATCGGTTATGGACCCGAAATATTGAGTTCTTGGATCCGTACTGATGGCATTTCGGAATAATTGTATGTCCATTTTTTCTGCTTGCTCATATTCAATCAAAATTTAGCTTAAACAACTGCGGAGTTCATGATAAAATACAAATAAAGTCAAATTCATGTGCCTATACTGTTTTTGTTTGTTTGTTTTTGGATGTATCAGCCGCCGTCATGCCGTGGTTTGCGTCGTGGCCTGCGGTCTCAGAGCATGTTTAAACAGAGACAAGCTTTTCATTTTCTTCTTTTTTTTAAATATATCCAAAAGACCGAGTTACCGGTAACCTTCGCTTAAATTGTGTCTATGATACCGGATGGCAACCCAATCAATTAATAAACACACATCGAAAATGCAAGTGAATGGTTTAGTGAACAGGTCGTTGTAATGCAAAATGTTCAGTTTAAAAACTGATAAACGATTCCAGCATGATAAAAAGAAGAAACAGAGCTAAACTCGGAGGATATATTCATTTTCAAACTGATGTGAAGGAACGTCTTCACACACACACACACACACACACACCTCAACACAGAAAGTATTTGCTTAAAAATGACTGGGATTGATACACACTCTCATTACAATCCAACCATGAAGATGTGTACATAGAACGTTCGCGTAGATTAGATAAACCCATATGTAATTTACAAGAATATGTTTCCGTCTGTGAATTTAAACCACTGTAGAATCTTATCATACAACGCGTTATAATCATGGAAATCGGATAAAAATAAATTTTACTGGAAATGATTGGAGACATAATATTGCGTTTAAACTGAAACATTCTTTTAAAAATAAACTGCCATTTGTCTAGTAAAGGGCAGTGTTCTCCCTTTTTCAGGTAAAATGTTGTTTGATTCTGCAGTGAAATCCGTAGGATTGTGCAAGGGAGACTTGAGGTTCAATATGCAGTGGACCAACAAATCATCGCACGTGCAGCACGATGAAAATTGTCATGGGAGCGAAGTCTAGCGCGCTCCAGACGTGACGTCATTCCGTCCGCAATGTCTTCCCTGCGAGCCGAGGATCTGTCAGCCGAAGGTTTATCGGCATCAAGGAAGTAGTACGCCTCAAAGTAGCTAATGTGCCATGAATGATAGTCTGAACGCTCCTCGCAGTGTTTTAATGCATGTCTGTTCAACTCTCTCTCTCTCTCTCTCTCTCTCTCTCTCTCTCTCTCTCTCTCTCTCTTACACCACACACACACACACACACACACACACAATTCTCATTTGCTGTCCCCCCCCCCCCCCCCCCTAATAATCTCCGCAGGATTATTTTCGTTATTGATTTTCATGCTAGATGTCACGACTGCAAGAAAAGTGGACAGGGTGTTGGCCTTTCAGTCTGAGGTGCTAACCTTTTGCTGCCATTCCAGTCATCATGCATTCAGGGCGGCCTGTATGGGAAAGGCTTTACTGGGTCCTCTTTGTGGAACCACAAGCAAGAAGGCTGTCTGTACAAGACAAAACATGTGCAACAGAAATCAGATCAAAAAAGAAAAAAGGTCCCAGTCCCGTCAGAGAGGTCAAAGAAGTTTGAATAAGCGTCAAGACTCCGTCTTAACATTAAAAAAAACAACAAAAAAAACCCTTCATAAAAAAAGGCGAGGGGGTGGTGGGGGTGGGGGGTGGGGGTGGTGACGAAAGAGGCATTCCTCAGGGAGCGCACTGAGTGTCCTTTTTTTTCCACACGGGACGTCAACGGATCAACAGGCGACAGCTGTTTGTTTCAGTGGGAAGAGCTCACCAGGATCATTACTGGTTGTTGAAGGAAATGTGAAATGAGGCATGGAGCAGTACACAGTCAATAACAAACAAGTAGGCGTCAATAACAAACAAGTAGGCTGACTCTTGCTCCCATGATGAATCATTATAAACCCATAACCTGTGTCTCCCTGTTTCTTCAGTGTGCTCTGTGTTGTCATTTGTGCTAGACGATTCGGAGTCGAAAGCAGCGTTCGTTTGGAGTTAGGGCCTGTAATGATTTCATCATTGGAGCAGGAGTTATCGTACTTGTTTGTTCTTTGCTGACTGTTAGTTGCCGGCTTAGGGAAGGCGCTTTCATATGAACAGAAAACAACCACCTCGCTCCACCCCCCCCCCCCCACCCCCCTCCTCACCATCCATTTCTTCTGTCTGACTCCCGCCCTCACCCCCTCCTTCTTCTGCTCCTCTTCGTCCTCCTGCTTGTGCTATATGATTTGTACAGAGAGAGAGAGAGAGAGAGGAGAGAAGGAAAGGGAGGAGTGAGGGACTGGGGGAGGGACGTAGGGATGAAGAAAAAAAAAAGTCGTGTTAACCTTAAGCTTTCGTGATGATTATTGCAAAGTTTCCGTGGGTTTGTTGTGCCCATAAATTCGCTCACTTTTCATGCGCTTTTGTCCACGTGTTTATCTGGCTGGAATCAGCGTGTGTAAACGAGGAAGACGGCTGTTGACATTTTTAAATATCAAACGCAAAACGGTGAATCGTACAGTCTGATCTTTCCTGTCACGATGTTCTGCGTACTTAACCTTCGTTACAAAAGGAGTATTTGCAAAAGAATAATTGCAAACTCCTCGGTATTGTTATCTTACGCTGTTAAAAAGGTCACTACGATTGTCGCATTCTTCCCGCGAAAACGACCATCGCAGCAGGTAAATGGTGGTGTTATCAAGTACCAACTGCGTAGAAGTTTACAGAAAATGGGCGAACCAGGTAGGTTGACACATACATTAATTGGCATAAACGAGACGCAGAGATTCCAAACAAAGTTTCAACAAACTCGTGTCTAATTCGTTTTTTCTTTTTTCTTTATTTTAGGTGTTTTTTTTTTTAAAACAAACCTGCTACCTCTTCCATAGACACAAGATTGCAGTCCTAAGAGCTAGCATCACAATGAAAATTTTGTCGTAGTGACTCCCGTCGTTAATCGTTCCCCCCATCCCCCACCCCACCCCATACACCATAAATGATAACATCCTATGGACGAAGTTAGCGGAATCCTCATTCTCATTACTTCATGCACAAACTCCAACTTCCGTACCGTGAGCATAGTCAGTTGGCAATGTGCGTAGAGTGAGAAAGGAATGAGTGAGCCGGAATATTACAGCGCTCGTAAGTGTTGTGTGGCTTCGAATTCTCATCCTGCTTCTCATTTTCTCTGATCAGTGTTGGCACGAGTAACGGAGGAGGAGATGACAACGCCTGGAGGTTCTCTGACCAGCGTTTGTGTCTTGCCTGAAGAAAGCCTAAGAGGTCGAAACGCGTCGTGTTTTGTCTTGTGACTCGTTTGTCCACTTTTCTCTTGGCGGTTCGCTAACATTTGTTTCAGATTTGTTTAGATTTCCGGCTGCAGCTTTGCAACTGGATCTGTTTTGATGCATACTGACTGCTACCCTTCGTTGTTTTCTATTTTTGTTTACATCATCAATGTGTGCAATTGCTATCGCTAAGTGAAAATTTCGTTCATTTTCATTGTGCTATTTGTTTGTGTCTTGCCTGAAGAAGACCTAAGAGGTCGAACCGCGTCGTGTTTTGTCTTGTGACTCGTTTGTCCACGTTTCTCTTGGCGGTTTGCTAACATTTATTTAAGACGAGTGACGGAAGAGGAGATGACAACGCCTGGAGGTTCTCATGTCGTGTGAAAGGATTGGAACCCCCGATCCAACAAATTGCTGAGCACACCGACGACCGACTGTGGGAGGGTGAGTACTGACGCAGATAGTTATTTACAAATATAACCGTTATCTTTACTATTATTCTTTTTACATAAGCAAGGGTGGATTAGCAACAGGGGTACTGGACCCCCCCCCCCCCCCCCCACCTCCAATCCAACCCCCACCCGCTCCTACTTGGGCTGAATGTGGGATCGGGAAACAAGTGAAGGAAGACAGGGGAGGAGAATGTGTACTTGCCTGTGTGTGTGTGTGTGTGTGTGTGTGTGTGTGTGTGTGTGCGCGCGCGCGCGCGCGCGGCTGTATGCATGCGTGCGTGCGTGTGTGTGTATGTGTGTGTGTGTGTGTGTGTGTGTGTGTGCGTGATCTGTCTATGCAATAGTATCTTTCCTATCTCTGTGTGTGTGTGTGTGTGTGTTTCTACCTGTTTGTGTCTGTCTGTCTGTCTGTCTGTCTGTCTGTCTGTCTCTCTCTCTCTCTCTCTCTCTCTCTCTCTCTCTCTCTCTCTCTCTACCTGTGTGGCTGTCCGTCTTTCTGTCTGTCTTGTCTCTGTCTGTCTGTCCTCTCTCTCTCTCTCTCTCTCTCTCTCTCTCTCTCTCTCTCTCTCTCTCTCTCTCTCTCCCTCCCTCCTTTTTTTTTTTATCTGTCTCGCTATCCGTCTGTCCGACCGTCAGTCTGTCCGTCTCTTTCTCTCTCTCTCTGACCTTGCGTATGTTCTCAGAGAATATATATATATATATATATATATATATATATATATAAATTAGAGTTAAAAAGCCACTCAGAATTCTAAAAGTGCTCAACCAGGTAGGGAGCGACATAACAGTTTAAAATAAGATTTTAAAACGGGAAAGTAAAACCACCTACAAAATTGTTTCGAGCCAAAGTGCTCTCCTCAGGGTATATATAATCTGGGCACGTTCATGTTGTCTCATATACAGAAAATACTTGGTAAACAGGTCGGCTTATACAGAGATGACGGCCTTGCCACGTTAAACAATAAACCAAAAATCATTGAAAACAAGAAAAAAGAAGTTTGTAAAATTTTTCAAAGCCACAACCTAAAAATCACAGTAGAAGCCAACAAAAAAATAGTACATTATTTAGACATAACATTAGACCTTAAGGACCATATATACAAACCATACAAAAAACCTAATGACACACCTGTCTACCTAGACATCAAAAGTAACCATCCACCCTCCATTTTAAAATCCATACCTAATGGCATAAACAAAAGATTATCTAAACTGTCATGCAATGAGAAAGAATTTAACAGTGCAGCAGCCGAATACCAACATGCGCTGAAAAAAAGTGGCTACAACTACAAATTACAATATAACCCAGATAATAACATGAACAGCAATAAGAAAAATAGGAAAAGAAAAATTATATGGTATAACCCTCCATATGATGGAAGAACAAAAACTAACGTAGGAAAAGAATTCCTCAGAATCCTTAAAACACCATTCCCTAAAGAACATGTACTATCTAAAATATTCAATAAAAACACCATCAAGCTATCATACTCGTGTATGCCCAACATTAAAAATATAATTGATTCTTCCAATAAAACCAAAAACAACGCAACCAAAGAGGGTGACGAAAGGATATCTTGTAATTGCACAAAAAAAAGACCAGTGCCCTCTGAATAACAAATGTCTCTACAGCAACATTGTGTACCAAGCTACAGTAACAACAGACAGTGATAAAGAAACATACATAGGGATCACGGCAAACCATTTTAAAACCAAATATGCAAATCATAAACAGTCCTTCAAAAATGAAAAATATAAAAACCAAACAGAACTAAGTAAATATATTTGGAAGCTTAAAGATAAGAAAATAGATTACAACATATCATGGAAAATTATTTTAAAAAAAGAGCAACACCATACAACAACATTTCTAAAAAATGCAACTTATGTACTACAGAAAAGTGGCTGATATTATGTAAACCCCATCCAGCATCCCTGAATTCCAAACTAGAAATGATTAATAATTGCAGGCACAAACGGAAATCTTTGTCAATGCACCATTCCTTGGCACGTCCCCCCTGAACGCGCCCCAAAAAAGAAAAAAAAAAATCTACAGGCCACGTGCCACACGTGCAGAGCTCACACGCACACACACCACACTATATAATACCGGTGGCGTGCCCAGATTATATATACCCTGAGGAGAGCACTTTGGCTCGAAACAATTTTGTAGGTGGTTTTACTTTCCCGTTTTAAAATCTTATTTTAAACTGATATATATTATATATATATATCCTTCGAGAGGGATTGCGATGGTTATATATATATATATATATATCCTTCGAGAGGGATTGCGATGGTTCCCTCAGGCGGCTAGTGAAGGGTTTCTCATATTTATAATATATTCCCCCCATTTTCTTCATCTTCAATTTTTTTTCTTTTCTAAAAGTTCAAATCTTTGCCAAGTCATTACTATAATGACTGAAGAATTGTTAGCCTGCACTTGTTTTCCCCCACTACTTAATTGTTCAGCATTATATTGTTTGGTCAATCAGTGGGAGATTGCATCTCGTAGGAGATCCAAGTAAAGGTTGTTCTGTACAATTCTTAGCCACTTACAATGCTTGGG
>CM065725.1:13321542-13324042 GCA_033310375.1 Conus canariensis | reverse complement strand
ATAGCCCCCACCCCCCTCCCCCCGCGCGCCCACCTTGACAGCTCCATCTACATTGCTGAACCCACAGCCTTTGTCTGCCACTCAGGATGGTCCGTCAGTCTAGACTTCAGAACTTGCTCATCCTCCTCTTCAAGACGGTAAAAACCATTGCTGGCATTATACATTACACGTATCCGCCATGAACTCACGGACTGTTGTTTTGTTTCACTTCACGCGTTGTCTAAAAAATCTGATGGTTTTTAACATTGTCCTCGCTTGGTTTCCTGGCCTTGTGTGAATTCCAGGCATTGAGGTGGCTCATCATCTTTTCAAGACTGCCGCAAGTGAAGAATGGTTTAGACGAACTATCTCCTACAGGACTGACAATCCCAATTTTATAGTTGGAAGAGAGACCTCTGGTTAGAGGACTGGAACACACAAACAGATAATAAGCTGCTCAAAGTCCGTTCAAACCTTATAGTTTCTCTCAACTTCTACTGTTATGAGCCGATTGCATACAGACCATTTCTTTCATACATACATGCACACACACACACACACACACACACACACACACACACACACACACACACACACACGCGCGCGCGCGCGCGCGCACGCGCGCGCGCGCGCGCACACACACACACACACACACACACACACACACACACACACACACACGTATCTTTTACATGGCGAAGTGCATACCATGTGATGAACCTCACACTGTGAAACACGTCCTTGTATCTGAATTACACTATATGAACAGTGATATCTCAAATACAATAAATACCTGATAAGCCTAGCTGACCTGTCAGCTAAGTGTGTACTGAAATAGAAAACTCTGAAGAGCAAACTGCACATGAGGATTGATCCAATTCACGGGACTGAACTTGTGAAAAGACTGTGATAAATAGATTTCATGTGATCTTACTGAGGAATGTCAACACATGTTTCAATGTCCATTTTTCAGGACTACTTGGAAACAGCTGTTGAAAGCATGCCACGATAGACAACCTGTGCTTTTCTAGCTTATTTTCATCGAAAAATAAGATCTCGTTGAAGTTAGCTTCAATCCATATCCATCACTTTGAAGTATCATTAGAAGGTACTCTTCCGTGGCTGTCAGTTGATGTTTTTTCCTCCTGTTTTCGTATGACTATTTACTGCTGTCTATTTGATCCACGTGTCCTTCTGAAGTCTTGCCTGTTGTGTTAGTGTGATTCTTGCCGCCCTCGTTTTCTTTCTTTTTTTTTCTCTTTCATCCATGTACTCCCACGGGCATTTGTTAGGGAACAGAATATTGTCATCTTGTATAAAGTGTGGCGATTTGAACGAAATGAAATTTTCAGGGCTTTGCTGCAAAGACCCGGAGGACCGAGTTTAGAGACACGATTTTTTTTTCTTCGTTTCTAAAACGGCTAAATATGTTTCGTTTGATCTGTGATTTAACAGAAAACAGGTCCGTTTTCAAGCCGTTTCAGCATATTTGGAATTAACCGTTTTGTCTTTACATGCATTTATGAAATCGATTTTGAGATAACAACGCAGATACGCACGCCCCCCTCCCCCCCCCCTTCATTAGCTTCCTCCCCCCCACCATCTCCTACCCCCATCTCCCACAGGGGCAGCTGAGCTGTAAGCAACTTGAAGTGAAAATGGTCTGATGATCTGACCATCATTTGTTCGTGTGTGTGTGTGTGTGTGTGTGTGTGTGTGTGTGTGCGTGTGCGAGTGCGTTTGTGCGTTGTGCGTGTGCGTGTGTGTGTGTGTGTGTGTGTGTGTGTGTGTGCGTGTGTGTGTGTGTGTGTGAGAGAGAGAGAGAGAGAGAGAGAGAGAGACGGAAAGTTTATTCATGTGTAGGCCATTGCCCCTCATGAAGGAGCGCACATGAACAAAACTTAATCATATCTAACAGCAACACAAAATTATACAATTATGGATACATTTTCAAAATGCATTCAAGACACGGTAATAGAACGCAGCTTAATCGCTTTATAACAGATATATTGACAAGTTTCTGATAGTTCGCTCATGCTTAGATGACACAAGCACTCAGACCGGTGGGTCTGTCTGTTCCTGTTCTCCGCCAATCACGGTCATCTGCCAGGCCCTCCCACCTCTCAACACCCATGTCCAGGGACTGTCATGTTTCCCCAACACAGATCCTTGAAATGAAGGTTGGGGGGCGGGTGTTGAGCTCTCTTGACAGGAATCCCTTCGCCATACAGCTCATCCTTAGGGATCGGTGCGTCTGACGTGCGAAGAATGTGACTAAATCAGTGGAGACGAGCGAAGAGGTTTGAGACGTGGATGCGGGTGAGGACCTTAACGACCATGACCCTGCTGTATACCGCTCCGTTATATATATACCGAAGATGCGATGCAGACATGGCGGACGGAAAGCCCTGAGCCCTCTCTGTATCAGTATTTGACCGGACGATCCGGGACTCGCTTCTGTCCAGGAAAGTGTTCAGTACACAGGCTCTGTTACCGCCACCTTAGTGTGAAGTCAGTTTGA
>CM065725.1:13309042-13316542 GCA_033310375.1 Conus canariensis | reverse complement strand
TGTTAACAGTTCTGCGCTGCAAATGCAAGCGATGTTAACAGTTCTGCGCTGCAAATGCAAGCGATGTTAACAGTTCTGCGCTGCAAATGCAAGCGATGTTGTCAGTTCTGCGCTGCAAATGCAAGCGATGTTGTCAGTTCTGCGCTGCAAATGCAAGCAATGTTGTCAGTTCTGCGTGCAAATGCAAGCGATGTTAACAGTACTGCATGCAAATGCAAGCGATGTTAACCGTTCTGCGTGCAAATGCAAGCGATGTTGATAGTTCTGCGTGCAAATGCTAGCGATGTGAACAGTTCTGAGTGTAAATGCAAGCCATGTTAACAGTTCTGCGTGCAAATGTAAACGTTAACGATGTAAACAGTTCTGCGTGCAAATGCAAGCGATGTTGTCAGGTCTTCGTGCAAATGCAAGCGATGTTAACAGTTCTGTGTGTAAACGCAAGCGATGTTAATAGATCTGCCTGCAAATGCAAGCGATGTTTACAGTTCTGCATGCAAATGCAAGCGACGTTAACAAGTCTGAGTGCAAATGCAAGCGATGTTAACAGTTCTGCGTGCAAATGCAAGCGATGTTTACAGTTCTGCGTGCAAATGCAAGCGATGTTAACAGTTCTGCGTGCAAATGCAAGCGATGTTAACAGTTCTGCGTGCAAATGCAAGCGATGTTGTCAGGTCTGCGTGCAAATGCTAGCGATGTTGTCAGGTCTGCGTGCAAATGCAAGCGATGTTGTCAGGTCTGCGTGCAAATGCAAGCGATGTTGTCAGGTCTGCGTGCAAATGCAAGCGATGTTGTCAGGTCTGCGTGCAAATGCAAGCGATGTTGTCAGGTCTGCGTGCAAATGCAAGCGATGTTGTCAGGTCTGTGTGCAAATGTACGAGATACCAACAATTCTGCAGACAAGGTGCAAAAGATAACAGTTCCGCGAGCAAGCGCGAGAGATGCTAAAATATTTGACACGAAAGTGCCAGTGATGCCAACAGATCCACAGACGTGTGCCAGAAATGTTAGCGGTTCCGTGGGCATGCGGAAGTGATGTAACACTGAAGTCTCTTTTTGTTTAACAGTCCTCCCGTCACAGATCAGTGTGCGAGTTTTGGTTCAATTGACAGTCCACTGTGGGTTGTGCTGTCCGCCTGTGCAGCGGGTTTCACGTGCCTGTAACACTGAGGGAAACCCTGGTGTTTGTGTGGTCGAGTGTCCCCCTCGATTTGGGTCAATGAAACGCATACCCCTCGCGTATTACTGTCAACTTGGTCCCCTTTTTTCCCTCGCTGCAGAAGATTGATTTTAAGAATGTTATTGATGCAATTTGACAAGATTGATTTAAAAAATGTTATTCATGCTAAATGACATTTTGTGGTGTGATCGAGGCTGACGTTATTCTGGTAATTTGGTCTTGCGAAAGTAATGCGAAATTTTAACTTCACGATTTGCGTTAACGTATTTTGTGTGTCAAACAGTTAATTATCCCTCGAAACCCATTTTTGCTTTAATTGTGGTTTTCGTTAAGTGTGTATGATCGTTGAAGAGGTTAAACTTGTGTATGATCTTTGAAGAGGTTAAACTTGTGTACGATCTTTGAAGGGGTTGTAGATCGAAATATCTCCTCATTGTAATGTCAACAGACAGAGAATATTGGCTGAGAGAAAGGCCATGGAAAGTTAGACATCAAGTCTCCAGAAAAGAAGCTTCCTCACGCAAACGATTCGTCCCATAACTCCACACATCGCACCGGGGCCAAGCCGCTTCCGGGTCCTGACCTCTGGACGCTACCGTCTTTTGTTTTGCCAGCTTGGATTTGAACCAGAGCCTCCAGAATGGTCAGGTCCCCCAAGGCCAACTCGCCGTGTGATGGACGGCTTAACCACTTAGAATCGAACACTGTTTTAAGCTAGGATTCAAGTCTTTGGACGTTTAGAATGAAAGGAAAACTTCAATGAGGCAGGGAAATATCAAATGAGGATTTCCTTTCAGAGAAGTAAAAAAACAAACTGAGGTAACCTGTATTTTTCATGTTTGTCCGTGTGTTTGTTTGACTGTATTCATGAAAAATAGGGCGTTGGATTCAAACTATAAAATCCTCCACTGACAGCAAAAGGGGACCAGCATAGCCCATCTCATGCACGTCTCCTGCTTGGAGGTCTCTCGTCTGCTAATTCATATTCATCTGTGAAATACGGCTGATGTATCGGTGTTCTCATGACATCAAATACTAGTCTAGAAGTAGAATTCTGCGGTCTTCTCACCACCAATGGTTCAAAATAGAATCCAACGGCACCCCCAAAGCAGCCAGTGAAGCGTGGAAAAGTAAAACGAGAACGAAGTGCTGAATTGAAATAAGCTGCTAGAAAACTGAAATCATCGTGTAAAGAGTATTAAATGCAGTGTGTGTGTGTGTGTGTGTGTGTGTGTGTGTGTGTGTGTGTGTGTGTGTGTGTGTGTGTGTGAGTGTGTACGTGCAGCTTGCGTGCGTGCGTGCGTGCATGCCTGCGCGCGTGTATGTTGTGTGTGTGTGTGTGTGTGTGTGTGTGTGTGTGTGTGTGTGTGTGTGTGTCTGTGTGTGTGTGTGTCTGTGCCTGTGTGTGCGTGCGTGCGTGAGCGTAGACTGAACTATCTCTTGAACCCTCGTCTCCTTCGCTTTGTCTCTCTTCCGTTCACCAGTGCTTCACTCTATACTGCAGTCTGTCCCTGTCTCCCTCCCCCTTCTCCCACAGCCAGCCTCTCTCTCTCTCTCTCTCTTTCTCCCCCTCCTCTCTCGCTCTGTCTGTCTCTCTCTCTTTCTCTCTCTCTCTTTCTCTTTCTCTCTCTCTCTCTCTCTCGTCTCTCTCTCTCTCTCTCTCTCTCTCTCTCTCTCTCTCTCTCAATCAGCCTCTCTCTCTGTCTCTCTCTCTGTCTCTCTGTTTCCTCCGCCCACAATCATCCTCTACCTCTGTCCTTATGTGTGTCTGTCTGTCTCTCTCTGTCTCTCTCTCTCTCTCTCCCCTTCGCCCATAATCAGCCTCTACCTCTGTCTGTCTGTCTGTCTGTCTGTCTTTCTGTCTGTCTGTCTGTCTCTCTCTCTCTCTCTCTCTCTCTCTCTCTCTCTCTCTCTCTCTCTCTCTCCTTCGCCCACAATCAGCATCTACCTCTGTCTGTCTGTCTCTCTCTACCTCTGTCTTCTGTCTGTCTGTCTGTCTCTCATTTGCCCATAATCAGCCTCTACCTCTGTCTGTCTGTCTGTCTGTCTGTCTGTCTGTCTGTCTGTCTCTCACTCTCTCTCTCTCTCTCTCTCTCTCTCTCTCTCTCTCTCTCTTTTTTTTTTTTTCCTTCGCCCACAATCAGCCTCTACTTCTGTCTGTCTGTCCGTCTCTCTCTCTCTCTCTCTCTCTCTCTCTCTCTCTCTCTCTCTCTCTCTCTCTCTCTCTCTCTCTCTCTCTCATTTCATTTTCTAGTTCTGCTTTACATAATGGACAAATCAGATCCTCGTTGTTAGCCATTCTGTATCTATAATGCTGCACTTTTAATTCTGATATTCCTAATCGAAATCGTGTTGTAACATACTGTAAATGTGTATCAACATTAGTGGTCAAATATGGTTTCAAAGCATGCACACTGCAAAAATTGGTATAGAAACTAAATCTATCACTATTGTGAATATGATCAGACCATTTTCGCCATGTACAATCTATTAATCGTTGCCTGAAAATACTTATAAATACTTTCATATTTCCAACTCCCTGATTTAACCAGACGTATCCAAACCCATATTCTGTCAAACATATACGTGCTTTGGAGGCCTAGTTTTTTTTTTACCTTTAGAGTCCATGTCTAGAAGCATATTGTAGGCTTTTCTAGGAATTCTATCATTACACATTTGCAATAATTTAAGCCAATTCATCAAACCTAAGTATTATAGACAACCGTGCGTGTTTGTGTGTGTGTGCGTGCGCGCGTGCGCGTGTGTGTGTTTGTGTGTGTGTGTGTGTGTGTGTGTGTGTGTGTGTGTGTGTGTGTGTGTGTGTGTGTGTGAAAATCTATTTTGTCAAAATTCTAAGCGGTGGCTGTGTTGCTTATTTCTGTAAGAACAAATTGTATTTCACTCAAGACGTACGGGATGTTGCATGACCTTCACTTTCAGAACAAAAAGAATAGAGAGTCACGCTTGTATTTACATTGTCCATATACGGATTTAGCCACTTTAGAAAAAAAATTAGGGTGTCGTCCTTAAACAAAGATTGTTTGCCTGTCATCGGCATGTCTTCGGGGGGAGGGGGGAAGGGGGGGGGGGGGGGGAGGGAGGGCGCAATATAATGTCACGCGATGGGTGTACATGGTAGTCGATGATCACACAATTCACAACTCACTACAATGTGTAAGCACAATCAGGAATCCTGTTTTGACCTCAAGTTCCTAAGAGAGTCAGGTTCGCTTTCTCTCCATGGAAACCACGTCGTGAGAAATTTAAAACTGTGTGAGGAACCGTCGTGCACATTTTGCCCAAACGTACAAAAATCTGAATCACACTTTACTCTGATATGTCCTGAATATGAAAACCCCGCAGACCACTTTATTACAAAGACTCGTCATGTCTGTTCTGATGCTTTTAAATTGTCAGTACTATTTACAGATGTAAAAGCATGTCACTAGTTTTCTTTTCAACGCTTTCGTTCACAGAAACAACTCTACCATTTGCGAAATGACGCAGAGTCTCTGTCTGTCTGTCTGACTGTCTGCCTGTCAGTCTCTCTCTCTCTCTCTCTCTCTCTCTCTCTCTCTCTCTCTCTCTCTCTCTCTCTCTCTCTCATGCATTTGTATTCATGTGTCCATAAGCACGAGTCTGCTGCGCCACCTTTATTCCACGTGCATCGAATTGTCTTTATGTCTTTTGCGAGTGGCTGTTTCCAGGACAAATATAACGCCGCGCATTACCGTATGTCACCCTATCCAATTTAACACAGGCAGAAACGACTAATCATGGAACTATTATTACGATCCAACTCTCTCTCTCTCTCTGTCTCTCTCTCTCTGTCTCTGTCTCCCTCTCCCTCTCTCTCTCTCTCTCTCTCTCTCTCTCTCTCTCTCTCTCTCTCTCTGTCTCTCTCCAAAGACGAAATAGTTGTACCGATAGTAGTAAGTATTCCGTTAGTACCGTACCACATGTGGTAAACCCTGACCCTGAAAACCCTGATCACAACGAAAACAGCGAGTCGTTGTGAACTGCCGTGCAATGCATGTACAGCTTTAGGTTGAGGGTCGAGACAGAGACGAGACTCCAAAACAGGGAGGCAGGTAGAGGCTTTTATACCAGTAACAGTCAGTAAAGAAAAAGTGGCACTACTTGTCGATGGGTACCTGTACTGTTTATAGAGCCAGTCTGGAATATCGAAGACGTGGAGATGTACTTCAAAGAACCGCCGGCGCAATGCTAAACAGGAACAGATGAATGATGAGTTTTTAAGTCAACACAAACAGCCCAACAGAAAAACAGGAAGAGAAAAACGGCACTGACTGGGTTCTGGAAGAAAAACAGATTGTGCGGTGCTGAAAAACTCTGAGCGCCACAACCATAAGAACTGATGAGGATGAAGGTGAGGACGAGCAACGCAGACCTACACGTCAATATTGCTTGGGGGGTCTGCTCGCCAAACCGTTGGTCATCAGCGTGGGAAGAACGTAACATTCCCAAACTGCTGCGGAGCAGTTTTCTTCTTCTTTTCGAATACTCAGATGGTGATGCCAGTTGCCCGCACGAAGTTGGCTGTCCTCCGAAGGTCCGCCTGGTCTCCGTAGAGCTTGGCCCTCAGAGCCACTGGCTCCGGCCATGTGTCCTGCCTGGCAGTAGCATGGAGGTGACAGTCCTGTAGTATGTGCTCAGTGTCCATTTCGGCCTCTCTGCATGGACACATCGCAGACTCGCCAATCTTGTAGCCTTCTTTTTATACATGAGTGCATTCAGTCTGTTGTGTCCAGTCCTTAGTCTGAACAGTAGCACGTGATGTTTTCTGCTTAGGTGGTGGTAGTAGTCAGCCTGGCTGGAATTTGGGTGTTGCGGTTTCCATTTCCTCCAGTAAAGTGTTTTAATGAATGTCTTCTCCTCAGGGTAGGAGACCTCTGTGTCATTTTCTTCCAGTTGTCCCCCTTCCTTGGCCAGTCTGTCCGCCTCCTCATTGTCATGGATCCCACAATGGGCGGGGACCCACTGAAGGACAAGTTCTGCATTTTCACCAAGACTCTGCAGAGCTGTATCCAGACAGTTGAGGTCCTTCCGGCGGTGATTTTGGAGTGCACTCAGGACAGAAAGAGCATCTGTGAAGATAAGCACTTTAGGCTTGGTGCATGTCAGGTTGGCACTCGCTTCCTCTGCTGCTTGCCTGAGGGCTTCTGTTTGTGCTTGCGGAGCAGTGATAAAGGCCACCTGTGTTTGATCAGACTGATATGACGTGGAGTGAGGAGTGACCGAGAAAACAGAATTTAAAAGAACGAGGCTGAATCTGGAGTCATATCCTGCCCCCCCCCTCCCCCCCCCCCCCCCCCCCCCCCCTATTCCGCAGCCACTTTCTGACAGAGCTGCCAAGGTGTCTGGTGAAGGACCTTTCAAGTCATGTTCACGTCTTTTCTACCAGATGCACACGAGTGTTAGATCACTTCAAAAACGGAACAGATGTACACGTGTGTTAGATCACTTCAAAAACGGGAAGAGATGTACACGTGTGTTACAACACTTCAAAGACGGATCGTGGGCCCTACGTACCCTGCGATTCTTCTCTTCTGCCATCAGACGCAAAGAACATGTGTCAAGAGCGGAGCGGACGACGAGCACGCACGGTGCATTTGCACGCCCTCACATTTGATCCCAGAGCGCACCTTACAGTCTGTCCTGCCTGCATTTCATGGCCCACCACCCTCGCTTTCTCAGAATCCAGCAAGCTTGATTTCTTTCATCGCTTTTTCCGGCACCTAATCTTCGATGCAAAAGACAACAGGCGTGTCGAAAGGTTATGAAAAACGAAAACACTGGGTGTTTAAAAAATGTATTCCAACTTTAGTGCAGTTGTTAATGGAAAGCTTGCATATGTGCACGTTTCTCTCTCTCTCTCTCTCTCTCTCTCTCTCTCTCTCTCTCTCTCTCTTCATATATATATAATATAATATATATATATATATATATATATATATGCATATAATCAGCCTCTCTCTGAGGGAGGGGGATATAAATGTAAAAACGAATTTCATCGAGACTGGAAAAAAATGTAATTGTTATGGGAAAGCCAACGTATATGACAAATGACAATTTCAAAAAATCAAACACGTCAGCCAAGGCTTTTAGTTGTTCAACCCCCCCCCCCCTCCCCCCCGCCTCTCCAATGAAGTGACAGGGAAATCTAAATTTTACTTACCTACCTTTATGTAGCTTAGGTTACTGCTTCGTGGACAGAGAGCGGTTTCAAGCTGTAAAGATCCGACCCCACGAGTGGTTCGAACTCACGAGGTCAACTCCACAGGCAAACCCTCAGACTGAAT
>CM065725.1:13291542-13304042 GCA_033310375.1 Conus canariensis | reverse complement strand
TAGTTTTAAATGCTGAACAATGATATACAACTTACACGAACCGAAACTTAAAATTGACCGTTAAAAACCGTTATTATATAAATTTAGACCGTTCTTGATGAAATTCGGTATACAAATGCAGTTTTACACGCTGAACAATGATATACAATTTACACGAACGGAAACTTAAAAATTGACCGTTAAAACCGTTATTATATAAATTTAGAGCGTTCCTGATGAAATTCGGTATACAGATGCAGTTTTACACGCTGAACAATGATATACAACTTACACGAACGGAAACTTAAAATTGAGCGTTAAAAACCGTTAAGATCCGTTATTTTCTAAATTTAGACCTTTCTTGATGAAATTTGGTATACAGGTGCAGTTTTACACGCTGATCAATGATAGACAACTAATATGAACAGAAACTTAAAATTGACCGTTAAAAACCGTTAATTTCTAAATTTAGAGATGGTATCACCGTTAAAAAGCGTTATTTTCTAAATTTAGACCTTTCTTTGATGAAATTTGGTATACAGGTGTAGTTTTCAATGCTGAACAATGATATACAACTTACACGAACCGAAACTTAAAATTGACCGTTAAAAAATCGTAGCTGACTTCCCTGGAGAGGAAACTCTGTACAGATCTGTTGACACGGCCAAGAATGATGATGAGGCAGTCCTTTATCCACAAGAACTCCTGAACTCCATTGAGATTTCTGGACTTCCACCACATGAACTGTTGCTGAAATCTGGAGTCCCTATTATCATTCTCCACTCACTGGACCCGCCAAAGGTGATCAATGGCACCCGATGTGTCTTCACCAGACTGCACAGGAACGTTGTAGAAGCGAAAATATCATGTGGCCCCCACAAAGGTTAACCGGTGCTGCTCCCCAGAATTCCTCTGGAACCCATGGACTCACCCCTGCCATTCCAGTTCTGACGGCTTCAGTTTCCCATGAAACCAGCTTTCGCTCTGACAATCATCAAGAGCCAGGGTCCGACATTTTCATCCCTTGGGGCAGACCTGACCGTTCCGTGTTTTACACATGGAATGTTCTACGTTGCAGCATCACGAACTGGAAACGCAGAAACACTGACTATACTTGCGCCAAACAGGGAGACCAGAAATGTTGTCTACCCAGAGGCCCTCCAATAGACATGATACATCGTGAAAATGCAATCTTTTCACAGAGTTGTCATGTTTGAGTTGGATTTAACGTCCATGCCCAAATCAAGGATATGCAGATGGCTGGTCTGTCACATTAGCCTGACACCAGCGGGGCCAGGGTGGACATCGGGGTGAACTATGGTCATTTTAGCTGGAAACATTCCACGTTAAACTTTCCAAGACCAAGCCGGGATTCGAAACCATGACCTTTGGATCATGAGTCCAGCGCCTTATCCACTAGGTTATGGTGGCCCCTATAGAGTTGTCATTTTGGAGCACTTCAATCAAGGAATTGAGAATGCATCGGTAAGTTCACAAAGTACAGGCATCCCTCTATGGACTGTGTATCGTATTACGAAAAAAATTCGTGAGGGAAAACAGATTGAGAGGCAAGAAGGGAGTGGGCGTCCGAAGAAATTGGGTGAAGTAGATATGAGGAGGCTGGGGCAGTTGGTTCAGCATGGGAAAAACGAAACAAACCCAAGCTGAATTTTATTGTATTGTCTTTTAAGTGGTGAGAGAGAGGGGTGGCCAGAAAATTATTGTACAGATATACCCGAGCGAAGCCGGGTACACCGGCTAGTCTAATATATAAAGGCAAATTCTGTCTGTGTGTGTGTGTATGTCTGTGTACGCTATAGACTCAAAAACGGCTCAACCGATTGTCATGAAATTTGGCAGGTACGTCCGTTGTGACCCGAGGATGGTTTTGGGCTAATCTCTCAAAAAATAAAACCGTTAAAAACCGTTAAAAAACTGTTATAACGGTTTCAAAGACATCTTTTTCCTCTGCTTTTCTTCAACTAGCCGTTGTGACATTGCACAGGTACAGGACTACTTCTCGAAAATTAGAACCGTTATTTGGCAGTTAAAAAACGTTGTTTATAACAGTTAAAAACCGTTAAAAACACCAAACCCTATAAAAGAATCTGTTTAAAACCCGATCTTCTTGAAATTTAGCAGGTACGTCTGTTGTGACCTGAGGACGGTTTTGGGCTAATCTCTCAAAAAATAAAACCGTTTAAAAACCGTTAAAAAACTGTTATAACGGTTTCAAAGACATCTTTTTCCTCTGCTTTTCATCAAATGGCCATTGTGACATTGCACAGGTACGGGGCTACTTCTCGAAAATTAGAACCGTTATTTGGCAGTTAAGAAACGTTATTTATAACAGTTAAAAACCGTTAAAAACACCAAACCCTATGAAAACTGTTTAAACCCGATCTTCTGAGGTTGGCGGCCACGAGAGTTATCGGATCGCCACCAAACTTGACATAAGCCTACAGGAACATCCAGCGGGTAACATAGGGTCATTAGATAGTCATTATGACCATTAAATTTGACCGTTAAAAACCGTTATTTTCAAAATTTAGGCTGTTCTTGATGAAATTCGGTATACATGTGCAGTTTTAAATGCCGAAAAATGATATACAACTTTTACGAACCGAAATTTACAATTGACCGTTAAAAACCGTTATTTTATAAATTTAGAGTATTCTTGAAGAAATTCGATATACATGCGCAGTTTTGAACGCTAAACAATGATATACAATTTTCAAGATCCGAAACTTAACATTGACCGTTAAAAACCGTTATTTTCTGAATTTCTAAATTTTCACCGTTCTTGATAACATTCCGTATGCACGTACAGTTTTAAGCGCTGAACAATGTTATGCAAATTTTACGAACGAAAACTTAACACTGACCGTTAAAAACCGTTATTTTCTAAATTTACACCGCTATTGATAAAATTCGGTATGCGTATGTCCAGTAACGGTAAGTAATTTTGCAACATGGATGGTTTAGCAGGTACGTCTGTTGTGACCGAGGATGGTTTGGGGCTAATCTCTAAAAAAATAAAACCATTAAAAACCGTTAAAAAAAAAGTGTTATAACGATTTCAAAGACATCTTTTTCCTCTGCTTTTCATCAAATGGCCGTTGGGACATTGCACAGGTACAGGGCTACTTCTCGAAAATTAGAACCGTTATTTGGCAGTTATAAAACGTTATTTATAACAGTTAAAAACCGTTAAAAACACCAAACCCTATAAAAACTGTTTAAAACCCGATCTTCTGAGGTTGGCGGCCACGAGAGTTATCGGATCGCCACCAAACTTGACATAAGCCTACAGGAACATCCAGTGGGTAACATAAGGTCATTAGATAGTCATTATGACCATTAAATTTGACCGTTAAAAACCGTTATTTTTTAACATTTAGGCTGTTCTTGATGAAATTCGGTATACATGTGCAGTTTTAAATGCCGAAAAATGATATACAACTTTTACGAACCGAAATTTAAAATTGACCGTTAAAAACCGTTATTTTATAAATTTAGAGTATTGTTGAAGAAATTCGATATACATGTGCAGTTTTGAACGCTAAACAATGATATACAATTTTCAAGATCCGAAACTTAACATTGACCGTTAAAAACCGTAATTTTCTGAATTTCTAAATTTTCACCGTTCTTGATAACATTCCGTATGCACATACAGTTTTAAGCGCTGAACAATGTTATGCAAATTTTACGAACGAAAACTTAACATTGACCGTTTAAAAACCGTTATTTTCTAAATTTACACCGCTATTGATAAAATTCGGTATGCGTATGTCCAGTAACGGTAAGTAATTTTGCAACATGGATGGGACAGGGTAGGGGGATGAAAAGGGAGGAATGAGAGGGGCCAGAAAAATGATTGTACAGTGCAAAGCCTCATACACTATTTTTACATTAGACACAGACCCGTTGAAATAAACTACTTCTGCACAAAGTCTATTCCTACAAAATTAAGGGCAATCAGAAGAATGGGAATGGGAACAGTGAGTGCAGGCGGAAAATCGAGCGAGAAAAGCATCTCGACGTACTAGGGAAGATCCAGAGGAAAGGGGCCAGAGGCAGGCGGAAAACAATAGAATGTATAAGAGAGAGAGAGAGAGAGAGAGAGAGAGAGAGAGAGAGAGAGAGAGAGAGAGAGAATGTGTATTTGTGTGGGGGAGGGGTGGGAAGATGTTGGGGGGGGGGGGGGGATTGATTGTAAATCCAAACAATTAATACATGTTTGCCGTCACGTGAGTATCACAAAGAATGTTCATATCCCGGGCAACGCCGGGTGCCCCTGCTAGTCTGATATATAAACGGCAAATTCTGTCTGTGTGTGTGTGTGTGTGTGTGTACGCTATAGACTCAAAAACGGCTCAACCGATTGTCATGAAATTTGGCAGGCACGTCTGTTGTGACCCGAGGATGGTTTTGGGCTAATCTCTCAAAAATAAAACTGTTAAAAACTGTTAAAAAGCTGTTATAACGGTTTCAAAGACATCTTTTTCCTCTGCTTTTCATCAAATGGCCGTTGTGACATTGCACAGGTACAGGACTACTTCTCTAAAATTAGAACCGCTATTTGGCAGTTAAAAAACGTTGTTTATAACAGTTAAAAACCGTTAAAAACACCAAACCCTATAAAAGAAACTGTTTAAAACCCGATCTTCTTGAAATTTAGCAGGTACGTCTGTTGTGACCTGAGGATGGTTTTGGGCTAATCTCTCAAAAATAAAACCGTTAAAAACCGTTAAAAAACTGTTATAACGGTTTCAAAGACATCTTTTTCCTCTGCTTTTCATCAAATGGCCGTTGTGACATTGCACAGGTACGGGGCTACTTCTCGAAAATTAGAACCGTTATTTGGCAGTTAAGAAACGTTATTTATAACAGTTAAAAACCGTTAAAAACACCAAACCCTATGAAAACTGTTTAAACCCAATCTTCTGAGGTTGGCGGCCACGAGAGTTATCGGATCGCCACCAAACTTGACATAAGCCTACAGGAACATCCAGCGGGTAACATAGGGTCATTAGATAGTCATTATGACCATTAAATTTGACCGTTAAAAACCGTTATTTTCAAAATTTAGGCTGTTCTTGATGAAATTCGGTATACATGTGCAGTTTTAAATGCCGAAAAATGATATACAACTTTTACGAACCGAAATTTAAAAATTGACCGTTAAAAACCGTTATTTTATAAATTTAGAGTATTGTTGAAGAAATTCGATATACATGTGCAGTTTTGAACGCTAAACAATGATATACAATTTTTAAGATCCGAAACTTAACATTGACCGTTAAAAACCGTAATTTTCTGAATTTCTAAATTTTCACCGTTCTTGATAACATTCCGTATGCACATACAGTTTTAAGCGCTGAACAATGTTATGCAAATTTTACGAACGAAAACTTAACATTGACCGTTAAAAACCGTTATTTTCTAAATTTACACCGCTATTGATAAAATTCGGTATGCGTATGTCCAGTAACGGTAAGTAATTTTGCAACATGGATGGGACAAGGTAGGGGGATGAAAAGGGAGGAATGAGAGGGGCCAGAAAAATGATTGTACAATGCAAAGCCTGATACACTATTTTAACATTAGACACAGACCCGTTGAAATGAACTACTTCTGCACAAAGTCTATTCCTACAAAATTAAGGGCAATCAGAAGAATGGGACTGGGAACAGTGAGTGCAGGCGGAAAATCGAACGAGAAAAGCATCTCGACGTGCTAGGGAAGATCCAGAGGAAAGGGGCCAGAGGCAGGCGGAAAACAATAGAATGTATAAGAGAGAGAGAGGGAGAGAGAGAGAGAGAGAGAGAGAGAGAGAGAGAGAGAGAGAGAGAGAGAGAGAGAGAGAATGTGTATTTGTGTGGGGGAAAGGGGTGGGAAGATGTTGGGGGGGGGGGGGGATTGATTGTAAATCCAAACAATTAATACATGTTTGCCGTCACGTGAGTATCGCAAAGAATGTTCATATCCCGGGCAACGCCGGGTGCCCCTGCTAGTATATATATATATGTGCTGTCAGTGTTATATATATATATATATATATATATATATATATAAATATATATATATATATATATATATATAAAATATATATATCACTGACAGCACAAGCTCACTACACCCTGACGACCGCACAGCGCGAAACAAGCTTGGAGGTTTTAACCTTGATTTTAACTGGTTTTAATACAACAAATATATATCTATATATATATATAATATATATATATATATATATATATTTTTTTATATATTATATATATATATATATATATAGTGTGTGTGTGTGTGTGTGTGTGTGCGTGTGTGTGTATGTGTGTGTGTGTGTGTGTTTGTATATATATGTATGTGTATATATATATATATATATATATGTGTGTGTGTGTGTGTGTGTGTGTGTGTGTGTGTGTGTGTGTGTGTACCTTTCTATCTATCTATCTATCTATCTGTCTATGCATCATCTATCTATCTATCTATCTATCTATCTATCTATCTATGTATCATATGGCCCTCACATTTTCAAATTATTTATAAGGGTATGCCTATAGGCTATATTTGCCAAGTTCTTGTAATATATGCTACTTAAATTCGCACACAAAAAAGCAAGAAGACATTTGAATAATATGAATCATATCAGAGACAGAAAGAAGGATCAGCGTGCACGTTGGTGTATACGGTTGGCTGCATGCAGTCGTGAACTCAGTGAAGCATTCCGGGCAACAAGTGTTTTGCTATTTACATCCCTTCCCACCCACACCCCACCCCCCACCCTCATACATACACACACATCGCCCATACAGTCTCCACCTGTTGTGTGAGTTCCCGCATTCGCAGCGCTTTTTTGTTCTTAGTGAACTGTCAGGTGTAAATATACCTTCACACACACACACATACACACACACACACACACACACACACACACACACACACACACACACACACACACACACACACACACACAGAGTGGCAAGAGAAACGAGAACGCTCATGCACACTTATGTAACAAAAATACAGACCCATTTAACATTCCAGTGTGTGACATCTACATCCAAGTGCAAGCGATGTCAACAGTTCTGTATGCAAGTGAAAGTGATATCAACAACTCTATATGCACGGCATGTCAACAGTTCTATATGCACATGCACATGGTGTAAACAGCTCTACATGCACATCATGTCAACAGTTCTATATGCACATGCACGTGGTGTAAACAGCTCTACATGCACATCATGTCAACAGTTCTATATGCACATGCACGTGGTGTAAACAGCTCTACATGCACATCATGTCAACAGTTCTACATGCACAAGCACGTGATGTCAACATTTCTACATGCAAGTGAAAGTGATGTTAACAGTTCCATATGTACATGCACGTGATGTCGACAGTTCTATGTGCACGTGCACGTGGTGTCAACATTTCTACATGCAAATGAAAGTGACGTCAACATTTCTACATGAAAATGAAAGTGATGTCAACATTTCTGCGTGCAAATGAAAGTGATGTCAACATTTCTGCGTGCAAATGAAAGTGATGTCAACATTTCTACTTGCAAATGAAAGCGATGTCAACATTTCTACGTGCAAATGAAAGTGACGTCAACATTTCTACATGCAAATGAAAGTGATGTCAACCTTTCTACACGCAAGTAAAAGTAAAGTCAACAGTTCTACTAGCAAGTGAAAGTGATTCTAACAGTTCTATATACTAGCGCAATGGCACCAACAAACACTCTCAGATAGAAGTGCGAGTGATGCTGACAGTTCTGCAAGTGTTGTCCATGGTTCTACATGCCAGTGCAAGCGATGTCAACAGTCATAAATGCAACTAATGTCAACAGTTCTACATGCAAGTAACGTGCTCAGTTCTACACGTACATGCACGTAATGTCAATAGTTTTTACATGCAAGTGAAAGCGATGTCAGGAGCTCTGCATGCAAGGTCAATGATGTCAACTGTTATTCAAGCAGGTGCGTGTCATGGTGGCTGTTCTGCAGGGAAGCACAAAGGATTGACACAGTTCAAAGTGCGCGTCTAGGTGATGCTAACATGTTTGCAGGTGATGACGTGTTCTTCACAGCCGACGGCACTCTCTCAATGCAGCTCTGATTCTCTTTGACTCAGTCCTGTCTTTTTTTTCACTCTCTCTCTTTGTCTGTCTGTCTATCTCTGTGTTTTTCGGTCGGTCGGTCTGTTTGTTTGTCTGTCGATCTGTCTATATGTCTGCCTGTCCTTCTGTCTGTCCTTCTGTCTGTCTGTCTATCTGTCTGTCTGTCTGTCTGTCTGTCTGTCTCTCTCTCTCTCTCTCTCTCTCTCTCTCTCTCTCTCTCTCCTCTCGTGTGTGTATGTGTGTATGTCTTTCTGTGTGCCAGTGTGTCTGTCTGTCTGTCTCTTTCTCACTCTCCCTCTCCTTTGCGTGTGTGTGTGTGTGTGTGTGTGTGTGTGTGTGTGTGTGTGGAGAGAGAGGAGAGAGAGAGAGAGAGAGAGAGAGAGAGAGAGAGAGTGCGTGTGTGTGTGTGTTGAGAGAGAGACCGTGTGTGTTGTGGTGTGTGTGTGTGTGAGTGTGTGTGTGGTGTGTGTGTGTGTGTGTGTGTGTGTGTGTGTGTGTGTGTGTGTGTGTGTGTGTGTGAGAGAGAGAGAGAGAGAGAGGGGTTGCAGGTGGGGGCCAAGGTGACGAGAAAGAAGAAGGGGGTGAGAGGAAGTGTAAACAGGAGCAGTGGGGGAGGAGGGAAGAAAATGGATTGGGAGGCGTAGCTCAAGTTTTATGCGACATATGCGCGCGTCCCTTTGTGTGTAGGTGTGTATCATCCGCTGCCAGGAAAACATTTTTACCTTAATAGTGCACACGTGGTAATCTATTTACCCCTCTTCTAAAACTGCCTTCTACGTATTTGCTTTCTGAGAGTGTGGGCGCTAGGAGAGGAATGGATGGATAAAGGTGCGGGTAGGAGACAGAATGCAAAGAAGCTTGCATTTTTTCCCACCCTCCTCCTTCCCCACTGCTTTCTCTCTCTTTTAGAGTGCCATGATGCATGGAAAGAGAGAAGTGGAGAGGGTCTGGGGCGATCAAAACGAAAGAGAAGGGAAAAAGAACGGCAAAGACAGGAGAACGAAGGAGAGGGGAGACAATAACACCTCCTTCCAGAAATGTCACAGTTTCCCCGAGATGTATTTGTGTTTTCCGTGCGACCCCTCTGTTGTTTGTGTTGTGTGTTTTGTTCGGCTGGTCTTGTTGCTTGTTTCCGCACGCGTACGAAGACGCTAATATACATAATACACGCACGCTCACACGAACTCACACACACACACACACACGCACACACACACGCACGCACACACGCACGCACACACGCACGCACACACGCACGCACACACACACGCACACACACACGCACGCACGCGCGCTCGCACACACACACACACACACATACACACACACACACACACACACACACACACACACACACACACACACACACACCACACAACACACACCTCCGCGCGCACAAACACACACGCACAAGCACACACCGCATACACTGCCGCACACACACGTGGACCTGTGGCCACCTACCCATACATACATATATGTACACATACTTGCACACTCACGCAAACACACACATACAATGATAATAACACACGCACACACATATGAACTAACACACACACACACACACACACACACACACACACACACCACGCGCGCGCGCGCGCGCACACACACACACACACACACACACACACACACACACGCACACACACGCACAAACACACACCGCATACACTGCCACACACACACACACGTGGGCCTGTGGCCACCCCACCCATACACACACATATGCACACACACTTGCACACTCACGCAAACACACACATACAATGATAATAATGGCGCAGATGATGTTAGACCCACGGTCTGACTAGAACGTTGGGCTAATACGCACGTCAGTCATCTGCTGTGTGGCAACCATGAAACCCTCGTCTGAAATCATGTCACCTTAGTCATCAAGTCATTTCTCCATCAGCTGTAAATCGTGCACAGTGTGGTTTGGAAATTTAGCAAATGTGGTATAGCGTATATGGAGCAGTTCGCACGCAGTGATGAAACTGATAAAACTGAAACTGAGGTATTCTCACCAGCACGGGGCCAAACATCACAACTCCACAGCCTGCCAAAGCAGCTAGCGAAGGTCAGAACCGGGAGAAACGGGAACAGTATGCCCAAATACATGCCATTCGGGGATTCTCTCAACTCTCACGCGACTGCTTCTTATCAAGAGCTCGCTTCACCTGTTGCTGGTTGACAAGAGCGCGGGCCGATAATGGAAATCCATGTCCTCCCGTTGCGCATGCGTTATCAAGCAGGAACTTCCGCGTCCGGTTGTTGTTGGTGTTGATTTTCTTCTTTTTTGTGTGTGTGTTTTGTTTTGTTCTGTGACGTCCACAACAGATGTCGACAAAACATGATCTGCTTCGCGGAATTTATTTCTCTCGTCTGTTTTACGCGGTTTGTTTGAAGGGATGGGGTGGGGGTGGAGAGGGGAGGATGAGAGGGTGTTCTTATGGGAGTACACATGCCGCTAAAGGCCGTAATTCGCCTTTTCACGTAAAAAGGTTTCAACTTTCACAACACGAAGAAAATGTGTATCAAGAATGATAACTTCTACTCTGATCTGAAAAAAAAAAAAAATCATCATCACAGCTAATTATCACAGGACTAATACTTCTTATAGAGAAACAGCTACATGTCACCTAAAGCGTTTTTTTCACGTTTTCAGTTGCTAATTGTCACTATAGAACAGCTAACTGTCAAATGGAAATAGGTATTTTCGCATGGTAATGGCCATTTTCACGTGAAAATGACTGGCTTTTTGTTTGTTTGTTTGTTTGTTTTTTTGCCAAAGTAAAATCTTCCATATGAAAATAGCTGTTTTCACGTGATGGTTATGTGTTTACATATAAATTTTTTTTTTACACGATGAAACCCGTTTTCTTCATTGACATAGGTAATCATACCAATCTTTTGTATAAAAAAGACGGTTGTATGTGAAAATAATGTGAACACACGAATCATGACCTTTGAAATCTAGTCTACTCCAGTGTCTCCTGTCGAGGATCCCATAGTGATTCAGTCAGAGGCTTTGCCTGTGGAGCTGACCTCGTGGTTTCGAACCACTCGTGGGGTCGGATCTTTATGGCTTGAAACCGCTGTCTGTTCACAAAGCAGTAACCTGATTTTGATTCAGGTCAGGGAAGATCAAAGCGGCGCAAGGAGACGGGTGGGCTCCGCCTAACATGCATCTCTTCCCAGGATAGGCTGAACCTCCGGCAGTTCACTGGCCCTGTGGCTATGAAGGAAAGTGACTCCAATACTGTTTCTGTTGGCAATGGAGATCATCATGAAAGCAACTGTGAGCCATATATATCAGCAGATCTGGGGAATGGATACCAAATGCCACCTCTAAAAGCCGTCCTGGATGACACAACAGTCCTTTCTACCAAGGAAGATGAACACACAGAAAACTGAAGCATTCAGACAAAGGAAGATGAACACACAGAATACTGAAGCATTCAGACAAAGGAAGATGAACACACAGAAAACTGAAGCGTCCAGACAAAGGCAGATGAACACACAGAATACTGAAGCATTCAGACAAAGGAAGATGAACACACAGAAAACTGAAGCATTCAGACAAAGGAAGATGAACACACTTCTTCTTCTTCTTCTTCTGCGTTCCCTGGTCATGCTGGTCAGATAGAAAGTCCGGTAGTTTGGACGAAGTCAGCGGTCCGTAGGAGTGAGTCCACCGTTCCCCACAGCTTTTCTTGGAGTTCCACTGCACCGGGCCAGAACTCACGCCGCAGGCTGTCGAACGTGGGACAGGACTGAAGTACGTGGTCTGGGTTTTGTGGGCCAGTGCCACATGGGCACTCATCTGTGTGCGATATGTTCAGGCGATAGAGGTGGGAGAGCAACTGACAATGTCCAGTTCTTAGTCTGAAGATGGCGACTTGTTGGGCACGCTCAAGATGGTGAATGTCATCCTTCTCTACCTCCACCTGTAGTCTTTCTCTCCATGCTGTCCTGAAATGACTGCGGATGATGGTCTTCGCTTCTCTGTAGGATACAGCATGGGCTATTTGGTCTGATGAACACCCAGAATACTGAAGCATTCAGACAAAGGAAGATAACACACACAATACTGAAGCGCTTCAGACAAAGAAAGATGAGCACACAGAATACTGTAGCATTCAGACAAATTACATGCTTCATCGAGGATGGGTTTCAGACCAAAGAAACCACGAAACCTCTCTCTGCGGAAAAGAAAAGAAGCTAGGACAGTTACGTTTATTGTTGTCAACCAAGCCATTCCAATAGTGAAAGAAGAACCAGCCAAGAGCATTGGCAGGTGGTATGGCGACTCCTTGAACGACACAAAGAGGGGAAGGGAAATCAAGCAAATGGCATAAGAAAACTTGCAGATGATAGGTCAGTG
>CM065725.1:13281542-13286542 GCA_033310375.1 Conus canariensis | reverse complement strand
ATCTCTCTGTGAGTGTTGAAGCATCTCTCTGTGAGTGTTGAAGCATCTCTCTGTGAGTGTCTGAAGCGTCAATTTAGGAGTGTGTCACGTGTCTGTCTATGTCTAAAGGGTGAAGCTGTGAGGGTGTGAAACGTGTATGCGTGCGAGTGTGAAGCATCCTTCTTTGAGTGTTATCAGTGTCTTTCTCCGAGTGTGTGTCCAACGTTCATCTCTTAAAGTGTTTGCCGCGTGTGTCTCAGTATATTCTGCGTTTCTCTATAAGCGTGCTTAACTTTCAGCTCAAAGTGTGTGTAGCTTTCATCTCTAAATGTGTGTAGCTCTCTAGGTGTGTTTAGCTTTCAGCTCAAAGTGTGTGTAGCTTTCATCTCTAAATGTGTGTAGCTTTCGTCTCTAGGTGTGTGTAGCTTTCAGCTCAAAGTGTGTGTAGCTTCCATCTATAAATGTGTGTAGCTTTCTAGGTGTGTGTAGCTTTCAGCTCAAAGTGCGTGTAGCTTTCATCTCTAAATGTGTGTAGCTTTCTAGGTGTGTGTAGCTTTCAGCTCAAAGTGTGTGTAGCTTTCGTCTCGAGTTGTGTGTTGCTTCTTACCCCTAAGTGTGCAGTGTTCATTTCTTAGTGTGTCTAATGTTCACCTCTAAACGTACTCAGTGTTCATCTTTAAGCGTGTATAACGTTCGTCTCACAGTGAACGTAGCGTTCATCTCTAAGTATGTGTTGTGTTCATCTCTAAACGTGTGTAATGTTCTTCTCTAAGTGTGTGCAACGTTCATCTCTAAATGTGTATAATGTTCATCTCTAAGTGTGTGTAACGTTCTTCTCTAAGTGTGTGTAACGTTCATCTTTAAGTGTGTGCAGCGTTCATCTCTCTGTGTATGTACCGTTCATCTCTAAATGTGTTCAGCGTTCATCTCTTAGTGTGTGTAGGGTTCATCTTTAAGTGTGTGGCGTTCATCTCTAAGTGTGTGCAGCGTTCGTCTCTAAGTGTGTGTAAGTTACTACAAAGTGTGTGTAGCGTTCATCTCTAAGTGTGTGTGACGTTCTTTTCAAAGTGTGTAACGTTCATCTCTAAGTGTGTGCAGCCCTTCATCTTTAAATGTGTAACGTTCATCCGTAAGTATGCATAACGTTCATCTCTAAGTGTGTAACGTTCATCTCTCAGTGTGTGCAGCGTTCACCTTTAAGTGTGTAACGTTCATCTCTAAGTGTGTGCAGCGTTCATATCTAAGTGTTTAACGTTACTTCTAAGTGTGTGCAACGTTCATCTCCAAGTGTGTAACGTTACTTCTAAGTGTGTGTACCATGCATCTCTAAGTGTGTGTAACGTTCTTCTCCAATTGTGTGCACAGTTCATCTTTGTGTGTAACGTTCACCACTATGTGTGTGCAGCGTTCATCTCTAAGTGTGTGTAACCTTCTTCTCTAAGTGTGCAACGTCCATCTCTATGTGTGTGCAGCGTTCATCTCGAAATGTGTCTAACGTTCATCTCTAAGTTTGCTTATCGTTCATCTTTAAGTGTGTGCAACGTTCATCTGTAAGTATGTAACGTTCATCTCTAAGTGTGTGTAACGTTTATCTCTAAATGTGTGCAACGTTCATCTCTTTGTGTGCGTAACGTGCATCTCTTAGTGTGTGCAGCGTTTATTTCTAAGTGTATGGAGCATTCATCTTCATGTGAGTGCATCGTACATTTCTAAGTGTGTGTAGCCCCATCTCTTAGTCTGTGTAGCGTTCATCCCAAAGTGTGTGTAACGTTCATCTCTTAGTGTCCGTAATATTCATCTCTAAGTGTGTTTAACGTTCATCTCTTAGTGTGTGTAACGTTAATCTCTTAGTGTGTGTAACGTTCATCTCTTACTGTGTCCATGTAAAGCGGTGTGGCTGAAGCTAGTAATGGTGGCTTGTAGGTTTCATGACTGCATTTATATGAGCAAGCGTGTGTGCGTCCTTGAGTGTGTGTGTGTGTGTGTGTGTGTGTGTGTGTGTGTGTGTGTGTGTGTGTGTGTGGTGGTTGTTGCGTGCGTATGTATGTATGTGTGTGTGTGTGTGAGAGAGAGAGAGAGAGAAGAGAGAGAGAGGGGAATTAAGCAGATATATATATATATATATATATATATATAATATATTACGTATCTGTGTGTGTTCATACGTGTTTGTGTGTGTGTGTGTGTGTGTGTGTGTGTGTGTGTGTGTGTGTGTGTGTGTGTGTGTGTGTGTGTAAACACACTAAGAAGCGCTCACACGCACGCACAGTCGTGTACACACATACACGCAGACGCACTCACTCACGCACGCACGCACGCACATATGCACGCACGCACACAACACATTCACTCCCTGTAGTTTCTCTCTCTCTCTCTCTCTCTCTCTCTCTCTCTGTCACAGAGAGACAGACAGACAGACAGACGCGCGCGCACACACACACACACACACACACACACACACACACACACACACACACACACACACTGTAGTTCTCCCTCACAGAGAGAGAGAGAGAGAGAGAGAGAGAGAGAGAGAGAGAGAGAGAGAGCAAGCACACAAAACGTTACACTCCCGACAGCACGCATACCTGCCATCAACAACGGTGTCTTTCTTCACCCATTATCTCATTACAGAGCTCAGGAGACGCAGAGAAAGAAGAGGAAAAACAAAACCAAACCAACCAACCAACAAAAAGAAACCTTCAACACTCCCCCCCCCCCCCCCCCCCCCCCCCCCCCCCCCCCCCCCCCCCCCCCCCCACCACCTCCCCTATTTACTCTTTCTTTCTGTCGTTCTATCTTTCTGTCTGTCTTTCTTTCTTTGTTTCTTTCTGTCTGTTTTCTTTTCAAATTTTTTAACTGGTATTTATTTATTCGTTTATTTGTTTTGTTTCGCCCGTCTCCTCGGCTGGGGCTAAGCACTGGCAGGCAGCGGCGATACTGGCCGATGACATCACCGGGAGTGTACTCACGGCACGGTGACTTTGGCGGAGCAGGTCGCCCTGGATCTGCCGCCTGTCTCCCTCTCTCTCCTTCGCCCCCCCCCCCCCTCCTCCCCCCCTCCCCAGCCTGAGGCCCCCTACCCCAACCCCACCCCCTTCTATCTCTCTCTCTCTCTCTCTCTCTCTGACTGACAGCATTGTCTATGTCACTGTGACCGCTTACCATGTTGCCCGGACACTTTTTGGTTGATGCGGCTCTGCGTACTCCGACACCAAGCCTGCAGCTGGGAGGACAAGGAGGGGTAGCGGAGAGGGGTAGCAGGGAGGGAGGGAGGGAGGGACAGAAAGGGAGGGATGGTGGGGGTCGAGGATGGGGAGAAGGGGGTTGGGGGTGGGGGTGGGGGGGTTAGCTCTATGTGAATTCGTCTCTGACGTCATTTTTTTTTCTCTCGATTGGTGACCAACAAGAGCGAAACTGATAACTGAGGGAATGAATATGTGTGTGTGTGTGTGTGTGTGTGTGTGTGTGTGTGTGTGTGTGTGTGTGTGTGTGTGTGTGTGTGTGTGACAGACAGACAGACAGACAGGGAGAGAGGTGTTGTATGTGCGTGTCAGCGAGACTGGCAGGGGGTGGGGGAGAAAGGGGGGGGGGGAGGGAGGGTGGCACAGAAAAATCAATCTGAAATCGCCTCTGCAGTCTTTGTTGTTTAATCTTAAACAGGAGCAAGATCATTAAATGAATGAGTGAGTAAATGAATAAATGTGCGCGCGCGCGCGTGCACGTGTGTGTGTGTGTGTGTGTGTGTGTGTGTGTGTGTGTGTGTGCGTGTGTGTGTGTGTGTGTGTGTGTGTGTGTGTGTGTGTGTGTGTGTGTGTGTGTGTGCGTGCGCGCGCGCGCACGTGTGTGTGTGTGTGTGTGTGTGTGTGTGTGTGTGTGTGTGTGTGTGTGTGTGTGTGTGTGATATGGAGTTCCCGCTGTATTCCTAGACAATCCATTTCTGTTTATCGGCGCGCGCGCGCGCGCGCGCGCGCCACACACACACACACACACACACACACACACACACACACACACACACACACACACACACAGAAGGACAGACAGACAGACAGTAAGAGACGAGATAGATACAGATATATAGAGAGATGGATATTCAGAGCAAATAATTAGTGGGGGAAAGTAAGTGTAGGCCAACAATTCTTCTTTCATTAAAAATAACTCGGCAAAGACTTATTTAAAGAAAAGAGGGTTGCTGGGGGAAGGGGGGGGGGGGGAGAGGGGGGGGAGAGAAAATGGGAATGAAAGAGAGGGCATTATGACGTAAAGTTTCCCCGCTCGCTATCAGCATATGGAGACGTTCACAAGCCGTTTTGAAATTAGAATCATTTGCATTGTCCTGCGGAGGTGACTTTCGTTGCCTGATCAGGACTCATCAGCAAAAGCGGGGTGATTGTGCTGGCCCGTCATCCTCGATGTCAAACACATATACACTATGTACAATGCTGGTATTCTCACCACCAACGGTACAAACACAAAATCGAACGGTCCCCCATCCCCTATCCCCCAAGCAGGTAACGAAGGGCAGAAAATCAAAGTGAGATGAAAATAAGTTGCGCACCAAGTTGAGAGCCAGAACAGCTCAGTTGGTAGAGCGCTGGACCCGTGATCCTGGGGTTGCGGGTTCGAATCTCCGCCGGGCCGTTTCGGTACAGGGGGATTTCTCCCTCGGAGTTAACATTGGTTCTGACTCCATTTCCCATACAGTCCTTCGAATGAGACTATAAACCGAGGTTCCGTGTGTGAACGCACGCATAACATCTTGCACACACGTAAAATCCCATCATCAACTTTCGGAAGAGTAGATCAGTTTGGCTGTTGGTATGGATGACACGTTACACATAGTATGCACCCTGCGTGAGAAATGGAAAGAATGAAGGAAGTAAGGAAATTGAGTGAACGATATTGAATGAAATGGACTGGATGACACGGGAAACGACTGAATGAAGCGCCAGCTGGCAGCTCTTCAGTCGGCACTACCCAGGTAGGCAGCCCGTTGTGTAAACGAGTGTGGATTGTAA
>CM065725.1:13256542-13276542 GCA_033310375.1 Conus canariensis | reverse complement strand
AAATAAAACACGGCCGACGACTCTGTGGTATTTCGTCTCAAAGGCTCAAAGATTGTCCCCTACATTTTATACTGTTTGCATAATGCTTTTATTTTTTCAGCAACTTTTTCCCTATCCACACTATCGTTTTGTTCCATTTACTACCCTTCGCTGGCTGCTTTGGGGGTGCTGTTGGATTCTTTTTTGAACCCTTGGAGGTGAGAACACCACAGACTTATGGACTGTGGTGTGTCTCTATTTGACACCCAGAGCACGGACACAATCAGCCGTGTCTCTCTGATGAGTCCGATACAGCGGACGAAAGGCCTAGGAGCAGACAATACGAATAGATCTGTCTTCGAAAGGGATACTGATGGTTCCCTTAGGCAGCTAGTGAAGGGTTTCTCATATTTATAATATATTCCCCCCATTTTCTTCATTTTCAAATTTTTTTTCTTCTACAAGTTCAAATCTTTGCCAAGTCATTATTATAATGACTGAAGAATTGTTAGCCTGCACTTGTCTTCCCCCCACCGCTTAATTGTTCAGCATTATATATATATATGTGTGTGTGTGTGTGCGTGTAAACATATAAAACCAGACTTGAAGAGACGAATCACGTGACCGTGTTTGATGGCTCACATATGTTGTACAAGATGTGTTTGATGTTCACATTTTACACCTGCTTCTTCGCCACTGCAGCAGCAACCCACATTCCCTCTTCTTCTAATCTTCGCTTAATTATTTTCATAATGGCAGAGAAATTGGATGCCTGCTTCTCTCTCTCTCTCTGTATGCATGTACACACACACACACACATATATATATATATATATATATATATATATATATAATATTACATATAATGCGTAATATTTAGAAGTGGGGGAAAACAAGTGCAGGCTAACAATTCTTCCGTCATTACATTAATGATTTGACAAAGATTAAAACAAAAGTGAGGGTGGGGGAGAAAGAATATATATATATATATATATGTGTGTGTGTGTGTGTGTGTGTGGTGTGGAGAGAGAGAGAGAGAAAGAAAGAACAAGCGCAATTTCTACATGGCATGCACATACACACCACAGAGAGAGAGAGAGAAGACTTTTGATACTGAACATCTTTTATGTCTGTGAGTTTAGAAAGCACTCTCCTCTCTTGGATTCATTCCCAACACGTGTTCACGCATTAAAAATGAAAGTTACCTGTATTATGTGTATAAAAGTGTTTTGTGTGGAACGAGGCAGACTGTTGCCACAGTTACTCGCTCTTGTCCCCTATGACATATCGCCACTTCTCGCGATCCGAAAGTCCTACAGTCGGTTGTGGAGCGTACAAATACCGGCCGCTCTTTCTACCAATCAGACGACGCTACTTTTGGGGGGCACGGGGAATGGCCGAAAAGTGAATTTTTTTTTTTTTCAATCTCAACACTGTGAAGACATTTATCTTGTTTGTATCAACGATGCGACGGATTTTTAACGGAAAGAAGCGAACTCCGAAACAAGATTGTTTCACATTCTCTCTCTCTCTCTCTCTCTCTCTCTCTCTCTCTCTCCCTCCTCTCTCAATTATAAGTATACATATATAAGTCGGGCGAGATGATTAGCCAAAGTCTGTAAACTTGCTCGCGATTGGTAAGGAGAAACATCTGCATTCGTGCAGTTTAAAGTAGTGTGTTCATTTCGCTCAGTTTCGAAGGGAGGTGACGTGCTGCAGGCGGAAACGGAAACAAGCTGAAAAGAAGATTTACTGTTCGGCCGACCGAAAGAGACCAACAAATTCCGAGACGAAACACTTTGTCTCTTTCGTTCGGCGGAACAGCAGATCTTCTCTGAAGTTTGTTCGTGTGGAGTTCCCGAATCCACAGCACTAAAAATTGAAAACTGTGTGTACGCACCACTGATCCACCGCACACCAGTTGTTGTACGTTCTTATCGTAGCCTGGTGTATCAATAAGGACGACAGTACATCGGACGCCCGCTTTGTTCTCTTCCAAGCCTGGGGGCAGTGGAGAGGAAGTTGACAACCTCACTTGACATTCACTTTTCGTGCAGTCGTAGGTTCGAATAACGTATTTGGAAATGTGTGTGTGTGTGTGTGTGTGTGTGTGTGTGTGTGCGAAAGTGTGTGTGTGTGTGTGTGTGTGTGTGTGTGTGTGTGTGTGCAGCGCTTGCAGCAATGGGTATGGCTTAAATGAAGAGAGATCAGACAGACAGACAGAAAGACAGAGACCGCGCGCGTGTGTGTATGTGTGTGTGTGTATGTCTCTGTGTGCGTGCGTGTGCGTATGCGCGCGCACTGCTTGCGCATGAGCGCGTGTCTGTGTGACCTGGAGAGGCACGCTTGTTGTAATGGGTGTGGATGTATCATGCACTTTGCGGTATTGACGTAATTCAGCTCATTTGCCGTCCTAGCAATTGTTCCCAGAGTATCTCATACACAATGATGGCGGTGTTGGGCCCACACTACGTTGGGTTGGTTAGAAGAGGGCTAGCAATTGTTCCCTGACTATCTTACACACAATGATGGCGGTGTTGGGCCCACACTACGTTGGGTTGGTTAGAAGAGGGCTAGCAATTGTTCCCTGACTATCTCACACACAATGATGGCGGTGGTGGGCCCACACTACGTTAGGTTCGTTAGAAGAGGGTTAGGGACATGCTGTGTGTTCCAGTGCTTGGGTCAGCCAGAAATCCCAACGGTAGCAGCAACAATAGTAGTAGTGGTGGTTGTCGTGGTGAAGGTGGTGGTGGTTGTGCTATTAATAGTAATAGTAGCAGTAGTAGTAGTAGTAGTAGTAGTAGTAGTAGTAGTAGTAGTAACAGCAGCAGACGCAGCAGCAATCATGACAATAGCAGCTACAATAGTCGTAATAGTAGTAGTAGTTGTAGTAGAGGTAGTAATGGTGGTGGTGGTAATAGTAGCCGTAGTAGTAGACAGCAGCAGCAGCAGTAGACGCACAGCGGTAGCAGTAGTAGCCGTAGCAGCAGCGACAGTAGTGGTAGCAGTAGTAGTAATAGCAGTAGCAGAAACAATAGAAGCAGCAGCAGCGGTAGTGTTAGTTGTAGCAGTGGCGGCAGCAGCAGTGGGTGTAGAGTTAGTAGCAGCAGCAGCAGCAGCAGAACAGCAGCAGTAGAAGCAGCAGCAGTAGCAGTGACAGTAATAGCAACAATAGCAGTAGTAGTGGTAACGGCAGCAGCAGCAACAGTAGAAGCAGCAGCAGTGATTGCAGTAACAGTAGTAGTAGTAGTGGTGGTGGTAGTAGTAGAGGTAGTAGAAGAAGCAGCAACAGCACCAGTAGCAGTAACAGCAGTAGCAGCAGCAGTTGTTGTAGTAGTACTAGTAACAGTAGTAGTAGTAGCTGTTTCTGCTGCCGCTGCTGCTGCCAATGCTGCGAATAATGAAACTAACAATACTATCATTGATGCTGCTGCTCTTGCCACTACTACTATTGCTGCTGCTGCTGCTGCTGCCGCTGCCGCTGATGCTTCTATTTCTGCTGCTGCTGCTGCTACCACCACCGCAGCAACTGCCACCGCTACTGCCATTATTACTACTACTGCTGCTGCTGCTGCTGCTGTTTTGTATCCTGCCATTGTTGCTGCTGCAGCTATTTGCTCTACGACTGCTACTCACTACTACTGCTACTGCCGCTGTTGATATTACAATTACTAGATACTCGTAGTACCTAGATGGTGAAAGACTTAAAGGTCCCACAATCCTATGGCCGTGGGAGACTGCGAACTGTTACAGATCCACATATTGTATATATGTATGTATGAGTGTATATATTGTATATGATTTCACCCCCATTTTACGTACCAAGTTACTAGCCAGACTGTTTCGCACTGACAAGCTACAATGAATGTCGGGGGATTGTTTTGTCATCTCCGTGCTTGTTGCAAAGGTAGACAGGGGTCGTGTTGTTGTGAGGCTGCGGACACAGCAGTCGCGGAGTGAAAAGTTCCAAGGGCTCTCTCTTCCAATCAGAGAGCGTTGCTATTTTTGGTTCACGATGAATGAAAATAATGGCTGAATGTAATGAAGAAAAGATTTTTATTTTGGCCTCTTGGCCGTCAAAAACAAGCTGAATTAGAAACTAGACTGCTTAAGTTCGTCTTTGTGTTGCCTGTCTCGTTTATTTATAAATATTACTAAACAGGTCGGGCTACATGATTTGCCGAATTCTGTAAACCGCATTCTGATTGGTGAAAAGATTTGTTGGCATTCTTCTATTAAACATTGGTGTGACTGAGGAGGAGAGGGTGACAATATATCATCTTTGTTTCTAGATTATGAGTGATGTTGTCATTCAAAGTCCCCCAAAAGCGGCGAGAAGACGTGTTTGTGATTATTCTGTTGTGAGGGTTGAGGGAGGATTTTGAATTCTAAACGAACTTGTCAAATGGCATCCTGTGTCGTTGAAATCTTGAATGGGTCATGGTCAAAGGTTCAAACAATTTTAACCTTTTGCATTGATTGGGGTGTGTGGAGCATACAATGAAACAACAACACAACAATATGAGAACTCGGGAGAGCGCAGACCTATGTCCATGTCGAAGGGAAACGAGACCCAGCCTTTTATCCATACCCGAACTACAGACCCACACCAAACTAGAAAGGATTGGTCCTCTGGCCACATTTAATCTTCCCACCAAGTTTCGTTGAAATCGGTTAAGCAGTTTTTGCGTAATGTTGAAGTCGGACAGACAGACAAACCGACAGACTTCGGTGAAAACGTGACCTTTTCGTCAGAGCTTTAAACAACATCAAATAAGCTGTATGTCAGTTTGCAGGGAAACACTTTGCACAGAAAACAAACGAAACGAAGGTCAACAAAGTCCGGTTTGAACGTTCGCACGGCTATGAAATGTATGATTGATTACGTATATGAAGCATATTTTGAGAGGCAGGAGGAGGGTGAGGAAGTGTCGCCAAACTCAACCGACCTCAAAAGTCTAAACACCGGAAACCCTCTTCAGCACCACGTCCATCCGACGATCGTCAGACTGGGCTATGAACTTGCCTGTACCCTCGACTTCGACGGGAAGTCAGTCACCAAGGGCAAGAATGTAGAGAAGAAATCGACACTAAGGTCATCAGAGCAGGTTGTGAAGGGCCACAGAATTCATCATCATCATCATCATCATCATCCATTTGGACGGCCCCAATCAACTGGATGATTACCATGCCGTACAATTCAACACTGTTTATGCTGACCAGTAAGGGTAAACGATGATGTAACTATTGTTGTGGACAGCTTGACGTGAGTCGACTCTTCCTTTCATTGTGTATCCCTGTGACCACAAGGCCCGGGAGATACCAACACCTGCAGTGCTGGCGGGAGACTTGAGCGACCACTCTCAGAGATGCATCCATTACGGGGTTGAAGCTCAATATTGTGTGGCTCCACTGTTGCAGTTTGAAGCCATAGCACACACACAGCTATGGACAGCTGCCGACTAGGTGGGAAAAACTCCGTAGATGGGACTCGAACCCTTGACTCCCTGCCCTGAAGTCCGCGACACTAACCATTGTACCAGGGCAACTGGACCGTTATTATCACTTTCCTTTCTTTTGTGCCATCATCATCATCATCATCATCATCATCATCATTGTTGCATCATCATCGTCATTATTGTCGTAATGACAATAATAATAACAACAACAATAATAATAATGATAATAGTAATAATAATGAAAATTATTGTCATTATTGTTATTATTATTATCATTATTATTGTTGTTGTTAATATTGGTATTTCTCTATTATTATTATTATTATTGTTGTTGTTGTTGTTATCATTATTAATTCAAACTTTGAACGAGTAGCTTTATTTTTCTTTTCGGAAATGAGTTGTATTTTAAAAGCTTTGTTGTCTGTGTCAAACGCAGTGTTTCCAAGCATTTTTGTTTGTTTGTCTGTTTGTTGTTCACTAAATATTTCAAAACACGTGAAAATGTGTTGCAAACTTTCGCCTCGTCCTCGACTTTCCTGTGTGAAATATGGGACTGTTTTTCTTTCTTTCGTTTTTTGTTTTGCTTGGTTTGTTTGTTTCGTTTTGTTTTGTTTCTTTTGTTTTGTTTTGTTTTCCCTATGGACAGCGCGTCACCGTTGCGTAATGGCCAGCTCTTTTGTACGCTGGTTGACTTATTGCCAGTCTGCTGTTGTTGGGGTTGTTGTTGTTGTGGTTGTTTGCCGAACTTTGTCAGGGAAAAAAGTGTCCCCTGTCAGGGCTGTTTTCAGTCTGAGGAGAGCGGCTCGTGCCTACGACCATAGTTTATTGTCACGTCTGACCCAAACACGTGTCAAACTGGCTGTGGGCTTATGCTTACCCCCCCCCCCCCTCCCCCATCCTCTCCCGTTTTGTTGTTGTCGTTGGTGGTGGCGGTTTTTTTTTTTTTTTTTTTTTTTTTTTAAAGACAAAAATGGGAGCCACAAGGTTTACAACTTATCCGCTTGTTTGTGAGTTTCCTTTCGTCTGCTCTTTCGCGTCGTCTGTCTGTCTGTCTGGCTGTGGATCTGTCTGCTGATCTGTTTCTGTTTTGTTTGGGTCTACCCTGTCTGGCTGTTCGACTATCGATCTGTCAAAAGAGCGGGTCTCTTTGTCCGGGTGTATGCGTCATTCTCTCTCTCTCTCTCTCTCTCTCTCTCTCTCTCTCTCTCTCTCTCTCTCTCTCTCTCTCTCTGTGTCTGTGAGTCTGTGTGTCTGTCTGTCTCTCATTCTATCATTATCTCTCTCTCTCTCTCTCTCTCTCTCTCTCTCTCTCTCTCTTGCTCTGTGTGTGTGTGTGTGTGTGTGTGTGTGTGTGTGTGTGTGTGTGTGTGTGTGTGTGTGTGAGTACAACCATGAGTTAATCTGACAATGATTTAGTTTCAGTCAGTGTGTGTGTGTGTGTGTGTGTGTGTGTGTGTGTGTTGTGTGTGTGTGTGTGTGTGTGTCCCTGCCCACCCCACCCCCCTCTCTCTCTCCCACCTTCTCTCTCTCTCTCCCTCTCTCTCTCCCTCTCCTCCATTCTCTCTGTCTCTCTTGTGTGTGTCTCTCTCTATATCTGTCTCTCTCCCTGCCTCTCTCTCTCTCTCTCTCTCTCAAACTCTCTCCCTCTTTCTGCCCTCTCTCTCTTTGTCTGTGTGTGCGTGTCTGTGTCCGTGTCTGTCTGTCTGTCTCGCTCCTCTCTCTCTCTCTCTCTCCTCTCTCTCTCTCTCTCTCTCTCTCTCTCTCCTCTCTCCAGTTGAACATTCGATCACGTCGAGAGCAATGTGCAGACTTCTTTGGTGATGGCGGTTGCGAGTTGAAACATAATTGAAAAAACAAAACTCCCCGGCTCTTGCCTCCGATCAGAGGGGGTTATCAGTGCATGGAAAGGGCGATAATCGCTGAACAGACTTTGAGAACATTTTCTCACTCTCTGTCCCTCACAGACCGCGTTTCTCTTGTTTGACTCGAAAATGTCGCGGAGTTTTAACGTAAAGAAGCTGAATTAGAAAGCAGACTGTTTAAACTTCGTCTCTGTTCGTCCTCTCTCTCTCTCTCTCTCCTCTCTCTCTCTCTCTCTCTGTGTGTCTCTCTCTCTCTCTCTGTCTCTCTCTCTCTCTCTCTCTCTCTCTCTCTCTCTCTCTCTCTCTATATATATATGTTACAGTAAATTTATCAAATCAGGAAATTTATAAATTTCCTAACCATTTCAGTAAATTTATAAAGTTACTGTTTCACTTAGGAAATTTACAAATTTCCTAAAAAGTCTAGGAAATTTATAAATTTCCTGATTTTAAAGGCCAGGAAATTTATAAATTTACTGAAACCTTGCACACCACAGACGATACACTTTCTTGAATGCAATATGATGTTTTATTCTTAAAACATTATGGGAATAAAAAAGCACATATGATGAGGATGATGATTTACACCACACACACACCACATCCTATAAAAACGTTCAGGTTGATGTTTCATTCATTGTGGCAAGAGAGGCTTCCATGACATCGAGAATTACACATGAGTTTTGCTTTGAAGCATTTGCACTTGTTTGTTTGGCACTTTCTCGCTCCACCCCCACAGTTGCACTTAGTGTAGCCTTGACCCCCTGATGCTGATTCTGCAACAACAGCTGATCGCAGAGATACCTGTTTTTCAAGATTGACATCAGTCATCGAAAGCAGTCTTTGAGGGCATAGATCAAACTGGTTTCGTGAATACCCTCCCCTCAAAACCCCGGCCTTCACTGCAATAGTATAAATGTCAGTTTTGAAGTCCCTGTTTACAATAACATCTAAAATGTTTCTGGCATCGCCTCTGCCACGATCGACCATGGGCACTGGCACTGTCACATTGTCGCCTACTTCTCCACATTTGAAATCCACCCTGCTTCTTTTTACCATTCGTTCTGCTCGACACAGTTGACCAGTGAAAGCCCTTCGAGCCTGTTTAATTCTTTCACAGCGGTCAGTTAACTGCAATGCTATGTCAGGGGTAGCAGGCTCCGCTGCTGTCGTAGCAGAGGTAGCTGTTGTGATGGCTGCGTCAGTTGTGACGTTGGCCGCGTCAGCTGAGAAAGTAGCAGGTTCAGCTGATGTAGTAGCAGAGGTAGCTGTGGTGATGGCTGCGTCAGTTGTGACGTTGGCCGCGTCAGCTGAGAAAGTAGCAGGTTCAGCTGATGTAGTTGCAGAGGTAGCTGTTGTGATGGCTGCGTCAGTTGTGACGTTGGCCGCGTCAGCTGATAAAGTAGCAGGTTCAGCTGATGTAGTAGCAGAGGTAGCTGTGGTGATGGCTGCGTCAGTTGTGACGTTGGTCGCGTCAGCTGATAAAGTAGCAGGTTCAGCTGATGTAGTAGCAGAGGTAGCTGTGGTGATGGCTGCGTCAGTTGTGACGTTGGCCACGTCAGCTGATAAAGTAGCAGGTTCAGCTGATGTAGTAGTAGAGTCAGTTGTGATGATGGCTGCATCAATTGATGAGGAAGCAGTTTGAGCTGACGTGAAGGCAGATTGAGGCAAATCCAGTCTTGCAATATCTTCCTCTGTCTCTAAATTATTCAGGATTTCATGTGGCAATGTTGATGTTGTCAGTCCAACAGGAGCCTCGATTCCGAACAAGGCTGAATACGGTGATTGTTTTATTCCAGAATGGAGGGAGGAGTTTTTTTTGGAACTGAACAAACTTGATTCCTGTTACCCAGTCTTGGGTGTCGTTGTCTGCGAGCCAAGCTACCAGCATGTCTTTGATGTCACCATTTGCACGTTCAACTGATCCCTGGCTTTGGGGGTGTCGGGGCTTTCCGTGAACCATTCTTAAAGCAGGCCAGAACTCCTTCAGTTCTGAAATGACGTCAGCTGTAAATTCTGTGCCATTGTCACTTTGGAGTATCACTGGAGCACCCAGCAAAAGAAAAATGTCCAGAAGCTGGCTTGCAACCTCAACAGGTCGTTTGCTCTTGATGGCACGTAGGACACAGAATTTGGTGAGGTGATCTTGGTACACCATGATCCATCTGAAACCGTTTCTTGAGATGGACTGCATATCAACCAGGTCAACTTGACACCGCGACGAAAAATCCCTGCTGATGATGGACGAACAACAACACCGGTTGTTTTCGGTCTCTTTTTCTTTTTCTGGCACTCCACACATAGAGACTTGAACAGCTCAATTGAACTGGTGCTGATGTTTGCATATCTTTTTTTTAGTGTCTTTAATCATTCGATCTCGACCTCCATGACCTGTGGCAATGTGTGCACATTTGAGGACGTCAAAAGTTTCCTCTACTGTTACATAGTACATAGGGTTTTCACCTCCATGTTTTCTCTCCTTGATGAGCTTTTCCACGGGTCCACATTGGAGAACTTCATACCTGCGACAACAGAGAACAAAGCTACAGTTTAAAAAGTTGTCTTGCAGATTTAAAATTTCAGATTTTGTCATTTACACACCCCCCCCCCCCCCCCCCACACACACACACACACACGCTCAACACACACAGGTGATACAGGGGATGAGAGAGAGAGAGAGAGAGAGAGAGAGAGAGAGAGAGACAGACAGACAGACAGACAGACAGACAGACAGACAGAGACAGAGACAGAGACAGAGAGAGAGGTTGTGCAAGTAATGAAGATTATTTTATTTATAAAACTTGTAATTGAAAAGCACACACGATGATATGTGTGTGTGTGTGTGTGAGAGAGAGAGAGAGAGAGAGAGAGAGAGAGAGACAGACAGACAGACAGACAGACAGACAGACAGACAGACAGACAGATAGACACAAAGAGGGAAGGATAACCTTACGTTCCCCCCACCCCTCTCTTTATCTCTCTCTGAGAGCCCAAGCCAGCCCAGAAATGTCAACAATGCTTAGACAAGAGGGATCGCATGTTTCACGTCCGAGGTGTCGGCGTTGACAGTCAACCCCATGCAGTATCTCCCAGTGCCCAACAAAACCACACAAACCACAAACGGAAGTTGCTTACCACGTCCACGAAGTTTGAGAAAGTGCCGTTATAAAAAAGAAAACAGCAGTGTCAGATCGCTTGTCGCATTTATAATGACAAAGGCTCTAGATAGATAGATAGATAGATAGATAGATAGATAGACAAACAGACAGACAGACAGACAGAGAGAGAGAGAGAGAGCAGAGAGAGAGAGAGAGAGAGAGAGAGAGAGAGAGAGAGAGAGAGAGAAATATCTGTGGTGATTTACGGTGAAAAAGAGGATCAGATGCTTACTTTCTGAGAAGATGATATTCCCTTTGGCTTCTTGATGCATCCTTGCCAGCAGCACATTTAACATCATGTAGAATCTGGCTGTACTCTGATTTCGGGAACAGATTGTAACTTTTGGCTTGATACTGTTTGAACAGTTCCTCTGTAAACTTTTTTTCACAATCACTTGCCATTGCGTTTGACCCAAACACCTCAGAGCAGACTGAATTTCTTTGCCACGAAAAAGCCTCACACCCGAGTTGTCCTCTCACTGGTGAAGTGGGTTCACTTTTCAAGATAACACATATCAGCACTGCAGTAAGTGAAGTGGGTTCACTTTTCAAGATAACACATATACAGCATTGCAGTAAGTGAAGTGGGTTCACTTTTCAAGATAACACCTATCAGTATTGCAGTAAGTGAAGTGGGTTCACTTTTCAAGATAACACCTATCAGTATTGCATTAAGTTTGACAAATTTACTGAAAGTACTTTAAGTTTCAGTAAATTCATTTCAAAAATGTCTTCAAAACTCAGAAAATTTATAAATTTCCTAATTTATTAAGTTTGACAAATTTACTGAAAGTACTTTAAGTTTTCAGTAAATTCATTTAAAAAATGTCTTCAAAACTCAGGAAATTTATAAATTTCCTAATTTGTTTTAGGAAATTTGTAAATTTCCTGAGTGAAACAGTAACTTTATAAATTTACTGAAATGTTTAGGAAATTTATGAATTTCCTGATTTGATAAATTTACTGTAACATATATCTATCTATCTATCTATCTATATATATATATATATATATATATAGAGAGAGAGAGAGAGAGAGAGAGAGAGATAAATATCGGGTTGCGTCATTCGCCGAATTTTGTCGGTAATCATCCGCTGGAGAATGTTATCCCTGATGTACATGTTTCTGAACAGTGGGGTAACGGGAACGACGATTTCGAGAGAATGAAGGGGTGGATGGGCGGGGGGGGGGGGGGGGGGGGGTGGGGGAGGGGAAGGTTGGGGAGGTACGGAGGCAAGAAAGAGGGGAGAAGAATGTAGGGGAGGCGTGGGTGGGGACAATGCTGGAAGGGGGGGGGGGCGTCTTTGTTTCTTGGAAAGTCATTCCATCTGTTTGTGAGATATTGCATGGATGTTGAAGTCGTTGTGTAAGCGTAGATAGAAGGTAAAGAGAAGCTGACGGTAGGATGTGACCAAGCAGAAGGTCTGCAGAGAAGAAACTCGCCTCAGACAAATTTTCCGGCCCTGACATTCCACTCCCATACGCCTCCAGGTCATGACTCTCAGGTGCCATTCTGTGGTCAGAACATTTATTGACGCTGCGGGGATTCGAACCCGCGCTCTCTGGAACGTCGAGCATCTCAAGGCCAAAGTGGTCAGGGACTGGAAGTCTTACCCACACAGCTATTAGACATTTGCTCAAAGTTGGAGATTTTTAACGTAATGAAGTGGACTTTTGTTCCTCTTCGAAAAAGTCTTTTCCACGTCTTACCAGAAAGGAACGGTCGTCTGTTGCGGCACAAAGTGTCGCAACTGCACAAAGTGTCTCATGATGTCCTAGGCAATGCTCCGACAATCCTTGTGTTGTTTCCTGACGGAGGTCTGTAGGGAGCGGTGGGCCGGCTGTTGTTGGTGGAGCTCTGGAGTTGAGCGTTACTTTGCATCCACGTTGACAACGCCCAGTGAACGACATTACCGGCAAAACAGAAACGCGTGATCCTTAGTATGGGAAATCATTCGCGTCAGAAGTTTTGAATTACATCTTTTTAAAGTAATTGTTCGCCAACACTATTTTCTATAAACAGCATTATTTTCCGCCTGGAGAAGTAACCGTAGGCATAGGTTGAAAAGTTCACTTTCCATAAAAAAAAATCCTCTGTGCTTCTTTAAAGGTTGTGGTGAAATACAAAATGCCGACGTTTGTATCACTAAGAAGTTGAATATTACATAAAATTCAGAGATGATTATTAATTTGTAATAGGTACTTCACAGTGGTCATGTTCGGTGCTTATAATAGTGATGAACGGATCCGGGATCCGCTGTTTGATCCAGATCCATTCTTTAACTTAATGAGTTTGTCCTCGGGCCACATTCCATCTTTCCACCAAATGTGGTGAAAAATCTGTCCAGTAGTTTTAGGGAAATGTTGTTGACAGTCAAACAGTCCAACGGACACCGGTATAGATGTAACCTCCTTGGTTACATGGAAATTACCCTCCCTGAAAGAAAATTCCGAGCTGGTGCATACAGCGTAAGCTGACATGCGCACGGAGCCAACAACAACAATAAGATGAACAACAACAGAAGTGTTCGAACACTGACTATTCTCCAAGATCGTCTTGGCCTTTTAATCTTGATCATTGTCACGCTGACGAACAAAAACAAGTGCCGGTAAAATGAGTGCGGTTGATAGAAAAAAAATTGTTGTGCATGATATGGAGAGATCATACAGAAGATAGTAAACAAGAACAACTACATTTCCACCCTTACTAAAACAGTTAAAGGCACTAAACACCCATCCAGTACAGCTTGCGGTGACCATTCACATACTACACATGCATGACAAGAGACACGCAGAATATCTGACCTCATAAATGATTCATATCACTGCTGCTGGGTTTTCGTGTTTCTTCATTTGTTTGGTTTTCACAGTGATGGTCAGACTCATCATTTTCCTTTCATTTTCCTTTCTGAGGAAGCACGGTCCAACAAACAAAGTCTGAAAATTTAAGAATTCAATTCATACAATTTTAACGTGAAAATCATTTCATTACAGTCCAGGGACAGTAATTAATATGGCATTGAAATAACATGGATCATGAGCACTTCACTCATTCGTGAATTTCTTGGCGATCGCAGGCTAGGCGATCGGTCCGGTTCGGGCGATCAATAATGCCGTGTTTCCCTGCTAACGGTCGCAGCTCATAGTTGGGTGGTCATCGGTGAGTGTCCTGGCCGCACAGCTCGTCTCGCGGGTTCATGAGGGGGCACACTCTCGACACTCAGCTCTCTTTGTCCTCAGGGACAGGTTCCACACGACATCAGTTTCCAATGCCGCTATGTATGACAGTTAACCCTTTCGTGGTGAACATTTGCTTTTCCACGAAAACACACACACACACACACACACACACACACACACACACACACACACACACACACACACACACGCCACACACACACACGCACACACACACACACACACACACACACACACACACACACAGAGTAATGAAGGTCTTTTGAAACTGCTGGTGTACCATAGGTAGCGCTGAGGGATTGGGAGGAGAAGGTTAATGGGACATCTTACGAGAGTGGGATCAGCGGAGGTGACTCTGATGACGGGTTTAGGTTACACTTTAATGCCAAAACATCGTCCACAAACACCGTTCGCCTCTGTACAATTTACAAGGGGATAAATCTCTCTCTCCCCCCCCTCTCTCTCTCTCTCTCTCTTTCTCTTAGTGCGCTTGCGCGCCCGTGAGTATGTGTGTATCTGTCTGTCTGTGCGTCTATCTGTTTGTTACTCTCACAGTCACTACGTGTTTGCGTCACAACACACACACACACACACACACACACACACACACACACACACACACACACACACACGCGCGCGCGCGCGCGCGCGCATCACACACACACTCACACACACAGAACTAGCTAGCTAGCTAGATATTCACAGGGGGATGGAGGGGGAGGGGAGGGGATGAAAGGGGAGAAAAACGGGGGACGAAGGGAGAGAGAAAAATATAACACACACACAACACACACACACACACACACACACACACACACACACACACACACACACACACACACACAAGGGGGAAGAGGAGAGAGAGAGAGAGAGAGAGAGAGAGAGAGAGAGAGAGAGAGAGAGAGAGAGAAGGATGTTTTGCTGTAGCAAAGCCTTTACACGACTCCTTCGCAAGGCCGGGAGAGGGGTAAGGACACGGGGAACGGCACATAAACAACGACCAGCGACAAACTTTACCGACACATTACAAGACAGCACAACGCGGCGTGGAATCCAGATCATCCCACTACACACAGCCTAGAATTCAGCTGTCAACGCCCACCACGTGTCACTGTCAGTCACATGTCCCACGTGTTTATCAACAGTGGCAACAGTGCACCTGTCACGCTGGATCGCCAAGATTTCGGTTTGCGACCTCCGTGCCGTTTGTGGCGCTGACTTTCCGCGTCTTCTCTCCACACACACAAAGGCGCTCGTCCATTTTCGAAGTGGATTCCCCCCTTCCGCCCCCTCCCTCCGCCCCTCCACTATTCCCCCCTATATACGTCACTGACTGTGACAATGTCTTCTTTGGGTGTCTGTGATTTATCAGAATTAGTGGTGTCCTTACATTTATCCCAGGATCAACTGTCTAAAAACGTTAGCTTCACAAAGTTTTATTTTCCAAACTTTCAACAACAACAACAAAAGTTCGAGTGCAGCTGACCAAAACTAACAACAGAAACAACAACAAAAGTTCGAGTGCAGCTGACCAAAACTAACAACAGAAACAACAACAAAAGTTCGAGTGCAGCTGACCAAAACTAACAACAGAAACAACAACAAAAGTTGGAGTGCAGCTGACCAAAACTAACAACAGAAACAACAACAAAAGTTCGAGTGCAGCTGACCAAAAACTAACAACAGAAACAACAACAAAAGTTCGAGTGCAGCTGACAAAAACTAACAACAGAAACAACAACAAAAGTTCGAGTGCAGCTGACCAAAACTAACAACAGAAACAACAACAAAAGTTGGAGTGCAGCTGACCAAAACTAACAACAGAAACAACAACAAAAGTTGGAGTGCAGCTGACCAAAACTAACAACAGAAACAACAACAAAAGTTGGAGTGCAGCTGACCAAAACTAACAACAGAAACAACAACAAAAGTTCGAGTGCAGCTGACCAAAACTAACAACAGAAACAACAACAAAGAAGCACCCGCAACGGTTTTCACCACCACCACCACCACCACCATCATCACCACTACCACCACCGCCACCATCATCACCACCACCACCACCACCACCATCATCACCACTACCACCACCGCCACCATTACCACCACCTAGAAACTCTTTACTTCACGAGGTTCATTTTCAATATGTCACAATAATTTCAAGTGTAACTGATGACAAAAGTTACAACTTCAACACAAATAAGCGAAAAAAACAACGTTAACAACAGCAGAAACCACACACACACACACACACACACACACACACACACACACACACACACACACACAGAGCTTGAAAAAGAAGGAAAGAAAGAAAAAATCTAAGAAAAAACAAAACAAAACAAAACAAAACAACTGCATCGCGATGCTTTTTATTTTCATCACACAATGTTCCAGTACAGCCGATAACAACAATGATAACATTGGTAAACAAACAGCTTTTAATGAAAATTCACCTGACTTGCTTTAAGGGCTGACAAGAGGTCGAAAGGTTGCGGCAGATAACAAGAGACGACAACAACAACAGCAACAACAAAAGGAAATCAACAAGCAAACGAACAAACAAACAGCCTCTGTTGAACACTTGCTTCATTAATTTCATATACAATGCATCGGCAATTAGTGCGAGCATGACTTGCAACAATAGTAACAGTAACAACATTGAATCATTAGAAAAAAAAGAAGCTTTTTAGAACGCTCTTTGCAATAATTCTATTTATTAAACATTACGTCCAAGTGCGATTAAAACACCTTGAGGTAAAATCAGCAACAAGAAGTAAAAAACAAATATTTCACGAAGTTTATATCTCACGAAGTGTATTTTAGAGATATCCAAAGACATAATAGTGAGAAATGTACAACAAACAGCAACCCCCTCCCCCCCCCCCCCCCCACCACACACACACACAAATGCTTTTAAAATAACATGTCATAAGAAGTTCCAGCGCAACTGACAACACAGCAGCAGCAATAACAGCAACTATAAAAACAAAAAACAAAACAACAACAACAACAAAAAAATATCAACCACGCAACAAACAGCTTTTGAAGAAAATGTCCATCATAAAATTTACGGGAAAGAAGATTGAAACAGACTGCCGTACTGCAAAAACAAACGAACAAAAAGTCTTACACACACACACACACACACACACAACGGACTTATTCAATGGAAAATATTAAACAGGCAAATGAACTGTCGGCAAAGTTCAGACAAAAGGAGAAATTAAGAGAATCCAACACCAGATGCATAAAAAGCTGGGATATTCAGCACTTCCGCCGAGAAATTCACATTTTCAACCGCGTCTGTCTGTCTGTTAGCAAGGTTATTCAACACCCACCGAGCCTATTCCAACACCAATTAGTCAGAAGATGGAATTGTGTGGCCAAGGACGAACCCTGTACATTTTGTTGTCGGTCCAGATGAAAAGCGAATCCAGGATCCGTTTAGCAACATGATTAGAAGTTTGATGACTCAGGCACTGTTCATGCCGTTTGAGAGAAACATGATAGAGTAATGGAATGACGTGGCGCAAGAACGAATTAACCCATTGAATGATGGCGACGATCCGTGGTCCACAACACTGATCATCACCGCCATTCAATGGGTTAATCCGAGGTCTGTTCTACAAGGCTGAATCAAACTGTTTCACTGATCATAATATTGTGAAGTTACGGTTACGAGTTGGCAACTGTCAACTGACTGTTCACTGCCGATGATTTTTTTTTCTTTCGTCTATTGTTTGAAACATCTTGAGGACATATCTGTTGACAATTTGCTGAGCTGTCCCGTATCGTTCCTTAAAATCATCGTAATTTACACTTTTTGTTTCTGTGCATTTGTAGTTTAACTATATACGAAATTATATGTTTTTGTGAAAATAGTGGTATACAGTATGAGTACGACGAATAAGCGTAACTTAAGTCTCTCAGCATATTACCAAAGACCTTTTGTTACCAGTCACGTAGTAAAGGTGCGACTTTCAAAAGCCCGACGGCGAGCTGAATGCAGTCCCTGTGATTCCTGTCCTGATTAAAACATTTTTTTATGTTATCAAAGTTGACGTTTCATATTTTCCATGGCCTGTACCAAAAAAAAGTACATGGGACATAACTCTCTCAGTTTGCGCCAATGATGACTTCCCTGGCGGAACAGTCGTTCAGTTTCATTCTCACGAAAAGAGGAGAACGGCGGATTTGCGATTTGACACTGGGGGCCGGAATAGATCAGTGGTTAGAGCGCCGGACTCGTCATCTTTCGGCTGCGGGTTCGATTCTCCGCCGGGCCGTTCCGATACAGGGGGATTTTTCCCCCGGAGTTAACACTGGTTCTGACTCCATTTCCCATACAGTCCTTCGAATGAGACTATAAACCGAGGTTCCATGTGTGAACGCACGCATAACATCTTGCACACACGTAAAATCCCATCACCAACTTTAGGAAGGGAAGGCCAGTTTGGCCGTTGGTATGGATGACACGTTACACATAGCATGCACCTTCCCGAAGTTGGAGTATGGCTGCCTTTAATGGCGGAATAAAAACAAACGGTCATACACACAAAACTCCACTCCCTATACAGGGGGTGTCCGCAGGAGTATCAGCCTGCGTACGCAGAAGAAGTTCGACACTGGCAGACGTTTGAAGTCTGAATCAAACGGGTAAATTTTGTTTTAACATTTTGCTTGTACCATGTCAGTGTGGAAAGCTCTCATCTGGCGCACTTTTCGTGCCCCTTCTCCTGTTCGATGACAGGTGTTGTGCGACTCGTTTTCTGCGAGGCTCGACAGTTGTAACCATCCCCCACGGAACTTACCTACTCACGCTTCGCGCGTGCAGCACGACAATCACGATACGAACAGCTGAGTGCGTCATGTGGGCGAGTTGGCAGCAGCGGCGTAGAGAGGACAGTCCACGCTGTACCTGTGTGTGTGTGTGTGTGTGTGTGTGTGATGCATGTACACGCCTGATCCCGGAGTGGCCTTCCAACCTTCGATGTGTGCAGGACGATTGTTGGCCTACCAGTGAGAGGTGTTGGACTGGGGAACAGAGTGACCACAACAGAGCAACAGAGGAAAGGTACTGTGTTTCAGTGTGCAGTCATGTCAGGCAGGTTTCCTTTCGTACCCTCCTCGTTTGTACGGGTTTCTTTCCCTGTCGAATGGCTAAGAGGAAAGGAAAAGGTTTCTTTCGTATTCCTTCCGGTACAAACTTTTTCAAACATCATATATCGGGCCAAAATACAAAGAAGTAAACGCGCAAAACAAAGTAACGCTGGTTTTATGTTCGATACAAAACAGGCCAGTAAATTTTGCGCAAACCTGGCGTCTTCAGGCGTTGCAAACAGAAAACAAAACTGCACAAAACAGTACTCCGCTGATTGCAGTCAGCGTTACATGACAGTGTACCAGTGCAGAGCGCAGGTACGAAAGGAAATCTTTCCGTGAAAAAAAGGTCATTGACTGAAATATTAGAACAGTATTGATCTTGTCTGATCCCTAACCGACTTTGATTTAAGACGGAAAAAAGCTTTTTGTATTGGAGGGGGAGACTGACAACAAGGAAGTGGGAATGGTGGAGGGGGAGGGGGGGGGAGGAGAAATTTGTTTATGTAGCAAGAAAACCGTTGACATCAGTAAATAGAAGGCAATGCTGTGTGTTGATGTTGTCATGCTAACTCGGACTTTGCTAGTTCAGGGCGATGAAATCTGTGTTGTTGGTGCCGTGACTCCTACGGATCGATGACGATTTCCGTTCGTTTTCCCGTGTTTGTTCGAGAGGTGGTGGAAGAGCTTTTGCCATTCGGTCTCGCCTAACGCCATGTGTTTCCTTAAGGCCCATTAAATGCGTCGGTCTGAAACTTTCTGTTCAAAGGGTGGTTCCTTCCATTGTGCGCCAGCTGCATCCTAAAAAGAGCAGCACGCTCTTCATTCAGTTCTTGGATTCATTTTCAGATTTAACCGCTGTGATTTCAACCAGCATTAGGAAAAAGGAATGGGGGGCGGGGCTACTTTGTGTCAGCAAAAGACATACCAAATATCCACACTTTGAAAAGAAAACTACAGTAACACCAGCAGCAGCAGCGGCGTCAACAGAAGCAAATATAACATTAGCAATATCAATAGAGGTGCGGCATATGCGCACGCGCGCGCACAAGCTTGCGCGCATGTCTGGAGTGTGTGTGCGTGCATGTATGTATGTGTGTGTGTGTGTGAGGGGGGGGGGGGAGATGGAGGAAGGGCGGAGAGATGAGAGGGAAGGGGCGCAAGCGTGCGCCCTCAGTGTGTTTACCACTTCAGTGTGAAAAGATGACATGAAGTCCACCCTGTAAATAGGAACAGAC
>CM065725.1:13241542-13251542 GCA_033310375.1 Conus canariensis | reverse complement strand
ATGGTCAGTTAGGAGGGCATTTTCCCAATGGTCAGTTGGGAGAGCATTTTCCCAAAGGTCAGTTAGCCGGGCATTTTTCCCAATAGGTCAGTTTAGCCGGGCATTTTCCCAATGGTCAGTTAGCCGGGCATTTTTCCCAATGGTCAGTTAGCCGGGCATTTTCCAAAGGAGCAGAAGGGAGAAGAAAAGAAAGGGGTGAAGAAAGGAGGTAGAGGGTGGAAGAAAAAGAGTGGGTGGACGGGATGGGGGAAACAAAGGTGAAGGGTGGAGAACAAAAAAAAGGATTGGGTGGGCAGGTGTATGGAAGAAAGGAAGGAAGGGTGGATAGATGGATGAACAGAAGGATGAGCGAATGGATGAAGAAATGAAAGGATGAAGGAACGAAGAAAGGAGGGAGGGAGGGAGGATGGACGCACGCACGGACAGGACGGATAGACAGAACGAAGAACGTAACGACAGATGAACAGGCAGAAACGGATTAAAACCATCAACGGCTTTTGAGGCAGTTTGTGGGTCAAGGTTAGGGTGCAGGGGTTTGTCAACACGGTGTGGTGTCAACGGTCAGGTATGTCGATCAGGTATGTCGATCAGGTCTCTCGCACAGCCTGTCATCAACTCGGCTGTCAAACCCCGGGGCTCTTCTGACCGACTTTTGGCTGTGTTGATTTTCAGTGTTGTTTCTTCATGGTTGTTTTTCGATTCGTGCTCTCTCTCTCTCTCTCTCTCTCTCTCTCTCTCTCTCTCTCTCTCTCTCTCTCTCTCTCTCTCTCTCTCCCCCCCTTTGCTTATTATGGTGGCGGTGGTGGAGACGTTGTGTTTGTGATCCTCGAATGAAACATGTTATGTGTAAACACCTTTTTTTTTTTTTTTACTTTGTTTAGATATTCATGATTGTTATATATGCCCACGCGCACACGCACGCTCATGTGTGTGTGTGTGTGTGTGTGTGTGTGTGTGTGTGTGTGTGTGTGTGTGTGTGTGCGCGAGTGTGCGTGTGCGTGTGGTGTGTGTGCGCGCGCGCGCCCGTGTGTGTGCATGCGTGTGTGTGAAGTGTCTGTAATATGCGATTATGCTTCTGATGGTTCGTGTGACAGTGCTCGCAATTCTTTGCGTTGTGTTTTAAACGAGTTGAATCGTATCGGCTGACCGTGATGACAGAATGGAAGAGAAAAAAGCAAAGGAGGAGAGAAAGAAGAAATGAACGAAGGAAAGGAAGGAGTGGGGGAAGCAGAGCATGAGGGAAGAAAGGAGTGAAAGAGTGAATGAGAGAAGGGAGGAGGAAAGGGAGAAAGGAAACGGGAGATGAATGAATGAGGGTAGAAAGGAAGGGAGGAGGAGGAGTGGATAGGAAGGAAAGAAAGAAATGCGAGACATGAATGAAGAAAGGAAGAAAAAACGTAACAGGAAGGAGAGAGAGAAAAAAAAGAGCTAAGGAACGAGAAAGGAAAAGAAGGAATGAATGAAAGAGGGAATGGAGGAAAATAGGAAGACAACATTGAAGGAGAGAAAGAAGGAATGAGCAAGCGATAGAAGGAAAGACGATGGAAAGAAGAAATGATTGAAGAAGGTAGGAAATAAAGGTACGGGGGAAAAAAGAAACGAATTATTAGGAAAGACACAGGTTTGGGAATAGGAGTCAGTGAAGGCGAGAATGAAGACAGGAAGCAAGGAAGTAGGAAGTGGAGTAAGGAAGGAAGGAAGGAATGAGGGAGGGAAGGAAGGAAGGAAGGAAGGAGGGAAGCAAGGAAGAAATGACTGAAGGAAGGAGGGAGTAATAAGAACGACATAACTGAAAAAGGAGGGGGGGGGGGGGGTGATAAAATGAAGAAGGGAGAGGAGGTAAGAAACGAATGAAGGAAGAAAAACAAAGGTTACAAAGTCTGTCGGTGGCTTTTTCACCCGGGCCGGATCAGGTTGCCTGATATTGGTGTGGTGTATCAATGGCCCGCCACGTCTGTCTGTCTGTCCGTCCATCTGTCTGTCCAGACCACAATGGTGCGGCGTTTTCTCGGTAGCACGAGTACGTAGGACCATGTTGACCGAGTTCCTCTGTTTGTTTGTTTAGTGGCGTCGGTGGTGGCTAAGTTTGTTTTTGGTAGCTTATTTTGTTTTTGGTAGCTTATTTCTTTCACCGTTTTCTTGCATGATTCCCCCCCCCCCACTCCCACCCCCTCACCCCACACCCCCTCACCCCCACCAACATTAAAAAAAACCATGTTCGACTTTCTAAGTTTGGAACATAACTTATTCGATGTTTATTTTTCCTTTCCGAAAAAAATAGATCCGACGCTGTTTTATTATTATTAGTTCAAGGTCATCGACTGGTTTTGCTTTTCTTTTTCCTTGTAAGCTTAATGCGTGTCTGGTTGGGATGGCTTGTCCGTGAACCGTTTCACTTTGTTTTTGAAGCAGACTTTTTTCTTTCTTTTTTACCTGTTTGCCTTTTTATCTGTGCTAAGTCCACGTTGCCACATGAGACTAATCGGGGTTATCGTCTGATCTGAAAGACTGTGGAGAGAGATACCTGACTCGGTGATTGATCTGGAGAACTCGAGGATGAAGGTTTCCTTACAGGCCGGGCCTGATCGTGTTTTCTGCCCGAGTCGTGCACACATTACGATACATATCATTCATACTGATAAGTGCGACCGTAAAAGTCCTGCAGAAATCATTGTAATACCGACAGTCGTCTGATATAAGCTGAACTAATGAAGAGTTGAGCTGACAGAAATAAAGGTGAGCATGAACATAATTATAAAAGATAAGAGAGAGAGAGGGGGGGGGGGGGGAGAGAGAGAGAGAGGAGAGAGAGAGAGAGTGAGGAGTGGGAAGAGGAGGAAAAGGAGGAAGAGAGAGAGTGAGAGGAGTGGGAAGAGGAGGAAAAGGAGAGAGAGAGAGAGAGAGAGAGAGAGAGAGAGAGAGAGATCGGGAGTTTTACAAACCACGCATTCAAATGACGGCCGAATAGAAACGGTTGCTATATTTAAGTAAAATATAACATTCTTCCACAGGTGAATGGGAGAGGGAATGGAGTGGGGAGGCGTGGAGGGGGGGGGGGCGTGATGGATCGGAGCGGGTGGTGGTGGTGGTGGTTGAGGTGATAGGGGTACGTTCTGCGTGGTGTGACGATTTTCAGGATACCAGTTTTTGTTCGGGTTCGCTGGTGCATTCCGGGTAGAACCATTTTCAGACCAGCCGCCGTGGCGAAGTGGTTAGCGTCGCGGACTCCCGGCTGGGAGGTCGTGGGTTCGAATCCCATCAGAGTCATATGGGTTTTTCTGCCCCGACCGGCTCCTACCCAGAGTTGAGTTTGCTGCGGACTCAGTTGGGAAGACTGGGACCACACAGTCGAGTTTCATCCACTTAATGGATGCGTTTCTGAGAGTTTTGCTCAAGTTTCCTGACCAACACTGCAGGTGCCTGTATCTCTCGGGCCTGGTTGACGCCGGGATATATTATGAAAGGTAGCGTAGAGTACAGCCCTGTCATGTAGTCTCAGACCGAAATGGAAATCCGTAGCATCATCTTAATCATCCTCATTCTCATCGATCAGCATAAAAAAATGTCTCAAATTCTGTGTCCCTTCATGCCCTGCTCTCATGGTGACCTCAGTTTCGATGTCCTCTCCATGTCTGTGGCCTTGGTTTGGTTCCGTCGGGGTCACCGGTATCGGCGAATCCATGGGGGCTGTCGTTGGACGGACGTGGTGGCGCCCTCCGGAGGGAGAGCTCACTCACGCCGGCTCCGCGACTAAGCAATTATTGTCGTCAGTAGGGGGCTTAGTAGGTGGTGTCCTGCGTATGTTAGATCAGAACAGGCGCCACTGAACACCACCGAAGTGACTCGACAGCAGTGCAGTGTCTCCTCCGGTGGGTTGCCTCTTGACGACTTGACATTGACCGCTCCCTGTGGATTGCCGGTGCCGGGGCTGCGGCGGGGCCGACCGGGCTGTGGCTGTGGACGGGGTGTCGGAATGAGCGGCGTGGATGCACTGCCTCTGAGGTGGCGCAGAGGTTGGGACAGGAAAACACACACACACACACACACACACACACACACACACACACACACACACACACACACACACAAACACCATTTTCAGGTATTTTCATTTGATTATTTTCATTCCTTTTTTTTCTTTTTTTAATTTATTATAATTACTTTCATTTTATTTATCTATTTAATCATAAAAATTGCTACTTGTAGGCATCCTTCAGTCTCGGAAGACTATGGAGTTGCACTTTAGGTGTCTATTCTGGTACCGCGACGGGTGTGGCTGGCCAGTCCGACGCGGGAATGACAGTCCCTGTGGCAGAGGGCACAGATGAAGTCTGACGCTGGTCTGTCTGCCTAGTAATTACTACTATCATTATTATCATTACTATCCTATTTTTTTTATTGTATTATTAATTTATTATATATATATATATATATATATATATATATATATATGTATGTATACATACCCCCCCCCCCCCCCCCCCCCCTCCTGAGCACTATTATCAATCCACTTTAACCACTGCCGTCACAAATATGTCATACCACTCCACTAAACCAGCTACACAACCTACAAACCCCATCGTTTCACTCCCCCCCTCCCCCCCACCCACACCCTCCATTTCCTCTCCCACAATCCCCTCTGTCGTTTCCGTCTGGCGGCCATTTTATCTGAAGACATGGACAGATAAGTGACTCTTCGTTCTTTGTTCGTACTGTCCTAAATGTTAAAGGTGATCTGTTTTTTGCCTGAAGAAGACCCAAGAGGTCGAAATGCATTGTGTCTTGTCCTGTGCTTTGTTTGTCAATGTCCTTAGCGGTAACTAACCCCCTCTCTAAATTTTGCTTCATTTTCAGGTAGATGCTTAGGTTTTCTCAGGGAATGCGTTGTCGGTTGGTTTGAGGTGTAGGCGGTCAGTGCCGTGCATATGTCCACTCCTTGCCCCTTGCCTCCTCACCTGCCGTGTTATTAGTAATACTTTGCAAGGGGCAGCAGATTCATCGTCATGGAGAAAGTCCTTCACCGGCCACTTGCTTGAAGATCTGGGCATTTTACTGGAATTCTCTCTCCCCCCCCCCCCCTTGCCCTTCTCCTCTCGCCGCCCCCCCTTTCTCCCATCCCCACCCACCGTCACATCCCTTGTGCCTTGCTCATTGTCTCATCACCTACCGTTTGGGAACAGCACCTGTGAGGGGCAGCAAGTTCATCGTCATATGAAAAGTACTGAGGTGGTGGCGAGTTCCTTGAAAAATCCAGGCATTTTCTGATGTCTTTCCCCCTTCCCTCGTTTTCCTCAACCCCCTCCCACCATCACCTGCCTTCCTCTTCGCACTCGGAATCACCGCTAGCCGCATCAGGGAGGTGTTGACCATCGTGACTGACCAATGTTGTCCATCCTTTTTTCAGGGGGTGGTTTTGGGGGGATGGCATCGCAGGATTTAGGAACAGGTTTAGATATTCCTTTTCTCAGACAAAAGAGCGAGACACGCATGCACGCACACACGCACGCACGCACGCACGCACGCACGCACGCACGCACGCACGCACGCACACACACACATGCAGTGGGTCGATCTCCTTACTCAAACCTTGAGTGAAGTGGCTGACGAGTGCAAGAATACGTTTTTCTTTCTTTTTTGTTCTGTGTTCTTGTTTCACAACAAACGTTGAAGCAAAAAATAAGTGACCTGAATGAGCACGAATTCGATTCGAAGTTGTACGTGAAGAATCATTCCAGTAAGAGCACGCGGGTCATCTCTCTCTCTTCTATCGTTAAAACAGATAGACTTTAAAAGATTATAGTTCTACTCGTAAATAACGATCATCTTAAAATGTCCAAATATTTTGCCGGCTATTCAGGAGTGACTCATATCGAAGACCCTGATGAATGAACTTGCTGCCCCTTGCAGGTAGTGTTCAAAGGGAGAAAAAAGGGGCAGGGTGCGACATATGCACAGCACTGGTATGTCTGGAGCGCGCAGACTTTAAAGCAGCACACTGCCTTTGTGGGACATACAGATGTGGTGCGTGCTGTTGATACTGATCCCACAGCTCCTCTGGCCCCTTCTGACACACGACATTAGCACTAACTCTGATACACGACATTAGCACTAGCTCTGACACACGACATTAGCACTAGCTCTGACACACGACAGTAGCGCTAGCTCTGACGCACGACATTAGCACCAGCTCTGACACACGACATTAGCACCAGCTCTGACACGCGACATTAGCACTAGCTCTGACACACGACATTAGCACTAGCTCTGACACAGGACACTAGCTCTGACACACGACATTAGCACTAGCTCTGACACACGACATTAGCACTAGCTCTGACACACGACATTAGCACCAGCTCTGAAACACATTAGCACTAGCTCTGATACACGACATTAGCACTAGCTCTGACACACGACATTAGCACCAGCTCTGATACATATTAGCACTAGTTCTGATTCACGACATTAGCACTAGCTCTGACACTCGATATTAGCAACAGATGTGATACATATTAGCACTAGTTCTGATTCACGACATTAGCACTAGCTCTGATACACGACATTAGCACTAGCTCTGATACACGACATTAGCACTAGCTCTGATACACGATATTAGCACTAGCTCTGATACACGACATTAGCACTAGCTCTGATACACGATATTAGCACTAGCTCTGATACACGACATTAGCACTAGCTCTGATACACGAATTAGCACTAGCTCTGATACACGACATTAGCACTAGCTCTGATACACGACACTAGCTCTGAACACGACATTAGCACCAGCTCTGATACACGACATTAGCACCAGTCTGATACACGACATTAGCACTTGCTGCTGACACACATTAGCACTAGCTCTGACACACGACATTAGCACTAGCTCTGATACACGACATTAGCACTAGCTCTGATACACGATATTAGCACTAGCTAGCTCTGACACACATTATTAGCACCAGCTCTGATACACATTAGCACCAGTTCTGATAAACGACATTAGTACCAGGTCTGACACACGACATTAGCACCAGCTCTGACACACGGCATTAGCACCAGCTCTGATACACGACATTAGCACCAGCTCTGACACACGGCATTAGCACTAGCTGTGATACACGACATTAGCACTAGTTCTGACACACGACATTAGCACTAGCTCTGATACACGACATTAGCACTAGCTCTGATACACGACATTAGCACTAGCTCTGATACACGATATTAGCACTAGCTCTGACACACATTAGCACTAGCTCTGATACACAGCATTAGCACCAGCTCTGACACACGACATTAACACTAGCTCTGATACACATTAGCACTAGCTCTGACACACGACATTAGCACTAGCTCTGACACGCGACATTAGCACTAACTCTGACACACGACATTAGCACTAGCTCTGACACACATAGCACTAGCTCTGATACACGATATTAGCACTAGCTCTGATACACGACATTAGCACTAGCTCTGACACACAACATTAGCACCAACTCTGATACATATTAGCATTACTCTGATACACGACATTAGCACTAGCTCTGACACACGACATTAGCACCAGCTCAGACATGTTACACGATATTAGCACTAGCTCTGATACACGACATTAGCACTAGCTCTGAACACGACATTAACACTAGCTCTGATACACGATATTAGCACTAGCTCTGACACACACATTAGCACTAGCTCTGATACACGATATTAGCACTAGCTCTGACACACGACATTAGCACTAGCTCTGACACACGACATTAGCACTAGCTCTGACACACGACATTAGCACCAGCTCTGACACACGACATTAGCACTAGCTCTGACACACGACATTAGCACTAGCTCTGATACACGACATTAGCACCAGCTCTGACACACGACATTAGCACCAGCTCTGACACACGACATTAGCACTAGCTCTGATACACGATATTAGCACTAGCTCTGACACAAATTAGCACTAGCTCTGATTCACGACATTAGTACTAGCTCTGACACTCGATATTATCAACAGCTCTGATACATATTAGCACTAAATCTGATACACGATATTAGCACTAGCTCTGACACACAATTAGCACTAGCTCTGATACACGACATTAGCACTAGCTTTGACACATTATTAGCACTAGCTCTGATACACGACATTAGCACTAGCTCTGATACACGGGATTAGCACTAGCTCTGACACACGACATTAGCACCAGCTCTGATACACGACATTAGCACCAGCTCTGATACACGACATTAGCACTAGCTCTGACACACGACATTAGCACAGCTCTGATACACGGCATTAGCACCAGGTCTGATACACGGCATTAGCACCAGCTCTGATACACGGCATTAGCACCAGCTCTGATACACGGCATTAGCACCAGCTCTGATACACGACATTAGCACTAGCTCTGATACACGACATTAGCACTAGCTCTGATACACACTAGCTCTGACACACGACATTAGCACTAGCTCTGATACACGACATTAGCACTAGCTCTGATACACACTAGCTCTGATACACGACATTAGCACTAGCTCTGATACACGACATTAGCACTAGCTCTGATACACACTAGCTCTGATACACGACATTAGCACTAGCTCTGATACACATCAGCACTAGCTCTGATACACGACATTAGCACTAGCTCTGATACACGACATCAGCACTAGCTCTGATACACGACATCAGCACTAGCTCTGATACACGACATTAGCACTAGCTCTGATACACACTAGCTCTGATACACGACATTAGCACTAGCTCTGATACACATCAGCACTAGCTCTGATACACGACATTAGCACTAGCTTTGATACACGACATCAGCACTAGCTCTGATACACGACATCGGCACTAGCTCTGATACACGACATTAGCACCAGCTCTGATACATATTTGCACTAGCTCTGCTGCACAACATAGCACTAGTCGTCCAGTGGAAACAATGACAGCCAGAATCAAACGCACGAGGAAATGGCTCTGTGTTCCACCTGGTCTCGCTGGTACCACGCTCGAACAGTCGCCGAGCGAAGCTGGAGCTATCATGGTTGAGGAGTACGTATGTAGTGGGGGAAAGGCAGGATTGTTGACGTTGCGTGAAGACCAGGGGAGGAAGAGGAGTGAGGCCAGTCGAGCCCAAGCAGAAGACTAGCAGATGCAGGTAAGGGAAGTGACAGAGAGAGAGAAAAAAAAACCCTGAAGACTGGAAATAACGGGGACACACACACACACACACACACACACACACACACACACACACACACACACACACACACAAACACCAAGGGGCGGGGACTGGGTTCAGGAAGAAATGAAATGGTGGACAAAGGCCAAGACGGCAGCGAAAGGAGACGGAGAGCAACGAAGGAGAGAGGGCAAGGAGGTGCCAAGAGAATCGTCAAGGCTGTGTGAGCCAGGCCACCAAGGGCAAAGGCAGCTCTTCAGTCGGCTCTACTCCGGTAGGCAACCCGTTGTGTAAAGGAAAGTGTGCGTTGCAAAGCGCTTGGGGGACTGATCTCTAACGGAGGATAGGCACTCCGTAAGTTCTCTTGATGGTGGTGATAATGATGATGGTGATAATGATGTTGATGATAATAATAATGATAATTAATCGGATAATCATAATGATACTAATAATAGTAATAGTAGTAGTAGATGTAATGATAACAATGATGATGATAATAATAATAATGATAGTTGTAAAAAATGGTAAAAATGATGATAATAATGCTGTCATTATAAGAAGAAGAATTATATAACAAAAATAATTATTTTCTGCCTAACACTGAAAGTGTCTGTATCTTTCGAGCCCGGCGGATTCTGGAAAACTGCAGTATGAAAGGAGGTGTAGAGCACTGCTCTGTCATGTAGTTCCAGAGGGGGATGGAACTCCATGGCATCATGTTCACCATCCTTTTCTTCTGTATAGCAGCAGTGGAACTTTGCTCTCAACATCTCGGGGAGGACTTGAGAAACAATGAAAAG
>CM065725.1:13156542-13236542 GCA_033310375.1 Conus canariensis | reverse complement strand
TGTGAATAAAGATGAAACCCCAAATCTAATTTTAGTTAGGATATTTCTTACGAATTCATTTATATTCATAGACACATAAGACACTTTTGAATAATTGTTTTAAAACTTTTATAAAATGTGTATATCTCTAACTTGTCTGCGTATGACTGTCCCATTCCTGCCACACACACAAATTATTGTAATGAACCGAAAGCCATTTTTTTTTCATCTATAAATGCAACATACGACTTTGTATTGTTCACTCATTGCTTTTGAACTGCCGCCAATGATCAGTAGTTGAATGATTCTGTTTAAATCCAGCCCGATATTCCTGAGTGGTATTATTTTCTTCTATCCATGTTTGCAGTCTTACATTAATTACTGAGCTGTAAATCTTTATGCATACATTACTTGGTTATATGTCCCTGTAATTACTCGGATCCGGTACATCTCCCTTTTTATGTAATTTACAAATTGTACAGTCGCTCCGTTGTTCAGGATAGGTGTCTTTATTTGGTAGGACATTGAAGAACTTGAAAATATAGCAAAGCAGTCACTGAATACTTCAAAAATTCACCCGTCCTACCATCTGGGCCCACTGGTTTTGAATGCTTTGATTGACCCAGCGTACCAAAAAATTCTTTCGTAACTGGCAGATAAAACCATCACTGTTAATCTTCTTCAGCTGGCTCTTGTAACTCTGTTTTATCCTCATGCTTGTCAAGAATACTATTAAAATGTGGAACCCAATATCATCAGCACTAATACTATTGAAGACACCACCTCGTTTGGGAACAAATTTTTACAAATTGCCTCTCAAAACTTGTGCTGGGTACAGACAGAAGAAACCAGATCATCAAGTTGCAAATTATTGTATCCCTTTTCGTTTTTTTTTTTTCCCAGGAGATTTTTGTAATTTCATGCTTTTACTATACACAGTCCTGCCACTATCTTCTAACGTTCTACAAACCTTCGAAAGTAACATTCTCATTTTTTTTTCTGTAACTTCACATTCTTCATCAAACAATATTTTACTTTTCTTGCCTGATGTTTCATGGAAATGAATCCTTTCTTTCATACAACCAGTATGTTGCAAAATACAGTCACTGAATAATTCCAGAGCTTTATCTATGCCTACATCAGTCATGTTAACTTTAAAGTATCTTGAAATTCTTAATAACTCATTGCATCAATAAATCGTTCAGCATGTTCGACTTTCCGTCTGTACCTTTCACCGACCCGTATTTCCTGCGCTCTACAGATGAGTGATCCAGAGGTATTCTTCCTCCGTGTTTTAATACATAATTCTACAGAGAGGTGATCAGATTCTGTCTTTTCCACCACATGCATTTCACAACTCGAGTGTAAAATGGACAAAAAGTCATCACAAAAACATAATCATTTACACTACTGCCAGTGTCATATGTGTAAACAGAATTACCATTGCTTGTCTCCATCACAGTCAACATACATTGTTCCAATGAATTACAGAGATTGAAACGCCTTCTTCCATATTATTTCACTACTACCTTGCGAATTTTGAAGAATTCACCCTCATTTACCTCATTATCGATAGCAACATTACCAGCAGCACTCTCAGTCACAGGAGACACGCCATGTCCTACTGTTTAAGTCCCCACACACCAAAATACACTTTGCTACTTAGTATTGTATAAGCTAGGATATTTTCAAGTAATTAAAGATCAACAGATCAACTACTAGAGTAAGAATAAGGAGAATGTTCTGGTGGAATATAAACACATGCGCGCGCGCACGCGCGCGCGCACACACACACACACACACACACACACACACACACACACACACACACACACACACACACACACACACACTGACTGACTGTGTCGTTACGACAAACGTGAATCTTTTTGTGCGACAAACCTTCCATTCGACGGAAGCAGCGCGAGCGATCAATGCAGTAAAGTCCCACAGGTGAGTCCCTGAGACTGCCCACACTGCCTGTACTTTCTCCACCGATACTTTCACTGCCTGTACCTTCACTGCCTGTGCTTTCACTGCCTGTATTTGAATGCCTGTAGTTTCTCCACCGATACTTTCACTGCCTGTACCTTCACTGCCTGTGCTTTCACTGCCTGTATTTGAATGCCTGTAGTTTCTCCACCGATACTTTCACTGCCTGTACTTTTCACTGCCTGTACTTTTCACTGCCTGTACTTTCACTGCCTGTACTTTTCACTGCCTGTACTTTCACTGCCTGTACTTTGAATGCCTGTACTTTCACTGCCTGTACTTTGAATGCCTGTACTTTCACTGCCTGTACTTTGAATGCCTGTACTTTCACTGCCTGTACTTTGAATGCCTGTACTTTCGCTGCCTGTACTTTGAATGCCTGTACTTTCACTGCCTGTACTTTGAATGCCTGTACTTTCACTGCCTGTACTTTCACTGCCTGTACTTTCACTGCCTGTACTTTCACTGCCTGTACTTTGAATGCCTGTACTTTCACTGCCTGTACTTTCACTGCCTGTACTTTTCACTGCCTGTACTTTCACTGCCTGTACTTTGAATGCCTGTACTTTCACTGCCTGTACTTTGAATGCCTGTACTTTCACTGCTGTACTTTCACTGCCTGTACTTTGAATGCCTGTACTTGAATGCCTGTACTTTCACTGCCTGTACTTTGAATGCCTGTACTTTGAATGCCTGCACTTCACTGCCTGTACTTTCACTGCCTGTACTTTTCACTGCCTGTACTTTTCACTGCCTGTACTTTGAATGCCTGTACTTTGAATGCCTGTACTTTGAATGCCTGTACTTTCACTGCCTGTACTTTCCCTGCCTGTACTTTGAATGCCTGTACTTTTCACTGCCTGTACTTTTCACTGCCTGTACTTTGAATGCCTGTACTTTTCACTGCCTGTACTTTCACTGCCTGTACTTTGAATGCCTGTACTTTTCACTGCCTGTACTTTGAATGCCTGTACTTTTCACTGCCTGTACTTTGAATGCCTGTACTTTCACTGCCTGTACTTTCGCCGCCTGTACTTTTCACTGCCTGTACTTTGAATGCCTGTACTTTCACTGCCTGTACTTTCACTGCCTGTACTTTCGCCGCCCGCACTTTTGTCACCTATACGTTCACCGTCTTTACTTCCGCTGCATAATGTTTTGTCGCATGTACTTTCATGGTCTATACTTTATCCACTTGTGCTTTTCGCCGCTAAGTGGGACATGTTTCACAGGACAAGTAAAACACGTTTCACCGGTGTAGGCTGCTCTCTCTCTCGCTCTCTCTCTCTCTCTCTCTCTCTCTCTCTCTCTCTCTCTCTCTCTGTCCTAGCGTTCATCTGTCTATCCGCTTGCAAGATTAAGACTGACATTTAGATAGTTCTGGATCTGGTGCTCTCTATAGAATATTTCTATCACTCTGTCTGATTCCATGAAGCATCTACACTGGCGTCCTCGGAGTTTTTACTTCCATTAGGATACATTTGGTTTTCGCTTATCGATGCATGGAGCCTGGCCGTTTCAGATCAGCATTTGTCCTCCTCCGGGTGTGGGCATAAACGTCACTCAACACATCAGAGAGTCCATGGCTAAAACGAATCTTCCAGCCCTCACGCTCTTCAGTATGGATGTTCTGATACAAAGAAAAACTCGTCCGATATAATTCCTCGTCTAAACGCTTCTAGGCATACGGTGCAGAGCGACAGGATCCCCTTCGAAGACACGCACCTGGAGCGGCAAAAATATAGGAGGCGGCGAAAGTACGGAAAACGACAGCGATGGCGCAGGCGGCGAAAATAGAGGCGGCGAAAGTGTTGGTCGCATGACAAAGGAAAACATGATGCATCAAAAGCAAGAGGTTAATAGAAGATGAATTTCTAAACTGTTAGACAGGAGCACTGTGTTTCGGCCTCTCGAGCCTCAGCAGTCATGACGAAACAAACACACTGTGCAGGAGACAGCTTCAATGCAGACAGCTCTCCCTCTTTCTGGAAGTGCCGTGCTGGCAGTGTTCTCTGTTCTGTCACTGTTGTTGACTCTTTCCTCTTCTTCTGTGTCTATCTCTGCTGTTGTCTACTGGTTTTCTTCTGTGTCTGTCTCTGCTGTTGTCTACTGATTGTCTTCTGTGTCTGTCTCTGCTGTTGTCTACTGGTTTTCTTCTGTGTCTGTCTCTGCTGTTGTCTACTGGTTTTCTTCTGTGTCTGTCTCTGCTGTTGTCTACTGATTTTCTTCTGTGTCTGTCTCTGCTGTTGTCTACTGATTGTCTTCTGTGTCTGTCTCTGCTGTTGTCTACTGATTGTCTTCAGTGTCTGTCTCTGCTGTTGTCTACTGGTTTCTTCTTGTGTCTGTCTCTGCTGTTGTCTACTGATTGTCTTCTGTGTCTGTCTCTGCTGTTGCCTACTGATTTTCTTCAGTGTCTGTCTCTGCTGTTGTCTACTGATTTTCTTCTGTGTCTGTCTCTGCTGTTGTCTACTGATTTTCTGCTGTGTCTGTCTCTGCTGTTGTCTACTGATTGTCTTCTGTGTCTGTCTCTGCTGTTGTCTACTGATTGTCTTCTGTGTGTCTCTTGCTGTTTACCGGTTTTCTTCTGTGTCTGTCTCTGTTGTTGTCTACTGATTGTCTTCTGTGTCTGTCTCTGCTGTTGTCTACTGATTGTCATCTGTGTGTCTCTGCTGCTGTCTACTGACTTTCTTCTGTGTCTGTCTCTGCTGTTGTCTACTGATTGTCTTCTGTGTCTGTCTCTGCTGTTGTCTACTGATTGTCTTCTGTGTCTGTCTCTGCTGTTGTCTACTGATTTTCTTCTGTGTCTGTCTCTGTTGTTGTCTACTGATTGTCTTCTGTGTCTGTCTCTGCTGTTGTCTACTGATTGTCTTCTGTGTCTGTCTTTGCTGTTGTCTACTGATTGTCTTCTGTGTGTCTCTGCTGTTGTCTACTGATTGTCTTCTGTGTCTGTCTCTGCTGTTGTCTACTGATTTTCTTCGGTGTCTGTCTCTGCTGTTGTCTACTGATTGTCATCTGTGTGTCTCTGCTGTTGTCTACTGATTTTTTTCTTCTGTGTCTCTCTGCTGTTGTCTACTGATTGTCTTCTGTGTGTCTCTGCTGTTGTCTACTGATTTTCTTCTGTGTCTGTCTCTGCTGTTGTCTACTGATTGTCTTCTGTGTGTCTCTGCTGTTTACCGGTTTTCTTCTGTGTCTGTCTCTGTTGTTGTCTACTGATTGTCTTCTGTGTCTGTCTCTTGCTGTTGTTCTGATTGTCTTCTGTGTCTGTCTTTGCTGTTGTCTACTGATTGTCTTCTGTGTGTCTCTGCTGTTGTCTACTGATTGTCTTCTGTGTCTGTCTCTGCTGTTGTCTACTGATTTCTTCTGTGTCTGTCTCTGTTGTTGTCTACTGATTGTCTTCTGTGTCGTCTCTGCTGTTGTCTACTGATTTCTTCTGTGTCTGTCTTGCTGTTGTCTACTGATTGTCTTCTGTGTGTCTCTGCTGTTGTCTACTGATTGTCTTCTGTGTCTGTCTCTGCTGTTGTCTACTGATTTTTCCTTCTGTGTCTGTCTCTGCTGTTGTCTACTGATTGTCTTCTTGTGTGTCTCTGCTGTTGTCTACTGATTTTCTTCTGTGTCTGTCTCTGCTGTTGTCTACTGATTGTCTTCTGTGTGTCTCTGCTGTTGTCTACTGATTTCTTCTGTGTCTGTCTCTGCTGTTGTCTACTGATTGTCTTCTGTGTCTGTCTCTGCTGTTGTCTACTGATTGTCTTCTGTGTCTGTCTCTGCTGTTGTCTACTGGTTTTCTCCTGTGTCTGTCTCTGTTGTTGTCTACTGATTGTCTTCTGTGTCTGTCTCTGCTGTTGTCTACTGGTTTTCTTCTGTGTCTGTCTCTGCTGTTGTCTACTGATTGTCTTCTGTGTGTCTCTGCTGTTGTCTACTGGTTTCTCCTGTGTCTGTCTCTGCTGTTGTCTACTGGTTGTCTTCTGTGTCTGTCTCTGCTGTTGTCTACTGATTGTCTTCTGTGTCTGTCTCTGCTGTTGTCTACTGTTTTCTCCTGTGTCTGTCTCTGCTGTTGTCTACTGATTGTCTTCTGTGTGTCTCTGCTGTTGTCTACTGATTGTCTTCTGTGTGTCTCTGCTGTTGTCTACTGATTTTCTGCCTCTGTGGACCGTTCTTTGTTCTGGAAACTCTTCCACATTAATATCTGGTCACAATCTATGACATGTCAGCGTTGTTGTCGTAGTGTGTCCAACAGGTCGCGAAACTTGTGTCAGAATGGACGGACTGTCCGTTCAGCAGTGTGTGTGTGTGTGTGTGTGTGTGTGTGTGTGTGTGTGTGTGTGTGTGTGTGTGTGTGAGACCACATGGTATACCAATGTTTTCAATGGATTCTTGACGATCTTATCAAAGTCTGGGAATGTCTGCTGCTTTCAGCCTGGTCGTATACACCGTAAGCCGGTGAATAGTGTGGCTGCCATGTCATGAATTTCTTTTTTTTTTTGTTTTTTTTTTTGTTTTGTTTTCAGGACTCCATTTGTTCATGATCTGACCTGTTCAGGATGTTCGCTTTTTCCTTTATCAGTCTGACAGACCTGAAAAGGCACCGTATGGTCGGCTGGGCTATACTAGAAAATTAAAAAAGCCAAGAACAAAATAAAGAAATCCTAAAACCAAACAACTAACGAGCGAGGAACGAAGAAATGACTCCGCTCAGAGGAAAGTGTCTCGATGGTAGGATAGGAACTGTGTGTATGAGTAACAGAAGGTGCAGGGGAAAACAAGGAGTTTAAAAAGAACGCTGTGATTGGGTGCTGATGCGCAAGACGTGTGTAACAGCACTACACACCCTGCCACCATCCATCCAGAAATCGCAGCGCACACTTCACTGAAATTCTCCGCTTCGGCTTAGTCTGTTCCAGCGAAATGAGAGTTTGAACGACAAGCATCCGGAACGTCATATTTTTCCCTGTTTATTCATTCTTATCTGCTTGTCTAGTAAGTCCTCACCCAACCTCTTCACCTGTCTACCTACCCTTTTTGATTATAAAAACTCTGGTATTCAGAGAAGTTTCTTTATTTGATCCTTTAGTTTGTAATTCACCTAATGTCTCTTAAGTATTCGAATACTTTTTGTTCTTTCAAATTCATAATCTGCCCCCCCTCTTCCTCCTCCCCCCCCCCCCCCCCCCTTGCATTTGCTTGTCATTTCTATATATTTCTTATTATTACTGTGTCTCATAATTTATTCCTCTGTGGTTAGCCACTTTTTTCTGAACCGTTGCCGACCAGGATTGTGAAAATGTTCCATGTCTTTACAACGAATCACCGGCCCAAGAAAATACAACTCTGATCACGTTTCCTACTCATTAGCGGCACGATGTGAAACGCTTCCGCACAGCCATGTCATTGATTTGTTCACTGTTTTCGTTTATCCTGCTTGTAGAAGCCCAAGAGGGCGAAGTGTGTTGCTTCTGTGTTGTCATTTGTCTCCCACATTTGTTCGTAGATCTAATAAGTCAACTGTATTCTCTTGCGAGAAAGTAGTTCTTAAAAAAAAAAAAAAAAAAAAGAGAAGAAAAAAGAAAAAGATCCGTTCACTGTGTTTCTTTGACTCTGCTTCTCTGTCGTCTGTCTGTCTGTCTGCCTGCCTGTCTGCCTGACTGTGAATGTCTGTCTGCCTCTTTGTATATGTTTATCTGTCTGTCCTGCCTGTCTGTCCGTCTCTCTCACTCTCTCTCTCTTTCGAACGCATGCACAGAGAGAGACATCGAGAGCGAGCGAGCAAGAGAGAGAGAGAGAGAGAGAGAGAGAGAGAGAGAGAGAGAGAGAGATGGAACGAGAGAAAAGTTGAATGATAAAATTAAGTGGAAGGTGACGCATAAGATATGACATCTGTATTTGATGGGTTTGATGATGGTCTTGTGTGTTTGTGAATGGGCGTGTGAGGGATTCACAGATCAGTTGACACAAACGTCATTACCGAAATCAAGAGTACAAGTGTTGTGACCTCAGCAGGTATGCGAATGCACTCAACTGGGGATATGACTCTTGGTGACATTATTCTATTGTATCATATTAAGCAGACTGTCTGCCTGTGTGTCTGTCTGTCTCTCTCTCGCGTTCGCTCTCTCTCTCTCTCTCTCTCTCTCTCTCTCTCTCTCTCTCTCTCTCTCCTGCTCGCTCGCTCGCTCCTTCCTTCTCGTGCTCGCTGTCTCTCCCTGTGCACGAGTTCGTGTGTCCATCCGTCAGACCGTCTGTCTGTTTAGCTGTACGCTGCAGATATATAGTGCAAATTTCACATACTCGGGGAATAATATATAAAAAAAAACTATGAAAAGTCAAGGCGCCATTCTACGTTTTAGTCAAACACATTCAGTCCGTCGGGAGAGTATGTAGCTGATGGCGTCAGAACCTCTCACCACGTTTCGTGATGATCGTGACTGGTGGGTGGACTTCCAGCACCGTGGCCGTGCGACGCATGCCAGTAATGCTGTGTCCTTTGTCACTGCAGGTGTGTGGTCACCTTCGTGATGATTGTCTTAGTAATGCTGCGTCCTTTGTCACTGCAGGTGTGTGGTCACTTTCGTGATGATTGTCTTAGTAATGCTGCGTCCTTTGTCACTGCAGGTGTGTGGCCACCTTCGTGATGATTGTCTTAGTAATGCTGCGTCCTTGTCACTGCAGGTGTGTGGTCACCTTCGTGATGATTGTCTTAGTAATGCTGCGTCCTTTGTCACTGCAGGTGTGGTCACTTTCGTGATGATTGTCTCAGTAATGCTGCGTCCTTTGTCACTGCAGGTGTGTGGCCACCTTCGTGATGATTGTCTTAGTAATGCTGTGTCCCTTGTCACTGCAGGTGTGTGGCCACCTTCGTGATGATTGTCTTAGTAATGCTGCGTCCTTTGTCACTGCAGGTGTGTGGCCACCTTCGTGATGATTGTCTTAGTATTGCTGCGTCCTTTGTCACTGCAGGTGTGTGGCCACCTTCGTGTCGTTTGGCGTCTCATACAAGAGTTTGTCTGATATGAATGCTTGGGAAGTTTTCCCCCGGTCCTGTTGCCGCGCCACACTTCAAAATATGCTCTTGTTTGACCTGTAGGACAAATGGGCTGAAGTGGGCGATGAGAGTTGCTTAAAACATTGAAAATAAAACCCATTGAGAGAGGATGATCAGAGCTTTTGAAAAGGACCTCAAGGTGGTAAGGCGCTGACATTTGTCCTGTCCTTGTGTGTTTTTCCTGTCTTCCTAGTGGATTGTGATTTCAGTAATTTAACAGTTTTGAGGACCTATCGGGGTTGATGTTTTTCCCTCGGAATTTTGCCAGTGACGACTTGTTTGTTGCCTTGGTTTCCTTTACACGCGCAAAGTGCCTAGTGCACGAGGACCCTCCGTTTGTCTCCTGACCCAACAGACCGTCATTCATCAGGAGGCCATTACTCGATATTCGTGGGTTGTTCGAGCTGAGAGTTCTGTAGCGATCTTGTCGCTTTGTTTGGCCAAGGGCGTGTTCGCCGCGAGCGCTGGAAGCGTTCTGTGGCATCCTGCAGAGATTTTTCTTTGCGGAGGGAAACAAGACGGCGACGGGTGTTGTCAGATTTGGTTTGTCCAGTTTGCGTGTGTATTTCAGATTTCATTTGTGGTATTTGTTCACCGACTGTAACACCCCAATCTAACGGATTGTTTCAATATCTGTTTTCATCATATCATCGTTTTATCGTCGTCTATTAGGCATGATCGCTAATCGACTGCACGGGAGTTCTCTCTTTTGACGAAGGTTGGCAAAGAGTAACTTCGTTGCTAAGACGAGCAGAGCGGTTTAGCTAAACATACACGCACCCTCGGGCGCGCGCGCGCGCGCGCACGCACGCACGCACGCACGCACGCACGCACGCACGCACGCACGCACGCACGCACACACACACACACACACACACACACACACACACACACACACAAGTCGCCAGACTTTATGAGCAAACAGTATTGACACTTGGAGAACAGATGGCTATCGCAATCATCAGATGAAAGAGAATATAGACTGGTTTTGTTATATTTTGTTGTTGTCCTTTTGCAGGTGTTGAGAATAACATTGAAATGCAGAGTAGATAGAAATAACGACAGAGAAAGAGTAAAATATTTAACCTTAATTTCCTTGATAACATTCCGGCTGCACGTTGAAAGGAATCAATCATAGCCCTGTGCACGGATACGTCAGTACCACTTAGGTGACTGAACTAACCGCAACAAGAAAGGGGGAACAAGAAAAGGTGAAGAAGAAAGGGTTAACAAGGAAGGGTGAACAAGAAAGGGTAAACATGCCGCGACAGGAAGAAAAATCGGTCCCTAGACTCCCCGTTGTAAGAGTGATCCGAATTAGCTAGCAGTTCGATTCATTCAACACCCCAAATTCTGAAATCCTTCGCTCGTCCGCTTTTCGTGTCCTAAATGAAAATGCCTGTATGTCAAACATCTACGTTTTCTTTCGTTTTTCATTCGCTCTCTTCCTCCTTCTCTCCCCATCTCTGTCTTTCCCCGCACCACCACCACCCCCACCCGCCCCCTCTCCGTGGCGTTAGGTGTATGCGGCTCATTCCCACATAAAGCCACACAGTTTTATCGTGTCACAACCCTGCCCTGTGTGTAGTTCACAGGGAGCAGACGATCTGTCATGAGGCGACCAGCCAGAGGAGACACTGCACTTCTGCCGAGTCAGCTTTGTAGAGTTCAGTCATGCCTGTCGTGACCCCCCGTGCAGAGGACACGGCTTACTGAGCCCCCTTCTGACGACAGTGACTGCCCAGTGTGTTGTGACCCCCTGTGCAGAGGACACGGCTTACTGAGCCCCCTTCTGACGACAGTGACTGCCGAGTTTGTTGTGACCCACCGTGCAGAGGACACGGCTTACTGAGCCCCCTTCTGACGACAGTGACTGCCGAGTCTGTTGTGATCCCCCGTGCACAGGACACGGCTTGCTGAGCCCCCTTCTGATGACAGTGACTGCCGAGTCTGTTGTGATCCCCCGTGCACAGGACACGGCTTACTGAGCCCCCTTCTGACGACAGTGACTGCCGAGTCTGTTGTGACCCCCCGTGCAGAGGACACGGCTTACTGAGCCCCCTTCTGACGACAGTAACCGCCGAGTCTGTTGTGACCCCCGCGCAGAGGACACGGCTTACTGAGCCCCCTTCTGACGACATAACTGCCCAGTCTGTTGTGACCCCCCGTGCAGAGGACACGGCTTACTGAGCCCCCTTCTGACGACAGTAACCGCCGAGTCTGTTGTGACCCCCGTGCAGAGGACACGGCTTACTGAGCGCCCTTCTGACGACAGTAACTGCCCAGTCTGTTGTGACCCACCGTGCAGAGGACACGGCTTACTGAGCCCCCTTCTGACGACAGTAACCGCCGAGTCTGTTGTCATCCAGCATGTTCTGACGACAGTAACTGCCCAGTCTGTTGTCATCCAGCATGTTCTGACGACAGTAACTGCCCAGTCTGTTGTCATCCAGCATGTTCTGACGACAGTAACTGCCCCGTCTGTTGTCATCCAGCATGTTCTGACGACAGTGACTGCCCAGTCTGTTGTCATCCAGCATGTTCTGACGACAGTAACTGCCCAGTCTGTTGTCATCCAGCATGTTCTGACGACAGTAACTGCCCAGTCTGTTGTCATCCAACATGTTCTGACGACAGTGACTGCCCAGTCTGTTGTCATCCAGCATGTTCTGACGACAGTAACTGCCCAGTCTGTTGTGATCCAGCATGTTCTGACGACAGTAACTGCCCAGTCTGTTGTCATCCAGCATGTTCTGACGACAGTGACTGCCCAGTCTGTTGTCATCCAGCATGTTCTGACGACAGTAACTGCCGAGTCTGTTGTCATCCAGCATGTTCCGACGACAGTAACTGCCCAGTCTGTTGTCATCCAACATGTTCTGACGACAGTAACTGCCCAGTCTGTTGTCATCCAGCATGTTCTGGGACAGTAACTGCCCAGTCTGTTGTCATCCAGCATGTTCTGACGACAGTAACTGCCCAGTCTGTTGTCATCCAGCATGTTCTGACGACAGTAACTGCCCAGTCTGTTGTCATCCAGCATGTTCTGACGACAGTGACTGCCAAGTCTGTTGTCATCCAGCATGTTCGGACGACAGTAACTGCCGTGTCTGTTGTGATCCAGCATGTTCTGACGACAGTAACTGCCCAGTCTGTTGTCATCCAGCATGTTCTGACGACAGTAACTGCCGAGTCGCGGAGCCAGCGTAAGTGAGCGTCCATCTCCAGTGGTCGCCATCACGTGTAACCGGCGATGCCATGAACGTACTATTACCGAAACTTTACCACGCGTTTCCGTGAATTTGCCGTCGCTGAGAACTTTTACACAAGTTTCCCTGACTTTGTTGTTATCAGAAACTTCAACACAAGTTTCTACGAATTTGTTGTTACCAAAAACTTTAACACAAGTTTCAACCAATTTGCCGTTACCAAAAACTTTAACACAAGTTTCCACGAATTTGCTGTTACCAAAAACTTTAACGTAAAGTTTCCACCAATCTGCCATTATTGAAAAATAACTCGAGTGTCCTTAAATTTGCTGTTACCGAAAAATGTAACACATGTCCATGATTTCACCGTTATTTAAAACGTTGAAACAAGTTTCCATGACATTGCTGTCACCAAAAACTTTGAAACAATTTGTTTCCGTGAACTTTGCCATCACCGAAAACGTTGACACAATCAATATGAATTTGCTGTCGCCAAAAAAAACAAACAAAAAAAAAACAAACAAAAGCGACAAAACTTTCCACAAATTTGCCGTTATTGAAAAATAAACCGAGTTCCCATGAATTTGCTGTCACCGAAAAAATGAATACGTTTCCACGATTTCACCGTTAGTGAAAACTTTAACACAAGCCCCCACAAACTTGCCGTTACCGAAAGTTTTGACACAAGTTTTCCACGAGCTTGCCTTAACCGGAAATGTTTTTTTTTTTTTTTTTACAAAATTTCCATGAACTTGCCGTCTCGGAAAAGTTTGACACAGACGAACATGAATTCGTTGTTGCCATAAAACCTTGACTCGCGGTCGCCGAAGACTTGGACTCACGACCACCAAGGGCGGGGATGTGGATGGAGAAATCAAAGGGAGATCACCACGAGAGCAGGGCGTGAGGAAGCACAAGATATGATAATCAGCGTGGATGAGGATGATGAAGATGATGAATTCGAATCTGATCAGAGACTGCGTGGTAGGACAGGGCTGTTCTTTCGTTAGATATTCGGCCGTCAACCAGGCCCGAGAGATACAGACATTCCAATCTGATCAGAGACTGCATGGTAGGACAGAGCTGTACTCTGCGCTTCCTTCCTTTAGATATTCCGCCGTCAACCAGGCCCGAGAGATGCAGACTTTTGTAGTCTTGTGTTGGTCAGGGAATTGGAGAGACTAACAGAGCTGCATCCGTTAAGTGGATGAAAATCAACACTCAGCGGTCCGAATATTTCCATTTGGGCTCACAGGATATACTAGCTGGTACCGATGAAGTTTGAAAATGTCTGGTGGGAATCGAGCCATCGCCTCCAGACCTGCGAGTTCCCGACGCTAACCACTGTACCACATTGTTGTCCTCTGCGATTAATGCAGAAATGCAACTTTGATCTTTTTTCTTTTTTCCTTATTTTTATTTTTTTCTTCCTTTTTTGTTTTGTGAAGACGGTTTTTTTTTTTTTTTAATTTAGTGGGGCCTCCATCCTCTATTCCCACTTTTTTTTTTCTAAAAAGCTTCTCACACCATGCATAGTCTGTTTCATTACCGATGGACATTCGCTTGTTTTAGTTTTTTCGAGTTTGATACAAGGCGTCTGGGTTTACTTATGATCTATTGTTTAGTGTACTGTCACTTTCGCTCTGTTGCATTTACCACTCACACCGAAAGGAACAACTGGATAAAAGAGCATTGACGGCAGTACATTTAAATGAAAAAAAAAAGAGACTGTGTGTGAGTGTGAGTGAGTGAGTGAGTGAGTGAGTGAGTGTGTGTGTGTGAGTGAGTGAGTGAGTGAGTGAGTGAGTGAGTGAGTGAGTGTGTGTGTGTGTGTGTGTGTGTGTGTGTGTGTGTGTGTGTGTGTGTGTGTGTGATGTGTGCGCGCGCCACCGTTTTCAGTTGTACTCTATTGGCACAGTATGTATTTTGAGTCAGATTTGACATTTTCTGAAAGATCAATACATTCAGACATGGTATTAGGATTAGACAGTTTTGGAAAAGCTAGACCTGCATCGGATAATTGTCTCAGTTCATTTACCAGAAATACCGGCTTTTATTCTATTTTCAAAGTTTAGAAAATTGAACCATCATTTTCCAGTACAGACGGAGAAGCTAGAAACTATGTCACGCAATGAAACGAGTTGCCCTGAATGTTCTTTAACTTAAGTAGGAGATAAGTTTCATTGCGTCTTCAAATGTCACCCCCCCCTCTCCCATTCTGTCTCCCTCCCCCCAACCCCCCCCCCCCCCCCTCCTTTTTTTTCTTTCTTTTTTTTTTTTTTTTTTTTTTTTTTACTCCAAAGCGAGAGGGAGTAAAACTGCTGCTGTGGATTTTTCAGATGAAACGTAAGCACTTGAAATTTTACACATTATTTCGTATGAAAACGCAGTTTCTTGTAGAGCTCACTTACTTTTGGGGAAAAAAGATAAGTACTGTTTTACTGCCGCTTGAGATGGCTGTGTTCATTTATGTTAGTGACTGACTAGACTGTCCGTCCGTCTTGTTTTTGTATTCCCACCGCCTACACCAACCCTGATGTATCTCTTTGTCCGTCACTCTCTCTCCTCTCTCTGGTCTGCTCCCTCCCTCTTTGTCTCTTTCCCCCCCCCCCCCCCTCCTCTCTCTCTGTGTTCCTGTGTCTGTCTTCTCTTTCTACCCCAATGGTGTTGTCTTCTGCTCTCCCGTCCCCTCCCCTTTGCTGTTTCTCTGTTCCTTGCTGTTTTCTTCTCCTTTGCTGTCTCTGTCTCCTTTGCTGTTTATCTTGTCTGTCTCCTTTGCTGTTTATCTCTGTCTCCTTTGCTGTTTATCTCTGTCTCCTTTGCTGTTTATCTCTGTCTCCTTTGCTGTTTATCTTGTCTGTCTCCTTTGCTGTTTATCTCTGTCTCCTTTGCTGTTTATCTCTGTCTCCTTAAGTTTGCTGTTTATCTGTCTCCTGTCTTCTTTGCTGTTTATCTCTGTCTCCTTTGCTGTTTATCTCTGTCTGTCTGTCTCCTTTGCTGTTTATCTCTGTCTGTCTGTCTCCTTTGCTGTTTATCTCTGTCTGTCTCCTTTACTGTTTATCTCTGTCTGTCTGTCTCCTTTGCTGTTTATCTCTGTCTCCTTTGCTGTTTATCTCTGTCTGTCTGTCTCCTTTGCTGTTTATCTCTGTCTGTCTCCTTTGCTGTTTATCTCTGTCTGTCGACCTTTGCTGTTTATCTCTGTCTCCTTTGCTGTTTATCTCTGTCTGTCTGTCTCCTTTGCTGTTTATCTCTGTCTGTCTGTCTCCTTTGCTGTTTATCTCTGTCCGTCTCCTTTGCTGTTTATCTCTGTCTGTCTCCTTTGCTGTTTATCTGTCTGTCTCCTTTGCTGTTTATCTCTGTCTCCCTTGCTGTTTATCTATCTGTCTGTCTCCTTTGCTGTTTATCTCTGTCTCCCTTGCTGTTTATCTGTGTCTGTCTCCTTTGCTGTTTATCTCTGTCTCCTTAAGTTTGCTGTTTATCTCTGTCTCCTTAAGTTTGCTGTTTATCTCTGTCTCCTTTGCTGTTTATCTATGTCTGTCTCCTTCTGTTTCTCTGTTCCTTTGCTGTTTATCTCTGTCTCCTTAAGTTTGCTGTTTATCTCTGTCTCCTGTCTCCTTTGCTGTTTATCTCTGTCTCCTTTGCTGTTTATCTCTGTCTGTCTGTCTCCTTTGCTGTTTATCTCTGTCTGTCTGTCTCCTTTGCTGTTTATCTCTGTCTGTCTCCTTTACTGTTTATCTCTGTCTGTCTGTCTCCTTTGCTGTTTATCTCTGTCTCCTTTGCTGTTTATCTCTGTCTGTCTGTCTCCTTTGCTGTTTATCTCTGTCTGTCTCCTTTGCTGTTTATCTCTGTCGACCTTTGCTGTTTATCTCTGTCTCCTTTGCTGTTTATCTCTGTCTGTCTGTCTCCTTTGCTGTTTATCTCTGTCCGTCTCCTTTGCTGTTTATCTCTGTCTGTCTCCTTTGCTGTTTATCTGTCTGTCTCCTTGCTGTTTATCTCTGTCTCCCTTGCTGTTTATTCTACTGTCTGTCTCCTTTGCTGTTTATCTCTGTCTCCCTTGCTGTTTATCTGTCTGTCTGTCTCCTTTGCTGTTTATCTCTGTCTCCCTTGCTGTTTATCTGTCTGTCTTCTCCTTTGCTGTTTATCTCTGTCTCCCTTGCTGTTTATCTGTCTGTCTCTCCTTTGCTGTTTATCTCTGTCTCCCTTGCTGTTTATCTGTCTGTCTGTCTCCTTTGCTGTTTATCTCTGTCTCCCTTGCTGTTTATCTCCATCTGTCTGTCCCATGTCTGACCGTCTGTTTCTTTCACTGATTTTTAAAATATTTTATTGTAGTTCATCTTCACGAATTCTCTCTCTGTCTGTCTGTCTGTCTGTGTCTGTCTGTCTCTGTGTCTGTGTGTGTTGTCTCTCTCTCTCTCTCTCTCTCTCTCTGCCTGTCTGTCTGTCTGTCTGTCTGTCTCTCTCTCTCTCTCTCTCTCTCTCTCTCTCTCTCTCTCTCTCTCTCTCCCCTCCTCCTCCTCCTCCCCTTCCTTCATGAATGACCTGTTGTAGTTCATCTTCACGAATTCTCTCTCTCTCCCTCTCTGTCTCTTCTGTCTGTCTTCTCTCTCCCTCTCTCTCTCTCTCTCTCTCTCCCTCCCCTCTCTCCCCCCTCCCTCCCCTCCCCTTCCTTCATGAATGACCTGTTGCAGTTCATTTTCACATATTCGAAGAGAGTTAAATGACTTTTTGTGTGTTCACGTATATTGGGGCTGACAGGGTTCTTCAACTGCGGTCTACGTCATTTCCCGTGGCAGTGACCAGTTCTCTTAGAACCGCTGTCAGGTATTTTGATTCAGATCATGAAATGAGCATATTCCTAATTTCTTATATATAATTCAAACCGACAGACATCCTCCTCTTCATATGCTGTACAAGAGTTGCTGGCACTGATTTACGATCGTTAACATTACTTGTCTCTCTGTCTGGTCTGTCTGTCTATTCAAGAAAACGTCATCGTTTCTGTAGTATGTTTTGGTTAAAGTGTGTGTGTGTGTGTGTGTGTGTGTGTGTGTGTGTGTGTGTGTGTGTGTGTGTGTGTGTGTTTTAATGACAGGAGACAGGTGTGCCCTTGAAAAACTTTGTCTTCGAACATTGTCCAAACAGGAAAGATTTATCGTTCTCACATTTCTTTTCGGTAATTCAAAGCTTTAACAGCATTTGTTGATTTTCTTGCTTTTTTTTATAATCTTTTTCGCTTTAGAAAAAACAAATGTTGCTCATAATGCTGGTTTTTAAGCGCAACATCTTTCAGGGAATCTCTCTCTCTCCCCTCTCTCTCTCCTCTCTCTCTCTCTCTTCCTTTTTAGCCTCTCTCTCTCTCTTCAGCCTCTCTCTCTCTCTCTCCTCTTTCAGCCTCTCTCTCTCTCTCTCTCTCTCTCTCTCTCTCAAATGCACATGGAAAAATTACCGTGCACAACACAAAGAATATGACTGCTCTGAAGACTTTACTACCATCTCTCCAATTCCCTCTGACCTCTGCCAATCTACGATAGAGATGAGATCAGAGGAAGTCAAGATTCTTAAGATACATGTATATTATACAACGGGTACCATTCTTATACAAGGGAAAGCATGTCTACAATGGGTCGATGAGGAGTTCGACAGGCTGCGTACTATTGTACACACACTGGGTGTGACTGCGTGCTCTGACCCACTCTCCATCACACACATGTGCGTGCCAGACATGGAAGCAGCGACGGCCGGCGCGAAAGACGCTGGGGGGTGTGCAGTGGGTGAGACCAGCACTGGTGCGACCGTGAAAGAAGACACGCGCTGTGTGCTTATCCCGCCAATTACACGGGCAGAAAGCAGTGAAGAGGAAGAAGGAGGTACAGACCGCCCTGTGACCGCTCCATCCTGCCAACACTCAGCATCCCCCCTCCACTCCCCGCCCCCTTCACCAGCTAAGGCCTGCTCTTCTCACCCAGTGACAGAACCTCCTCCCTCCACTGCCCCTTCATTGAGCCCATCTTCCGTCACCGTTCCAGTCGGCGTTAGTGCACAGGCTTCACAGTCCCCCACTTCTACTGATAATTCACCCCCCTTCTCACCATCCCCCACTGTAACCCCTGCCCCACCTGACTCAGTCATGCCCCTCCCCTCTCCCAAACAAGACACCACTCTCACGGCAGTTACTGAAAGCGTTAGCAGTGACACCACCACAGACACTGAAAGCGTTTCCAGTGACACAGACGGTGACTAAACTTCAAAGCCAGGGAACATGCCAGATGTGTGCTGCTGCCATGATGACTGTGTGTCCAAGGCAGAGTTTTTACAAACAACACAATCCCTACAAGCTGAAGTTTCAGCCCTTCGTGCAGCACTGCAAGAAGCAAGACAGACATTTAAGATTGACATAGACGCCATCACCACTCAGTTACTGCACTTACAAGCCCAAAACACACAAAAACCTTCCCCGCTCCTCAAATCACAAACTTCCCTCCAAGACTACATCCTCCAAACCACCCTCCCCCAAATCGTCCACCCCCAAATCATCATCTCCCATATTGCCCACCCCGCCGAATGCCGCTGCCACAGAGAGCAATGCTGACAGTGCACATAGCGCAGGCAAAGCAGACTCCACAGCAGTGTCTGAGTCCCTCAGTCAGCAGACCTCCACCCCCAACCCTCTCCACCATGTCAGTGTCACTAAAGACACCACTACCATTCTGCTGGGTGATGATGTAGTGAAAGGGGTGGATCCCTCCCGATCCTCACCTCCCAACAGCAAGCCCCAAAAAGTGTGTGTCAGTGACCTGACAGTGACCCAGCTGACTGAGTGGCTCAGTGGCCAGACACCCTCAACTACCGTGAGACTGGCTGCAGTTCATGTTGTGATCCACGACTGTGCACAAGTCCAGGCCTCAGCAGACAGTGCCATCAGCAGTGACAAGTGGAAAGACCTTCTTTCCCAGTGCCGGAGGGTCTTTCCCAAAGCGTCACTGCTAGCTTCTGCTATCATGCCTGCCAGAGGACGACACCCCTTCAATCCAGTCATTCATCACAGCAACAGGAACCTGCAGCAGGTGTGTGACGGCATGGGTGTGCACTACAGGGACCACACTGCTGTCTTCACCACCAGCAGTGGTGCACCCAGAATGGCATTGTACCAAAATGCCATTCTGCCAACGAGGAAAGGGACAGCACGCCTTGCTGAAAATCTGTTTGCTAGGAAACAGGCAGACAGCATCGGCACAAAGAGGGGCAGTGACCACAGGCCTCGCCCCACTGGACGTCTCTCCACTTCCCCTTCTTGCATCACCGCTCCGTTCCTCCTCCCGTCCATTCACCTACTCCACGCATGTTACCAACAAACAATAGCACATCACAGTCCTTGCAACCCGAGAACCCTCCTACTCTTCCCCATTCTCCGGCCGACCCACACTACTCGGAAGTCTTTCCTCCCCTCCCTACCACCACTCTAAACCCCACCCACCCACTCCGACGACCGGACAGTAAGCCCACTACCACGCGGGGAACTAATTCGTATGGTAGTAGAGAGACCTACACTTCGCCTCCACAACCACCACCCATGATGCCACCGCCTGTGTATCCTATGTTCTTCCCTTCTTTTCCTCGTAGCTTCCCACCTGCTTTTTGGCAGTGGCCACACTTCATGCCAATGCCACCAAACTATGGCCAGTTTAGACTTGAATCAGTGTGTGTGTGTGTGTGTGTGTGTGTGTGTGTGTGTGCGTGTGTGCTATATGTATATATACACTCGTGTGGAAAGTGCAGAGTTTGAACTATATGCATCTGCCAATGTGGACTGTGTAATTCCGAATCTGCCGACCATCTGATAAGCTGAAAAGAAAAAGAGGTTGCGAACTACATTATTAGCATTTCTGAAGAAAGCAAGACTTTTATATCATAGTTTTATTGTACCTGAATGGTGTGTGAGCACGCTCAGAAACCTCCTGTGGTGTGGATAAAGCTTCGGTGACACTTGCCACAAGCGTGTTACGTAACTTTGTGAATTCACTTTTGTGCTTTTTCATATTCATTACCCTTTTTCATTGAGCATTGTTGGATTTGGTGTGTAAGTGTGTTGTATCACACTTATTTGTAGTTTTGACTTGCTTGTTTCTCATATTCATTATCCTTTTGAATTGAAGATAGTTGTTGTGTGTGTATACCATACGGACACATTGAGTTTGTATTCAAGTGTATCCTTGCTATATTTGTTTTAGTTGCACAAATGATGCATTCATCTTCAAAGTGGCCACAGGAAGACGGACTACGTATTGGACATCTTAATATAAACTGTATACAAAACAAGTTACAGGAGGTACCCACTATACTGTATAATCAAGACAAACCCTTTCATATATTTGGCTTCACTGAATCAAGACTTTCAGATATTGTCCCTGATGCCACTGTCTTAATCTCTGGCTACAATATTGTACGCAGAGATCCCACCGAATCCAAATCTACAGGCATATTACTTTACGTTCATGAAACATTAAATGCCCAACGTTTGTAGGATCTTGAAAGTTTTGGAATTGAAGCAGTTTGGTTAGTAATCTAGTTGAAGAGAACAAAACCCATCAAAATAGGATTTGTATATCGAAATCCAGCGGAAAATGCTGGCTGGATGGACAAGTTTACGGCCATGATGGATGCAGCATCGCTTGATGCCACAGAATTAATACTTTTAGGTGATTTCAACATTGATCTATTGAAGTGCCAAACATCATGGTCAGGTAGGACTACCTCATACAACTTATCCCAAATTATAGACATGCCAACCAGAGTAACACTCACTAGCAAAACATTAATTGACCACATCTATCTTTCTGAACCACAAAACGTCATTGAGAAATGTGTGCCTTTGAATGGATGCAGCGACCACTTTCCAGTATGCATTACGTGGAAAAGAAGTGGAATCAAAATTCCTAAAACAGACACAAACATATCACTTACAGATCTTTTGGACACTTCCACGAAGATACCTTTCTCACTGACCTCATGAATTCCCCCTTTATAAATGTTTATAATTACACTGATCCAGAGAAAGCGCTTGAGTACTGGCTACACACGTTTAATTCTGTTTATGACAAGCATGCGCCATTCAAAACGCGTCGAGTTAAACATAGTGCACAACCAAAGTGGATGACTGATGAAATACAAGCTGCTTGTTTCTTACGCGACGATCTGCTTGAAGCAGAAGGGAAGTCGGATGGATTTAAAAGGCAACGTAATAAAGTCAATTCACTCAAACGGACAGCAAAAATGAATTTTTTTCGTGAACTTGTAGCCAACAAAAAAAAAATTCGAAGTCCATATGGCAAGCAATAAATGAACTTACGAATAAAACTTCACAGTCAAAGACAAGTCCCATTACCAGCATAACACCAAATGAACTCGACCAACACTTTACAACAGTTGCAGAACACATTGTCAAAGAAAAGAATACTGACTCAAATGAATTACAAATATTTAAAAAAATTTGCAATGCTATGAACATTCGTCCAGCAACACCAGTTCCGCCTATGACAGTTAGTGATGTTTGCCAAGCTTTATGCCAATTAAAGCAGACAGGAAGCCGCGGACTTGACGGGATTGATGGAAAAATACTGAAACTATCAGCACCTGTTATATGTGAAACTCTTACCTACATTTACAATTTATGCATTGATAAATGTCATTTTCCCGCTCAGTTCAAAGTTGCAAAAATAATACCCATTTTCAAATCTGGAGACAAATCTGAACCATCGAACTACAGACCTATATCCATTTTGCCAGTTCTGTCCAAGCCCTTGGAAAAATACATAAATAAACATCTTTGCCACCATTTTGACTCCTCCAACCTACTAAATAAAAATCAATCAGGATTCAGGAAAAATCATTCTTGTCATACAGCGCTTACAAACCTGGTAGATCAATGGCTAGCCAGTGTTAAGGAGAATAAATATTGTGGCGCACTGTTTGTTGATTTTGCAAAGGCTTTTGATGTAATTGACCACAAATTGTTATGCAGGAAGCTTTTATCATATGGTATAACAGGAAATACCTTCCAACTGATAACATCATTCCTAGAAGATCGTCAACAAATCGTTTGTGTCAACAACGAATTATCAGAGAAGCGACCTATCCAACGTGGCGTACCTCAGGGTTCTGTGTTAGGTCCGTTGCTGTTCTCAGTTTATATAAATGATCTCCCTCTTTATATTGAGGATTCATGTGAACTCTTTTGTGATGATACCACTGTCCATACAGGTAGCTCCAGCTTGGAAGCTGTTTTCACTTCATTACAGAAGAATGCTGATATCTTAAGTAATTGGTGCAATGTAAATCACATGTCACTGAATCCTAACAAAACAAAACTAATGTTAACAACAAGGCAGAGAAGACAAAACATAACCACACAGCCCACATCTGTTTTTATCAATAACCAGGAAATTGAAGTGGTGGACAGCCATCGAGTTCTAGGCGTATATGTTGATAATAATCTTTCTTGGTCTTATCACCTTCGCAATTTATGTAAATCAATATCCAGACAAACGTATCAGCTGTGCAAGATTAAGCATTTCTTAAACCTTCATGCCAGGAAATTGTTCCTACACGCACATGTTCTCTCTTCAATCAATTATTGTTCAACACTATTTGATTCTGCTAGTGCTAATGCCATGAAACCTCTTAAGAGTGTCTACAAAAGAGCACTTAAAGCAGTCCTATTAAAATCATCTAGTCTTAGTGAAGGGGATTATACTAAAGCGGGGGCTCTTCCGTTACAAGAAATGTTTGCTGTCAACAAATGTCTGCTAATGCAAAAAATTGCATCGGGTTTAGCACCACAAACTCTTCAGTCCAAATTCAGCATAAACCCAAGGGATTCAACCAAATTCCAGGTTCCCACACCTAGAATAGATCTATTTAAATCAAGCTTATCTTACTCAGGTAGCGTGGTTTGGAATACACTTCCACTACATTTCCGATGTACTCAAATTACAGAATCCTTCAGGGAAAAACTAATTACACATTTCACAGCAGACCATTGCTATTAGGGACAAAATACATATACCAGGGCACACCCTCTGTTTTGCTGCATATTAAACTGATACGCCGTTTCCTTTCCACTGATGTTTTCAAAACCAGATAATGATAAATGAGAGATATGGTTACTATCGGTTTTATTAATGATTGAAATTATATCATGATGGATGACTGTTGTGGTCGCTGGTTTTATTGGTGCATTGTCACTAATTGATGTCTTAATACCTTGATTTCTTCGAGCACTGCAACTGTAAGGTGATAAATGTGTGTCCGGATTACTGTTGATCATATTGATGTATTGCTCTTTATTCAAATTGATAGTAATGTTTAGCATGTGATATTTTGGATAGAAAAATGGAATTATAATCTCTCTCTTCTCTCTCTCTCTCCTCTCTTCTCTCTCTCTCTTCGTTAATTACGGCTGCGTTTCGATGGATTGTCGCTTAATTAATAATCATAGTTTTGGGTGGTGTATGAATGGTCAAGAAGAAAACAAAAAGATGGAAGGGGAAGGTAAATAATGGCATCTCTCTCTCTCTCTCTCTCTCTCTCTCTCTCTCACACACACACACACACACACACACACACACACACACACACACACACACACACAAACGCGCGCGCGCACGCGCGCTTGCACACGCACACGCACACATCATGAAAAATAAGTTATGATTATTGATACTATGAATTTATTGCTGCTTTCTGATAACTGATTGTTCGTTCTCGTTTTGCCTTATAACCACATCATGTAAATGTAAAAGAAAGTACAAATGTTGATATTATTGATGCATTGTAATTGTCTAATTAACATCCTTAGCAGTTTGTTGGTTAATTTTTTACAAAAGGAATGCAACTCTCTCTCTTCTCTCTCTCTCTCTCTCTCTCTCTCTTCTCTCTCCTCTCTCTCTCTCTCTCTCTTTCCCTTCGATAAGAGGATCGCTTATTCCATATCTGTGTGTGCTGATTCTTTTCTTCTTTGTCATCAATTTCTTTATTCTTGTTTGTTGTTTCAATCGTTTCTTTTTTCCCTTTTAAAGTCATCTACGCCTTAACTGTTAACGGATGAACTTTTTAATGTTGTGAAGATATGTGTGTTTGTTAAAAGTTTTGTAAGTCTTAGTCACTAGTCATACTTAGTCCCTTAACGGGGCAAGGGCCGGATGAAAAAAAAGCATGTGTTTGCTTATCTGTTACCCTTGGAAATAAAGATTATCATCATCGTCATCATCATCATCATCATCATCATCATCATCATCATCTCTCTCTCTCTCTTCTCTCTCTCTCTCCTCTCTCTCTTAAATTGAAATGAAGTGCAGGTTTGGCACCTTTACCAAAGTTCAAACTCGTCAGGTCTCTGATTAAATCATTTCACTCCTCTTTTCGTGTATCTCAAAACGTTTACTTTTTGTAAACAAACGACATTACGCGAAATTTGTTTCTTCTGAAGATTTTGCAACGTTGGGCGACCTGTTGTCAACTTGGATCGGTTTGAAACTTTGATTACTCTAACGATTGGTTAAAACCTGTTATGAAATTTTCGTTTTCTTTTACTTTTTTTTTTCATTTCGTTTTAGGCAGGGATGGGGACAGGGGTGGAGAGTTGAAGAAGGAGATGTTGATAAGGTATTACTTGTCTTCGCTGTATTCAGTTTTAAGTGGTCAAGGATTATGTAAACAGCCTTATTGAACACCTTAAATTCAGACGAGGAAGTTAGAAAAAAAGGCAAGGTAGACGTTTAAATATTAACACAAACACATCCCGGCATAATATTGTGAGAAATAAGTTGATTACATCCGTAAGGTGATCTTCGGAGGGAAGATATTCACAAATACACCGGAGAATTTTTTTTTAAAATAAAGAGTGAACGTTGTGTTTTTTTTTTTGTTTTTTTTTTAACCCTATGCACAAGTAATTTGACAATTTGGGTGAGCGATTATCAGTACTTGGAAAGGGTTGTTGTTAACTTCCACTTGATGGTCGTTAAGACAATCATTCATACTGTGAAAGGTTCAACAGGACTGACTTGTTGCACTTCAAAGAAGGATCATTATCATGCCGGTTAGACCATACCTGTGACGACTGGAAGCACAACGATTTGACTGACAGGGCACAGGTGCCATGTTTCGACCCAGGGGTCTTCAACGTATGAGACAAAGACAGGCACTTTGGGTGATTTGGGGGCTGTGTGCCGAGTGCCCTGTGTTTCCCTCCCTCCCTATTTTCTTTTCATGTTCTCCTTTCCAGCGCAGAACGAGACGTTTTAACCGAAATGTGAACTGGTCCTATCTTAATGTCGCTTCGCCTGTTGAAGGCTTCATGTTAAGGTTGAGACCTTCTGCGCCCCTGTGTTGCTCTTCGTTCGTCAAAACTAACGGCCAGTCTGTTAAACCCAAGTCTGTTGGTTTCTGTGTGTGTCGTCTCTTGGTAAGATGAAGCAGAAAGTACCAAACCGATTCTGAGAAAACTTGGCGGAAAGAGAGAATGGGGCCAAAAGACGAAGCCCTTCACTTTTGTTGTGGACCCGCGGTGCGGATCTGGATCCGTCGACCGATGCAGGAGTCAGTCAGCAAGATTATGCCCAAGCTGCTGTACCAGTATGAACTAAATTTGGTGGAAAGATGGAACCGTGACCCATGCATGAATCCGTTAAGGTTTGATGCAGAGCCGTTGTGTAGATCTGAATAAACAGGCGGATCCAGGAACTGTTTGACTGTGACATATATCCTGATGTTTGGCAAATGGCATTTTTGTCATGCACAGTCCGCAGATAGATTGTGTCTTTATTACATTTAATGCCATGCTCGAAAAGAAGAATTCAATCTGTCTGACATTTTTTAATCCAAACAAAAGATAAGTTTTCTTTTTTGACATTTGTTTTTATGTTAAACCGAACAATTTATTTCTGACATTTTTTGTGTTGGCATTTCAGTCATGAGGTATGTTGTTTTATTGATGTGTTTCCATTGTAGTGAGTTAGGTTTTCACCAAGAAGAATGTATTGCTAACCAATGCTGTTTCAAGCAAAAATTGTGACACGGACAGGTCTTGTTTCCCGTTTTCATTTATTACAATGAACTATTTGTGTTGGGCGTTTAGCAACAAGTTCACTCGTTGGTCTTCTGATTCAAACCATTTTCAGAACTCTCTTTCAGTAAAAAGAAACAAAGAAAATAAGCACTTTTTGTAGTAAGTTGCACATGCCCTGTGATGTGTTATTTCTGAATTTTTTGGCATCGTAACCGTCGTGACTTGTGTAAACTTGGATCAACTTTGAAAACTTGCAAACGATTGGCAAAAAATGTCACTTTTTATTGTTGCGTGGTTCATTTTTATTGTAAGGTGGAAGAGTGTATGAGGTGAGGTAGCGTGAGAGGTAAATTTGGTAGGAGTTGCCGTACTCATGTATTCAATTTCAGCATAATAAGTCAGAGCCGAATGTGCAAGCAGCTAATAAAAGGAGATCTTAATTAGGGGAAAAATGTTAGATTATCGGACCCTGCCATAGAATCAGTGATTTTTAAATGTACCTTTTTAGTGTAGATTTATCATGAGCATAGCCCACCTCGCCTTCAACCACGTACTTCCTGAATTTGAATCATGTTCCTCATGACTGCTTACCGCACCTGGAGAGGTTTCTTCAATGCTGAATACTACATTCCATTCCAGACAGGTTGAACCGTGATCCGTCAGCACCTCAAGAAACTGACTACCCGTTTGTGACGCAAGCATCTTTTTCATGGAAAGTAATCTAACAATTGTTATGTTGGTGGGTGAGGTGTAAGCGGGGTGGTGTGTGGGAAGTGTTGGAAGGGGGAGTAGACAGGTCATTAGAAAAGGAACTAACTTTAGCTTACATGTGATGTCTTGACGTTTCAACCACTGTATAAACGTAATTACCTCTAATTTAATTGTGTTAACTTTTGTTTTTTTATCATACGGAATCAGACTTTATGATATCTATGACAGTTGTTGTATCAGTCATTGTTATTGTTTACTACATTTGTGTTCTAGGCTAATGGTCAAAAAATGTTGTGTATAATGTAAAATAACTTTACACGAACATTTCTCCCATTCATGTTACCATCCCCATATCATCGTTGCCTACGCACAACAATGCGTCTCTACTAACCATTTCAAAGCTGCACAAAGGTAATAGTTTTCTATTGTGTTTTTATTCCACTGCAACTTTTTGCCCATCACACATCACAGTCCCATGTCCCCGCACTTGCTACATCCACACTATTGTAACTTCACCACGATATAAGGAAATGTAATTATGTGTTTTACCAAATCGCTTTGTTGTAGGGGGAGGAAAGGGGGGGGGGAGGGGGGGGGCGAAATTTGGTGAGGTGAAATACAGCATAACTGTTATAAAAAAAAAGTTTCATATATTATTTAATTGTAAATGTTAAAAGACCTGAATGGACGATTGTGCTGGCGGCGACATTCCTCACCAATACGAATATGAATTTTTGATTAAATCTCTAAAAGAGAAACTGCATAAGACATTGCGCAGTTCCGCCATAATATTCGTGAAAATAAGTTGATTACTCCGTTACGTGATCTTAAGGGGAAAATATTCACAAGAAGACGCCAGGGGGGGGGGGTGGGTGGGGGAGGGGGGTGGGCGGGGGGGGGGGGGGGGGGGGAGGGGTCAGACAGTCATTAGAGAAGGTAAATTTACTTACATTGAGTTATTCTTGCACACTGTGATTGAACGTTCCTGTGTGAGCGATGCGATTTTATCAAATACTTGAATCAGCGTTGTTGTATCTATGACCGTTGATGAGGCAGTCATTTTGTTTACACATTTGTGATCAGGCATGGGCATAAAATGTTGTGGAATGTAAAATATTTACACCGAACATTCACCCATGACATGTTCACACCAGTCCCTATCCATACGCTGCCACACGCACACCAATGCGCGTACACATTTTACAAGCGCACACAGGTAATAGTTTTCTTTTGTTTTTATACCACTGCAACTTTGCCACATCACACATACATCACAGTCCCCCATTCCCGCACTTTCTCCCATCCACAGCTATGTATACACACCCACGATCACAGGAAATGTGAGAAAGTTTACCAAACGCTTGCTTCGTGGGGGGGGGGGGGGGAGGGGGGGGGGCGAAATTTGGTGTGAGGGAAATACAATAACTGTTAAAAAAAAAAGTTTCATATTTATTTATTGTAAATGTTAAAGACCTGAACATGGCGTGTGCTGGCGGCGACATTCTCACCATTAACGAATATAATTTTTTGATTAAATCTCTAAATGAGAAACTGATAAGACAGTTGCGGCAGATTCCGCCATAATATGTGAAAAATAAGTTGATTACTCCGTTACGTGATCTTTTAAGAGGGAAAATATTCACAAGAAGACGCGGGGGGGGGGGGGGGGGGGGAGGGGGGGGGTGTCAGACAAAGAGAAGGTTGTTTCTTGTTTTTCTGTGCACAACATGATTTGTCTGTCTTGTGTGAGCGAGTGCGATTATCAAAATACTTGACAGCGTTGTTGTTGTTCTCCTCCTTGCTGGTCGCTGAGACGATCACTCATACTGTAAAAGGTTGAAAGCATAGAATTATTGCACTTCAAAGAAAGATCAATACAATGCCGCTTAGGTCATATCTGTGTTGACTGGAAGCGCAACATTTTGACCGATGGGGCATAGGACGCCATGTTTGTTTTGTGGAAGGGGTTTTCAGCATAATGAGACAGATGAAATGCAAGCACTGTAGAAGATCGTTGAGCTGTTTGTCTTGTGCTGCGTTTTGTCTCTCTGTTCCCCCCTTTCCTGTGCGGAACGAGACAAAGAAACGGCGAACTGATCAAGTCCTACTTTGTTTCCAGCTTCGCCTGTCAAGGGTTTCATGTTACGGTTGACACCTTCAGCACCCTTTGTTGCCTTCCGTCTGTCCAATCTGACCGCCAGTCCAGTCACCCGGTTTAACCCCCGCTAGAGAAGTTAGCTTTCACCCGTGTCTGTTGGTCTGTGTGCTTATCTGCCTGTGAGCAAAAGTATGCAAACAGAACGAAACTGATTTTTAGAAAACTTGGGGTCAACATGCAGTGTGGCCAAAGGACGAACCCATTCACCTTTGATGTGGATCCTGGTGCGGATCTGGATCCGTGGACCGATCCAGGGATCAGTAAGCCAAATCATGCAAAACCCATTATACCAATTGAACAAAACTTGGTGGAAAGATGGGACCATGACCCAAGTATGGATCCATTAGCTTTTCATGTGGATCCGTTGTGTAGATCTTGGTGAACAGGCGGATCCAGGAACCGTTTGGTTTTGACATAGATCCTGATGTTTTGGAAATATTTTTTGTATTCATTCATATTGGGGCTGAATGGGTTCAGCTGCAGTCTTCGATCAGCATCGTTTCTGCTGACAATGGCTAGCTCCTGCCCAGACCGCTTGCAGTCATTTTGGTTCATATCATGAACTGAGTGTACCTATGATTTCTTATTAATTTCCAGCAGCTGACACCCTCTCTCTAACATTCTGTACAAACATTGCTGTCACTGATTTATGGATTCAAGCATGATTTTCTTTTCTGATATATATTCAAAGAAAATTCGTTCTTTTTTCTGTGAGGCGTTTTCTAGTTTAAATTGCTGTTTGAATGACGGGAGACAGGTGTACACTTAAATGGGAAAAAAAATACTGTCGTCCAACATTGCCCAGGCCAAAAAGATAGATTTATCTTTCTGACATTTGTTCATGCCAAGGCTGAAAAGATGTATTATTCTGACATTTCTCTTTGTTCATCCGGTCATGTTATTGGCGTTTTGTTTGCTTGTTTCTTTTTTTATTGGTTCAAGAAATATTGCTTATGATGTTGTTTCAAGCACAAGATTCTACGTGGTATCTCCTTAGTTTTTTTTTTATTCAAATGAAATATTTCTTTGGCGTGTCTGGCAAAGTTCAACTCGTCATATGTCTCTGATTAAATCATTTCAGAACTCTTATTTCAAAAACAATCTTTTATTTCAAAAACAATCTTTTTGCCATAAACATATGTTTCTGGATTTTTACATTGATGACGACTTGACGTAAGCTCAGATCACTTTGAATCTTTCATAACACTAACGATTGGGTAAAAACTGTCATATTGTTTCCTATATTTCTTTCCCATTTAAGGGGGTAGAGTGAATGGGGGTGTAGGGAGGAGAGGTGGGCTAGAGAGGTGGTGTGAATAAGATACTACTTGTCTTCGTGTGTTCAATTTTGAGCGAAGTCAAAAGCGTAAGCAAGCAGCCTACTAGAAAACTTTAATCAGGGAGAAAAAAAATGGAGATTATCATGACCCCCTGTCCCATGGAAGCAGTAATTTGTTGACATTTACCATGTCTAGGACACGGCATCATGGAAGGCGGAGCCCACCCCTCTCCTTCCACCACCGTAACCTTCCCAGAACTGAATCAGGTCCTCACTGACTGCTACATGGCCTGGGAGGGTTTCCAAGCCAAACAATCCATCTCAGGAGTGGCTTGAACTTATGATCCTCAGCTCCACAGACAAACGCTTTAACTGTTGGACTGCCAGTCCCTAATGGACAGGGAATCTTAAATGAGGAGGGGGAGGGGAGGGAGGCGGGGGTGGGTAGGCGGGTGGGGGTGAGGGTGGGGGCGGGGGGGGGGGGCGGCGGGGAGGGGGTGGGGGGCAGGAGTAGACAGGAAACTCAGAAAAGGAAGAAAACTTTAGCTTACGTGTGAACTAGGTTGTTTCACTATTATAGCTGACCTAGCTCTTCTCATTCACATTGGTTCACTATCATAGCAGACCTAACCCTTCTCATTCGCATTGCTTCCCTATCATAGCAGACCTAACTCTTCTCATTCACATTGGTTCACTGTTATAGCAGACCTAACCCTTCTCATTCACATTGGTTCGCTGTTATAGCAGACCTAACCCTTCTCATTCGCATTGCTTCCCTATCATAGCAGACCTAACTATTCTCATTCACATTGGTTCACTGTTATAGCAGACCTAACCCTTCTCATTCGCATTGCTTCCCTATCATAGCAGACCTAACCCTTCTCATTCACATTGGTTCGCTGTTATAGCAGACCTAACCCTTCTCATTCGCATTGCTTCCCTATCATAGCAGACCTAACCCTTCTCATTCGCATTGCTTCCCTATCATAGCAGACCTAACCCTTCTCATTCACATTGTTTCACTTATAGCAGACCTAACCTTTCTCATTCACATTGTTTCACTGTTATAGCAGACCTAACTCTTCTATTCACATTCTTATCTTTATCATCAGTATTCGTAATTCAGTTTTTTTTTATATTTATGACAGTTGACGAGGCTGTTGTTTTGTTTGCACTTTTGTTTTCTCACATGGGCATAAGATATTATGGAATATAAAATACTGCTACATCGAACAATCACCCCATGACATCTTTCAACCTGTCCCCTATCCATCCACACCACACACGTACATTCACGGGCTTGCACACTCACAAGCACACGCGTGCACGCTCAATACAGATTTATACACCACATGCGACTTTGATACATCGACATAATTCACAGTCCCCCATTCCCGTCACATTCTGCTATCCCCAGCTTTGTATGCTCACACCCACGATCACAGGAATGTGAGAAAGTTTACCAGGCGCTTGGGTGGGGGAGGTCGGAATTTGGGTGGGGGGATACAATAACTAAAAAAAAAAATTCTTATTTATCTATTGTAAATGTTAAAATACCTGACCTGGCATGTGCTGACGGCGAATTTCTCATACTATAACAAATGAAATTTTATGATTCAGCCTCAAAAATAAAAACTGGTAAATCTTAAATAAATGTTAGCGAACCGCCCAGAGAAACGTGGACAAACGAGTCACAAGACAAAACAACGCGTTTCGACCTCTTAGGTCTTCCTCAGGTGAGAAACAAACGAATAAAACAACGAAAATTCACTTAGCTTTGATCGCGTTGTATGCTCACACCCACGATCACAGGAATTGAACGCCTTCTTCCTTGCGCTGAACTCTGAAGCGATCTGAAGCGATCAAAGCTAAGTGAATTTTCGTTGTTTTATTCGTTTGTTTCTCACCTGAGGAAGACCTAAGAGGTCGAAACGCGTTGTGTTTTGTCTTGTGACTCGTTTGTCCACGTTTCTCTGGGCGGTTCGCTAACATTTATTTAAGATTTGTTTAGATTTCCGCCTGCAGTCGTCTCAATTTGCAACTAAAAACTGGTAAGACAATCGCAACACATCCCGACACAATACTGTACAAAATAAGTTGATTACTTCCGTTACATGATATTCGAAGGAGAAAAATGTTCACAAGAAAACGCAGGGGGGATTTTTCAAATCAAGAGAGAACTTTTTTTTTTTTTTTTTTTTTTTTTTTTGCTTTTCATGTGCACACATGATTTGTTTGTCTGTGTCAGCGAGTGCGATTATCAAAATACTTGACAGCGTTGTTGTCGTTCTCTTCCACTTGGCGGTCGCTGAGATAATCACTCATGCTGTAAAAGGTTGAAATTAATGATAGAATTATTGCACTTCAAAGAAAGACCAATACAATACCGCTTAGGCCGTATCTGGGTTGACTGGAAGTGCAAGAATTTGACCAACGGGGCACAGGACGCCATGTTTGTTTTGTGAAAAGGATTTTCAGCATAATGAGACAGACGAAAAACAAGCACTGTAGGAGATCGTTGAGCTGTTTGTCTTATGCCGCTTTTTTTCTCTCTCCTCTTTTCTATTTCTGTTCTCCTTTCCTGTGCGAAATGAGACCAAGAAAAGACACAGTGATCAGGTCCCACTTTGTTTCCTCTCTCTCTCTCTCTCTCTCTCTCTCTCTCTCTCTCTCTGTTCTCCGTTCCTGTGCGGAACGAGACAAAGAAACAGCAAAGTGATCAGGTCCTACTTTGTTTCCTGCTAGCTCGCCTGTGAAGGGCTTCATGTTATGGTTGACACCTTCAGACACCTTTCTTGCCTTCCGTCTGTCCAGTCTGACCGCCAGTCCAGTCACTCAGTTTAACCCCAACCAGGGAAGTTAGCTTTCATCCGTGTCTGCTGGTTTGTGTGTTTATCTGCCTGTGAGCAAGAGGACGTAAACAATACCAAACTTATTCTTTTTCTTTTTTGTTGTTGTTGGAAAACTGGGTGTAAGGATGCAGTGCGTCCAAAGGACGAACCCATTAGCCTTTGTTGTGGATCTTAGTGCAGATCTGGATCCGTGGACTGATTCGGGAATCAGTTGGCTAAATTATGCAAAAGCCACCATACCAATTTGAACGAAACTTGGGGGAAAGATAGGACCATGACCCTTGAATGAATCCATTAAGTGTTGATGCAGATCCGTTGTGTAGATCTGAATGAACAGGCAGATCCAGGAACCATTTGAGTTTCACATTATATTCTGATGAGTTTTTGGAAACTATGGTTTACGGTCTACAGCATTTCTGCTGGCAATGGCTAGTTCGGCAGCTGTTTTCGTTTATATCATGAACTGAGTCTGTTTATGATTTCTTATTAATTCCCAGCAACTGACACCCTCTCCCTCAGATTCTGTACAAATATTGCTGGCACTGAATTACGGACGCAAAGAATTATTTTCATACATATCTATATATCTATATATATCAATATCTGTCTCTATCTATCTATCTCTATCTATCTCTATCTATCTATCTATCTATCTATCTCTATCTATCTATCTATCTATATATATATATATATATATATATATATATATATATATATGAGGAATCCTCGTTCCCTTTTTTCTTTCGGGTGCCTTCCAGTTTTTGGGTTTTTTTTTTTCAGTGACGGGAGACAGGTGTTAATGCCAAGGGCGAAAAGATTTATTGTTAAGACATTTCTTTTTGGTCTTTCAAAGTCATGATGTTATTTGCGTTTTGATTGCTTGTTTCTTTCTATTTTGGTCAAGAAAATAACTGCTCGGTATGTTGTCTGAGGCACAACATTCTGCATGGATTTTCCTTCATTTTCCAATGACATATTTGTTTGGCGTGTCTGCCAAAGTTCAGCTCGTCAGATGTCTCTGATTGAATCATTTCAGAACTCATTTTATCTCCATTTTTTTTTTTTTTTTTTGCTGTGAATATACGTGTAATATGTTGTTTTTTTTTTTTTTTTTTTTTTTTTTTTGCATTGATGACGACTGGATGTAATCATGGATCACTTTGAATCTTTGATAACACAAATGATTGGGTAAACATATTGGGTTTTTTTTTCTTTTTCTTTCTTATTTTTTTTTAAAGTGATACAAGGAGTGGGGGGCGTAGGGCGAGAGTTGGGCTCGAGAGTTGGCGTTGACAGTGTATTGCGTGTCGTTGTGTATTTAATTTTGAGTGAAATCAAGCGCATATGCAAGCAGCCTAATAGAAAAGAAATCTTGTTTTAGGGAGAAAGAAAAATGTTAGATTATCATGACCCCCTGTCCATAGAAGCAGTGATCTGTTGACATTTACCGCGTCTAGGACACAGCATCATGATAGGCGATGCCCACCCCTCTCCTTCCACCACCGTAACCTTCCCTGAAATGAATCAGGTCCACACTGACTGCTACATGGCCTGGGAGGGTTTCCAAGCCGAAACAATTCCATTCCAGGAATAGTTGGAACTCGTGGCCATCAGCTCCACAGAGAAACGATCTAACCGTTGGACTGCAGCCCCCACTGGAAAGGAAATGGGGGAGGTGAGGGAGGAGTGTGTGTGGGGGGGGGGGGGGGAGATAAGGAAGAAAACTTCAGCATTCATGTGAGCTTGATTGTTTCACCACTGCAGCGAACGCAACCCTTCTTATTTAATTCTTTAAAATTATTTTTGATTATTTGTGATTCGATTTTTTTTTTTTTATATTTATAAAAGTGGATGCGGTAGTTGTATTGTTTACACACATTGTGATCTCACGTGAGCATGAAATATTGTGGAATGTAAAATACTGCTGCACCGAACAGTCACCCATGACATCTTTCACCCTGTCCCCTATCCATCCATACCACACACGTACACCCACGCGTGTACACATTCACAAGCGCACACAGTTTATAGTTTTATATACCACATGCAACTTTGACACATCCACATAGATCACAGTCCCCCATTCCCCTCACTTTCTCCCATCCCCAGCTATATATACACACACCTACGATCACAGGAATGTGATAAAGTCTACCAGGCGCTTGGCGGGGGTGGAGGGGGGAGGAGGTCGGAATTAGGGTGTGTGTGTGTGTGTGGGGGGGGGGGGGGGGTACGGTAACTGGAAGAAAAGTCTTATGTATTGATTGTAAATGTTAAAAGACCTGAACTGGCGTGTGCTGATGGCGACCTTCTCACCACCATAACGAACATAATTTCATGATTAAATCTCTGAAATAGAAACTAATAGGATGTTGCAACACATCCCGACATAATATTGTGCAAAATAAATAATTACTTCCGTGAGATGATCTTTGGATGGAAAACAAATAACACAGGGATTTCTCCGTGATAAAGAGTGAACATTGTTTTGCCCTTTTCTCTATGCACACGCAGTTTGTCAGCTTGCGTGACTGAGTGCGATTATCAGTGCTTGACAGTGTTGTTTTCTTTCACTCGGAGGTGGCTGAGACAATCACTCACACTGTAAAAGGCTTTAAGAATACAATTATTGCACTTCAAAGAAAGAACAATATAATGCCGCTTAGGCCATATCTGTGTTGACTGGAAGCGCAACGATTTGACCGACGGGACGCCATGTTTGTTTTGTTGAAGGGGTTTTCAGTGTAGTGAGATTGACGAAAAAAACAAGCGCTGTAGAAGATCTTTTAGCTTTTCTCTTTCTCTTTCTGTTCTCCTTTCCTGCACGGAACAAGACAAGGAAACCGAAAGGTGACCTGGTCCCTCCTTAATTTTGCTTCTCCTGTTGAAGGTTTTCTATTAGAGTTGAGACCTTCAGCGCACCTGTGTTGCTCTTTGTTCGTCAAATCTAACCGCCAGTCCAGTTGCCCAATTCAACCCAAGTCTATTGATTTTTGTGTCTGTCCTCTGTGAGCGTTTTGAAGCCGAAAGTACGAACCGATCCCGAGACAACTTGGTGGGAGGATGGCATGTTGCCAAAAGGACGAAGCTCTTCACTTTTGTTGTGGACTCGTGGTGCAGATTTGGATCCGTCAACCGATCCAGGAATCGGTTAGCAAAATTATGCAGAAACCACTGTGCCAATTTCAACGAAAATTGGTTGGAAGATGGAATCATGGCACATGTATGAGTCCATTTTTTTAATATACGGATCCGTTGTGTAAATTTAAACAGGCGGATTCAGGAGCCGTTTGGCTTTGATATATAACCCGATGAGGTTTTGCAAATGACATTTTTTGCATTTATTTCTATTGGGGATGACAGGGTTCATCTATGGTCTATGGACTACATCATCTCTGCTGGCAAACCAAAACCACTGGCAGTTATTTTGGTTCATATCATGAACTGAGCCTATTTATAATTTATTAATTCCCAGCAGCTGACACCCACTCCCTCAGATTCTGTACAAATATTGCTGTCACTGATCCATGGACACAAACATTTTTTTCCTGATACATATCTAAGGAAAATTTGTTCCTTTTTTCTGTAAGGTGTTTTCTAGTTTGAATTTCTGTTTGAATGACAGGAGGTAGGTGTGCATTTGAAAAAGAAAGAAAGAAAGAAAAAAAAATCTGTTGTCCAGGCTGAAAAGATTTGTTCTGACATTTCGTTTAGGTCATTCCACGTCATGATATTATTGGCGTTTATTTGCTTGTTTCTGTTTGTATTGTTTACGAAGATATTGCTCATAATGTCGTTTGAAGCACAGCATTCTATATGGAATCACCTTCATTTCTTTTCCCATTCAAATGGGGGGGGGGGGGGGGGGGGGGCAGTGTAGTGGGGGTGGGGAGTCGTTCAGCGGAGAGGGGTGTGCGTCTGAGACAGGTGTTGTTGTTAAGGTATTGTCTTCGCTGTGTGTAATTTTCAGCGTATACAAGCAGCTTGGTAGAAAGGAAAACTTAAATTACGGAGAAAAAAAACACACAACAGATTAACGTAACCAAATATCCGTAGATGCAGTGATCTCTTTAAAGTTTACCGTGTTTAGGACGCAGCATCATGGAAGGCGGAGCCCACCCCTCTCCTTCCACCCCTGTAACCTTCCCTGGACTGAATCAGGTCTGTGCTGACTGCTACATGGCCTGGGAGGGTTTCCAAGCTGAATATTCCTTCCCAAGAGCGGTTCGAACTTATGAGTGTCGGCTCCACAGACAAACAATCTGGCCGTTGGACTGCAGTGGAAATGAAATCCTCAATGAGAGGGGGGAGAAGCAGACCGGTAGTTTGCACAGGGAAAATCACTTAGGCATGCATGTCAGCTTGACTGTGTCACCATTTTAGCAAATAGGACCTTTCTTATTTACACTTTAAACCTTTTTTTTGTATATATTATTTGTGATCAAACTTGTGGATGTTTTTCATTCCAAATAATGAGGCCGTCATTTTCTTCACACATTTGCGATCGCACATGGGCATAAAATATTGTGGAATGTGAAATACTGTCACCATGAACATTCCACCATGACGTCTTTCACATCAGTCTGCCATCCATTCCCACCACATACATGCGCGCACACATGCACACGCACCCACATGAGCGTGTGAGCGCGAGCGCGCGCGCGAGCGCGCACAACACACACACACACAACACACACACACACACACACCACACACACACACACACACTATAGTTTTTATATACCGCATGCACTTTTGACACATCCACACACATCACAGTCTCCCAATCAGCTCACTTTCTGCCATTCCCACCTGTACAAAATACCCACGGTCATAGGAAGATGAGAAAGTTTACTTGGACGCGTGAGGAGTGAGGTCGGAATCGGGGTGGAGGAGTACAATAACCGAATACAGAAAACCTTTGTTTATTGTAAATGCTAAAAGACTGGAACTGGCGTGTTCCGACTCCGGCACTCTCATCACCACTGACGCATTTAATTCTATGATCAAATCTCTGAAATAGAAATGGATGGGACAGTCGCAACACATCACAGCATAATATTTTGAGGAATAAGTTGATTGCTTCCTTTACATGATCTCTGGAGGAAATAATATAGACAAATAACTTTAAGGATTTTATTTCTGATAAAGAGTGAACGTTGTTTTTTTTTTTTTTTTTTTTTTTTCCCCATATGCATACGTAATTTGTCTGTCTGGGTGAGCGAGAGCGATTATCTTGACAGCGTTGTCCTTTCCACTTGGTTGCTGAGATATCATTCGTACTGTCAAACGGTTGAAAGGATAGTTATTACACTACAAAGAAGGATCATTATGATGCCGTTTAGACCATACCTGTGTTGACTGGAAGCCCAACGAATTCACTGACAGGGCACAGGACGCCATGTTTCGACCCAGGGGTCTTCAACGTATGAGAGAAGAAAAACAAGCACGCTGGAAGATCTTCGGGCAGTTCATCTTGTTTTTCATTCTCTCTCTTCTCCTCGTTTCTCTTTCGGTTCTCCTTTCTTGTGTGTAAGGAGCGTGACAAAGAACAAAAATGTGATGCGATCCTACTTTGTTTTTGCTTTGCCTGTTGAAGGCTTCATATTAGGGTTGAGACTTTCAGCGCACCTGTGTTGCCTTTCGTTCGTCAAATCTAACTACCAGTCCAATGACCCGCTTTAAGCCGCGCCATGTCCTTTGTGAGCAAGATTAAGCAGAAAACACCAAACCGATTCTGAGAAAACTTTGTGGAAAGATGAAACGTGGCCAAGGGACGAAGCCCTTCACCTTTGTTGTGGATCCGTTGTGCATATCTGGATCCCAGTGCTGATCCAGGATCGGTTGCAAAATTAACTAAACACGTCGGAAACCAATTTGAACGAAACTTTTTTTCTTTTTTTTTTCTGTCCCAGCCTCCGCGCCACCTCGGAGGCAGTGCACCCACGCCGTTCATTCCGACACCCCGTCCACAGCCACAGCCCGGTCGGCCCCGCCGCAGCCCCGGCACCGGCAATCCACAGGGAGCAGTCAATGTCAAGTCATCCAAGAGGCAACCCACCGGAGGAGACACTGCACTGCTGCCGAGTCACTTCGGTGGTGTTCAGTGGCGCCTGTTCTGATCTAACATACGCAGGACACCACCTACTAAGCCCCCTACTGACGACAGTAACTGCTTAGTCGCGGAGCCGGCGTGAGTGAGCTCTCCCTCCGGAGGGCGCCACCACGTCCGTCCAACAACAGCCCCCATGGATTCGCCGATACCGGTGACCCCGACAGAACCCAACGAAGGCCACAGACGTGGAGAGGACATCGAAATCGAGGTCACCATGAGAGCAGGGCATGAAGGGCCACAGAATTTGAGACATTTTTTTTGTGTGCTGATCGATGAGAATGAGGATGATTAAGATATGCTACGGATTTCCATTTCGGTCTGAGACTACATGACAGGGTTGTACTCTACGCTTCCTTTCATAATATATCCCGGCGTCAACCAGGCCCGAGAGACACAGGCACCTGCAGTGTTGGTCAGGAAATTTGAGCAACTCTCTCAGAAACGCATCCATTAAGTGGATGAAACTCGACTGTGTGGTCCCAGTCTTCCCAACTGAGTCCGCAGCAAGCTCAACTCTGGGTAGGAGCCGGTCGGGGCAGGAAAAACCCACATGACTCTGATGGGATTCGAACCCACGACCTCCCAGCCGGAAGTCCGCGACGCTAACCACTTCGCCACGGCGGCTGGTCCAGTTTGAACGAAACTTGGTGGAATGATGGAATGTGGCTTCAGGACGAACTCATCAATGTTTGGGGCGGATCTGGATCCAAGGGCGGATCCAGGATTTGTTCAGCAAAATTATGCGGAAATCACAGAAACGATTTTTACGAAAGTTGCTGGAAAGATGGACTTTGGCCTAAGGATAAAGCCGTTAGATTTGTATATGGATCCGTTTTATGGATCAACAGCCGGACACAGGATCCGTCCCACTTTGGTAGTGGCCTGCGCTCTCCCGAGAGGCCTTTTAATCATTTTGTTCAGCAAATCTACAACCTTCAGTGGGCCTCCTTTTAACCTTTCAGTATTGACCTATGTTCTGGGTAAGTGTGTGGACTCTCCGGATCAGGCTGTTATTCATTTATTTCAATTTTGCCAATGGATTAGCGCTCAAAAGGTATTTGTTGTAGAGACTATAGATAACGTTTCTCTTCCTTTTCCATTAATACAGAGTGGGCCTTGGAACAAGGAAACAGTTTCGTTTGAAATCAGGATTCGCATATTGCGTTCTTCCCTTTCACCCCGTGAAATATTGGAGGACCAAATCATGCGTGCTTTGTTTAAAAAAAAGTTGGTAAGGTAGCAGCCTATATATTTAAAAATAAAAAGAGGACAGGTAAGCTTGAACTTTTTCTCTTGGGCTTTTCCCTAGCATGATGGCTGACATTCGTGAAAGCTGACTTTACCTTATGTTCACTCTCAAGCCTTTCTCGTTCTCTTTGGTGAGGAGATGGGACCATTGTGATCAGCCTGGGTGTGGAGTGCACATGCTTACTGGCGGCCATGCTGTACTTCCTCTCAATTCTTTTCTGATAGTGATTCAACTTGATTTTAAAAATGAATGTGAGATGCGTATTGATTTGCATTCCCTGCTCCCCCCCAAACCCCCTTCTCTCCACACACCCCCTTCTCCCCCCCCACACCACTCCCCCACACACACCCTTCTCCCCCCACACACCCTTCTCCCCCACACCCCCTTCTCTCCACACGCACCACTCCCCCCACACCCCCTTCTCCCCCCACACCCCCTTCTCCCCCCACACACCCTTCTCCCCCCACACCCCCTTCTCCCCCCACACACCCTTCTCCCCCCACACACCCTTCTCTCCACACGCACCCTTCTCCCCCCACACACCCTTCTCCCTCCACACACCCTTCTCTCCACACGCACCACTCCCCCTAAAGTTGGCACGTTTCAAAATAAACCTGAAATCAGCTTGATCTGCAATAATTTCTTAGGATCTCTGGCATACATTTCTTCCGAGAGAATGATGACGAAGGCCTGATTTCAATCTTCGGATAAGAGACAGTTCCAAGGGTTTATGTACTTATATTTTTTTTCTGTATTTTTTTCTAATTTTTCTTATTTAACTTTGATATTGATAGCGTTATGCTGTCCTCTGAACGGGGTGGCCTCATACCCCGTTTCCCAATATGCCGTTTCTGAACTCGCCGACCCATCTATGCTAGCAACGGCAGAACTGCCATTTTTTCTGTGATTATCTTGGTGGTTCTCTCCGACCATCTGGGTGTAATTCATCACGAAAGTGACGGCCTAAATTAGGTGGACGACATTCATATGAATGATTCGAATAATGGAGAAGAAGGCATGTGAACTAAATGTATTGATGGTAGGTCAGGATGTGATCTTGCTTCTTTCCGTTTAATCCGTGTGTGGATGGCGAATTGATACTAGGCGACATTCTACCGGGTACTATTAAGTTGATAGCTGCAGTATAAAGGGTGCGGCAAATACGTAGCCTACCCCACTCCCTGCATTCACAGGAAGGCTGACTGACGAATCAGTTATGTTCTTTCGTAAATAAATAAAGAAACAATTCAATGAAAATGTTTGTCCTGCCATTGGTTGCCCCAGCAGAACGTTTCATACTAACCTTGGCGCTTTCTGCAAGCAACGGTACGTTTGTCACGAGTGCTCGAAACGTTCTGTGGCGGCGCTCGGACGTCGTTTGCCGAGGGAAAACAAAATGGCGGCGAATAATTTCAGATTCCATTTTTTCATGTTTGCACGTGTATTTGTAACATCTCATTTGTAGCTTTTGTTCAGGTTCAACATCATTATCAAACCGATTTATTTTAAGATCCGTTTTCATCGTATAATTGATACGAGCTGTTATATAAAGGAAAAGGATCCCTAACCGACAGCACGCGAGTTACCTCTCTTTTGACAAGGTTTGGCTTTGAGAAACGTTGCTGTTCAAATAGAGTGCTCTTGCTGAAGTGGAGCAAAGCACTTTCAGATTGACTGTCTAGTTAGATGATTAGGCCGGCAAAATGAGAATGCCGAACACTCCTCTTACCAATTAGAAGACGCGACTTTCTTTGCGCTTGGGGACAAAAGTACTGGCTGGACATACTTGACCTGTACCCTTTAAGACATTCATTTTGTTCATGCCTAGGACGTACTTGGCTTGTACCCTTTAAGACATTTTGTTCATGTCTAGGACGTACTTGTCCTGTACCCTTTAAGACATTCATTTTGTTCATGTCTAGGACGTACTTGGCCTGTACCCTTTAAGACATTCATTTTGTTCATGTCTAGGACGTACTTGGCCTGTACCCTTTAAGACATTCATTTTGTTCATGTCTAGGACGTACTTGACCTGTACTCTTTAAGACATTCATTTTGTTCATGTCTAGGACGTACTTGACCTGCACCCTTTAAGACATTCATTTTGTTCATGTCTAGGACGTACTTGACCTGTACCCTTTAAGACATTCATTTTGTTCATGTCTAGGACGTACTTGGCCTGTACCCTTTAAGACATTCATTTTGTTCATGTCTAGGACGTACTTGACCTGTACTCTTTAAGACATTCATTTTGTTCATGTCTAGGACGTACTTGACCTGCACCCTTTAAGACATTCATTTTGTTCATGTCTAGGACGTACTTGACCTGTACCCTTTAGGACATTCATTTTGTTCATGTCTAGGACGTACTTGACCTGTACCCTTTAAGACATTCATTTTGTTCATGTCTAGGACGTACTTGACCTGTACCCTTTAAGACATTCATTTTGTTCATGTCTAGACGAGTGGATTTCAAAAGGAAATAAGCTGAATAGGATTCTAGATGAGACAAACATCGTCTTCGTTTTCACCTCTGTCCCTTTTATGTGTACAGTATCAGGCTGCGTGATTCGTCCGACTCTGCTAACTTTCTTCCGACTGGGAGAAGCATTCTGCTGTTGAGGTGGCTCACTGTACCGCGTGACTTGAACTTGCTATGAGCTAAACTAGCCCTGTGGGGACAAAGACTGTTGCGTGAACGAACCTGAAAGATAGAGAGTTGTCGACCACACACACACACACACACACACACACACACACACACACACACACACACACAGAGAGAGAGAGAGAGAGAGAGAGAGAGAGAGAGAGAGAGAGAGAGATCAATATGTCCACCAATCGGTGGTGGGGGGTATTACTATCTGTAGCGCACGGGAAGGGAAAAAATGGCGGTACATAATTGGGACAAGACTTCCTTTCTGACCTCTAGACGTAGACAACACCCATCTTGTTTTCGTGAACACCGATCTTCTTTTTGTGAACACCGATCTTGTTTGTGATCAGAAATAGATTGGATGTTTTAAACAGACAGAAGCCGAGGAACTGATTTGGTTATGTGAACACGATTTTCATTTCTGTCTCTTTGGTTTTGGACGGTGAAATTCACCTTCCACATAGCCTGAGCTGTTATGAACTACTTATTTCCAGATAATCCCCCCCGTCCCTTCCTGCCCTGAAGTTTTTACCAAGACAGTGCAGTTGTGTAGTAATCAGAATATCCGCCTGTCTTACCTCGTCATGTATATGTATCAATATACGAGGCGAGAAACATAAACACTCAAAACAAGGAGCAAAGTAACCTTTACGTAAAGTAACACAAAGTACAAAACAGACCAGTGAAATTTTGACAAAGCCTCTTTCAAAACATCACAAATAACACTCGTTAAAACAAAACAAAACACCACACACACACACACACACACACACACACACACACACACACACACACACACACACACACAGATGGCTCTAAGCAACACAGAAATGTGCATTCGTTAAAGGATTACTCTACGCCTGCTTTCTGTTGATCAGTCTTTCGCCTTGCTCACAGTAACGCTACATTAATGTATCGATTGTCGCCTTGACAGTCCTACATGTAGTTGTAATTCTGTATTGTCGCCTTGCTCACAGTAACGCTACATGTAGATTGTAATCTTCTGTATTGTCGCCTTGCTCACAGTAACGCTACATGTAGATTGTAATCTTCTGTATTGTCGCCTTGCTCACAGTAACGCTACATGTAGATTGTAATCTTCTGTATTGTCGCCTTGCTCACAGTAACGCTATATGTAGATTGTAATCTTTATTGTCGCCTTGCTCACAGTAACGCTACATGTTAGATTGTAATCTCTGTATTGTCGCCTTGCTCACAGTAACGCTACATGTAGATTGTAATCTATATTGTCGCCTTGCTCACAGTAACGCTACATGTAGATTGTAATCTATATTGTCGCCTTGCTCACAGTAACGCTACATGTAGATTGTAATCTTGTATTGTCGCCTTGCTCACAGTAACGCTACATGTAGATTGTAATCTATATTGTCGCCTTGCTCACAGTAACGCTACATGTAGATTGTAATCTTCTGTATTTCGCCTTGCTCACAGTAACGCTACATGTAGATTGTAATCTATATTGTCGCCTTGCTCACAGTAACGCTACATGTAGATTGTAATCTCTACGTTGTCGCCTTGCTCACAGTAACGCTACATGTAGATTGTAATCTATATTGTCGCCTTGCTCACAGTAACGATACATGTAGATTGTAATCTTATTGTCGCCTTGCTCACAGTAACGTACATGTAGATTGTAATCTATTTGTCGCCTTGCTCACAGTAACGCTACATGTAGATTGTAATCTCCTATGTTGTCGCCTTGCTCACAGTAACGCTACATGTAGATTGTAATCTCCTTTGTGCTTGCTCACATACTACATTAGATTGTATCTATTGTCGCCTTGCTCACAGTAACGCTGCATGTAGATTGTAATCTCCTATATTGTCGCCTTGCTCACAGTAACGCTACATGTAGATTGTAATCTCCTACGTTGTCGCCTTGCTCACAGTAACGCTACATGTAGATTGTAATCTATATTGTAACTCCCTCCTTGCCGGTTGTCCCTTATCACTCATCTCTAAACTTCAGAAAGTTCAGAACAATGCTGCCCGCCTGATCTCCCGCTCCTCTGGATCTGATCACGTATCACCAATTCTGTCATCCTTACACTGGCTCCCAGTTCAGTCTCGCATTGACTTTAAAGTTCTCCTCCTGGTTTTCAAATCACTGAATAATCTGGCACCCTCCTACCTCTCTGACCTCCTCCATCTCTATGTTCCGTCTCGCAGCTTACGCTCATCCACCGATTCTCGCCTGCTTCGGCTTCCCTCCGCTCGCCTGAAAACTTCAGGCCAACGATCTTTCTCTTACCAGGCACCTGCTCTGTGGAATAGTCTCCCTTCTTCTCTGCGTAACACGGACTCTTTAGAGCCTTTTAAAACCTCCCTAAAGACACATCTTTTCCCTCGGACTGATTAATGATATCCACTTACCACTGTGCGCGTGTTTGCTGATGTTGAGCGCGCTCGTCTGTCTGCGTGTGTGTGTGTGTGTGTGTGTGTGTGTGTGTGTGTGTGTGTGTGTGTGTGTGTGTGTGTGTGTTTTCTCGGGTGTGTGTGTGCGTGCGTGCGTGCGTGCGTGCGTGCGCGCGCGCGCGCGCGCGCGCGCGCGCTTTGAATTAGAATTATAATTTTATCATGTTTTTTTCTGTAATATGCGCTTTGGGCTCTCGCGAGGTAAAGCGCTTTATAAATATCCTTTTACATTACATTACATTGTCGCCTTGCTCACAGTAACGCTACATGTAGATTGTAATCTATATTGTCGCCTTGCTCACAGTAACGCTACGTGTAGATTGTAATCTATATTGTCGCCTTGCTCACAGTAACGCTGCAGTTAGATTGTAATCTCCTATGTTGTCGCCTTGCTCACAGTAACGCTACAGTTAGATTGTAATCTATATTGTCGCCTTGCTCACAGTAACGCTACATGTAGATTGTAATCTCCTATGTTGTCGCCTTGCTCACAGTAACGCTACAGGTAGATTGTAATCTCCTACGTTGTCGCCTTGCTCACAGTAACGCTACAGTTAGATTGTAATCTCCTATATTGTCGCCTTGCTCACAGTAACGCTACAGTTAGATTGTAATCTCCTATGTTGTCGCCTTGCTCACAGTAACGCTACATGTAGATTGTAATCTCCTATGTTGTCGCCTTGCTCACAGTAACGCTACAGTTAGATTGTAATCTCCAATATTGTCGCCTTGCTCACAGTAACGCTACATGTAGATTGTAATCTATATTGTCGCCTTGCTCACAGTAACGCTACAGGTAGATTGTAATCTCCTATATTGTCGCCTTGCTCACAGTAACGCTACAGGTAGATTGTAATCTCCTATAATTGTCGCCTTGCTCACAGTAACGCTACATGTAGATTGTAATCTCCTATATTGTCGCCTTGCTCACAGTAACGCTACAGGTAGATTGTAATCTCCTATAATTGTCGCCTTGCTCACAGTAACGCTACAGTTAGATTGTAATCTCCTATATTGTCGCCTTGCTCACAGTAACGCTACAGGTAGATTGTAATCTCCTATAATTGTCGCCTTGCTCACAGTAACGCTACATGTAGATTGTAATCTCCTTTATTGTCGCCTTGCTCACAGTAACGCTACAGCTAGATTGTAATCTCCTTTATTGTCGCCTTGCTCACAGTAACGCTACATGTAGATTGTAATCTATATTGTCGCCTTGATCACAGTAACGCTGCAGGTAGATTGTAATCTCCTTTATTGTCGCCTTGCTCACAGTAACGCTACAGGTAGATTGTAATCTATATTGTCGCCTTGCACACAGTAACGCTACAGTTAGATTGTAATCTCCTATATTGTCGCCTTGCTCACAGTAACGCTACAGGTAGATTGTAATCTCCTATGTTGTCGCCTTGCTCACAGTAACGCTACATGTAGATTGTAATCTCCTATATTGTCGCCTTGCTCACAGTAACGCTACATGTAGATTGCAATCTCCTATGTTTGAATACGTGTCGAGCTACGCGATCCGAGTATTGTTTCCTTACTATTTCCTCCCTTGCTTGCAATGGGAAGGAACTAAAGTAAGACGTCAACGCCAACTTTTGCAGGGAATACGTTTGCAATAAAAGATGACATCAAGAAATCCGATAGTACTATCGCAAACAGTAAATATGGCGATTCTTCACGCAGCCATAAGATACTGATTGCCATGAAAAAAGGTTCAAAGTTGTTTTCTGATGTATTGAATGACAACAAATTGAGACCTCAGTGATGTAACCAGTGGGATTCGGAACTGTCGTAAGGATAGGACTGGGAATCAGTAGTTCTACAGGCACATGAAATAATAGATGTGGTCTGATTGAGAAAAACGCATGTTTGCTCTTTAAACTGATTTCATTTTCAAGGAGATAAGAGTGGCTGTTAAAGGAAAATATGCAGTATTTGCTGGTTTGGAAAATAGACTTGATGTTCAATATCCCCGGGTATCTTCATGAAATTGGTAAAGATAACGCCTCTTATATCATAGAATACAGGAACGGAGGAATCTCTTGATCTTCTAAATTCTGGTCCGACAATTGCTCTTGATTCATTTTTTTTTGAGGACGTCTCTCTCGTTTGCCGGTGCATTTTTAGACGTACACATTTGTAACCAGTACAAATATTGTGATCGACGACGAGATGGCTGCATGTTTTAACTGTAAGCTCAGCGTTGGTATTGTTCATTTCATTGCGGTAGTGATGTACAATCCATACGTAGACCGTGATAGGTATGTATTGTGATAGGCTGTTCAGCGCCACGTGTGCGTGTGTGCGAGATCATCATGGGGAAACCCACCACAGGAGACGCTGCACTACTGCTCAGTTTCCGAGTCACGTGGGTGGTATTCAGCGATGCTCGCTCTGGTCTACTGCTCAGTTTCCGAGTCACGTGGGTGGTATTCAGTGATGCTCGCTCTGGTCTACTGCTCAGTTTCCGAGTCACGTGGGTGGTACTCAGTGCTGCTCGTTCTGATCTACAGCGCGCAGGAAACCACGAAGCCTCCTGCTGACAATCACTGCTGTGTCGGAGTGCCACCCCCCCCCCCCCCCCCCCCCTTCCGCAGGGCGCCATCACGTCCACCCAACGATTGTGCCAGCACCACGCCTGGCACCACGGCCTTGACACCAGCTCCGCACGGGCAGTGGACGTGGAGGAGAACTAACACCGTGGTGACCACGACAGCACGTAAGGTAAGATGGGCTTCGGAAGTTCAGACCTCTTTTCAAGCGCTGATCAGTGAGGCTGAAGAATGTGACGTGATGGGGCCGTTCCATGCCGGCTTGTCTTCCCCGCGTCTTTCACTATATATGTCGATCACGTGTAGACGAGGCCAGATGAGGTCCAACGGAAACGTCCATATTTGTGCAGTTGGGAGTGACGACACCGGGCGGTATTACTGACGGCAGAACTGGACGAGGATGACTGGGTGTCTGTATGCGGCAGTTCCTTCTGGTCATGTCTCATCGTTTCCGTTCATCTCCGTTGTCTCCTTTTCCTGTCCAATTCTTCCCGGTCGTGTCTGTTCTACCTATTGCTGTCCATGCTATTGCTGTCCATTCTTTCCATTCCTGTCCATTCTATTGCTGTCCATTCTATTGCTGTCCATTCTTTCCATTCCTGTCCATTCTATTGCTGTCCATTCTTTCTATTCCTGTCCATTCTATTGCTGTCCATTCTTTCCATTCCTGTCCATTCTATTGCTGTTCATTCTTTCCATTCCTGTCCATTCTATTGCTGTTCATTCTTTCCATTCCTGTCCATTCTATTGCTGTCCATTCTTTCCATTCCTGTCCATTCTATTGCTGTCCATTCTTTCCATTCCTGTCCATTCTATTGCTGTTCATTCTTTCTATTCCTGTCCATTCTATTGCTGTTCATTCTTTCCATTCCTGTCCATTCTTTCCATTCATGCTGTCCATTCTTTCTATTCCTGTCCATTCTATTGCTGTTCATTCTTTCTATTCCTGTCCATTCTATTGCTGTTCATTCTTTCTATTCCTGTCCATTCTATTCCTGTTCATTCTATTGCTGTTCATTCTTTCTATTCCTGTCCATTCTATTGCTGTTCATTCTTTCTATTCCTGTCCATTCTATTGCTGTTCATTCTTTCTATTCCTGTCCATTCTATTCCTGTTCATTCTATTGCTGTTCATTCTTTCTATTCCTGTCCATTCTATTGCTGTTCATTCTTTCTATTCCTGTCCATTCTATTGCTGTCCATTCTTTCTATTCCTGTCCATTCTATTGCTGTTCATTCTTTCTATTCCTGTCCATTCTATTGCTGTTCATTCTATTCCTGTCCATTCTATTGCTGTCCATTCTTTCTATTCCTGTCCATTCTATTGCTGTTCATTCTATTCCTGTCCATTCTATTGCTGTTCATTCTATTGCTGTTCATTCTTTCCATTCCTGTCCATTCTATTGCTGTTCATTCTTTCCATTCCTGTCCATTCTATTGCTGTTCATTCTATTGCTGTTCATTCTTTCCATTCCTGTCCATTCTATTGCTGTTCATTCTTTCCATTCCTGTCCATTCTATTGCTGTTCATTCTTTCTATTCCTGTCCATTCTATTGCTGTTCATTCTATTGCTGTCCATTCTATTCCTGTCCATTCTATTGCTGTTCATTCTTTCCATTCCTGTCCATTCTATTGCTGTTCATTCTATTCCTGTCCATTCTATTGCTGTCCATTCTATTCCTGTCCATTCTATTGCTGTTCATTCTTTCTATTCCTGTCCACTCTATTGCTGTCCATTCTTTCCATTCCTGTCCATTCTATTGCTGTCCATTCTATTCCTGTCCATTCTATTGCTGTTCATTCTTTCTATTCCTGTCCATTCTATTGCTGTTCATTCTTTCTATTCCTGTCCATTCTATTGCTGTTCATTCTTTCTATTCCTGTCCATTCTATTGCTGTTCATTCTATTCCTGTCCATTCTATTGCTGTTCATTCTTTCTATTCCTGTCCATTCTATTGCTGTTCATTCTTTCTATTCCTGTCCATTCTATTGCTGTTCATTCTTTCTATTCCTGTCCATTCTATTGCTGTTCATTCTTTCTATTCCTGTCCATTCTATTGCTGTTCATTCTATTGCTGTCCATTCTATTCCTGTTCATTCTATTGCTGTTCATTCTTTCTATTCCTGTCCATTCTATTGCTGTTCATTCTTTCTATTCCTGTCCATTCTATTGCTGTTCATTCTATTCCTGTTCATTCTATTGCTGTTCATTCTTTCTATTCCTGTCCATTCTATTGCTGTTCATTCTTTCTATTCCTGTCCATTCTATTGCTGTTCATTCTTTCTATTCCTGTCCATTCTATTGCTGTTCATTCTATTGCTGTTCATTCTTTCTATTCCTGTCCATTCTATTGCTGTTCATTCTATTCCTGTCCATTCTATTGCTGTTCATTCTTTCTATTCCTGTCCATTCTATTGCTGTTCTTTCTATTCCTGTCCATTCTATTGCTGTTCATTCTTTCTATTCCTGTCCATTCTATTGCTGTCCATTCTTTCTATTCCTGTCCATTCTATTGCTGTTCATTCTATTCCTGTCCATTCTGTTGCTGTTCATTCTTTCTATTCCTGTCCATTCTATTGCTGTTCATTCTTTCTATTCCTGTCCATTCTATTCCTGTCCATTCTATTCCTGTTCATTCTATTGCTGTCCATTCTATTCCTGTCCATTCTATTGCTGTTCATTCTTTCTATTCCTGTCCATTCTATTGCTGTTCTTTCTATTCCTGTCCATTCTATTGCTGTTCATTCTTTCTATTCCTGTCCATTCTATTGCTGTCCATTCTTTCTATTCCTGTCCATTCTATTGCTGTTCATTCTATTCCTGTCCATTCTGTTGCTGTTCATTCTTTCTATTCCTGTCCATTCTATTGCTGTTCATTCTTTCTATTGCTGTCCATTCTATTGCTGTTCATTCTTTCCATTCCTGTCCATTCTATTGCTGTTCATTCTTTCCATTCCTGTCCATTCTATTGCTGTTCATTCTTTCTATTCCTGTCCATTCTATTCCTGTTCATTCTATTGCTGTCCATTCTATTCCTGTCCATTCTATTCCTGTTCATTCTATTGCTGTTCATTCTTTCTATTCCTGTCCATTCTATTGCTGTTCATTCTTTCCATTCCTGTGCATTCTATTCATGACCAAACTATCCCTATGTAACAGCCCTGGAGGGACCCTGACGTCAAAAGACCACACATGTACACATTGTGTGTGTGTGTGTATATATGTGTGTATGTGTGTGTGTGTGTGTGTGTGTGTGTGTGTTGTGCGCGCGCATGCGCGCGAGCGTGCGTGCGTGCGTTTACGTGACGCAGTGCAATAATAAGAAGCTGAAGAAGCAACCAAGCATTTCCTGCGGTGGATAAAAACAGCTGGACAGAGTCATAGTATACTTCTACATGATTTTTGTTTCCCATTTTGAATCTGGATGCATCGATCGACACCCAAAACGTAGTCTTAAAAATTCAGATTACAGAATGGAAAAGAAAACTGCGACTGTTTGCAGCCACAGAACGCCTTTGTTGCATTAAGAATATTGAACTTTTAACATGTTAAGGGGAAAAAAAGACCAATACCAAAAACCTTGGTAATAGAATTTTTTTTTTTAAAGATCTTACTTTGAAAATTGAGTTTTTATGGAAAAACAAACAAAACAACAACCCAACAACAACAAAAACCAATCAACCAAACAAAATATCAGCATTGAATTTTTTTTTCGCTTTAGCCTCCTTTTGCCTGTTGCACAAACACAGCCATACGCACACACAGACACACACGTATGTCTGTCTATTAGATCTTTCTCTCTCTCACTGTGTCAAAGTACACTGGAAAAAAATTGTACACACTGAAAACGGGCAAAGAATTTGTCTACTGTGAGCATTTGGGAAGTACCTACAGGCAATTAATTTGCATTACGTTGAAATGAGGCAATGGCATTGCGACCTAGAACAAGAAGTGATCACCTAGGAACTGATTTTGTCTATTTCTTTCTTTATCCTTCCTGTCTGTCTATCTCTGATATAAAGTCACAGTATTGCATCTTCTCCGTCTGTCATTCTGTCTCGGTATATAGCAGTCGTTTTCGTCTGTCATTCTGTCTCAGTATATAGCAATCCTTTGTATTGCTTCTACACCCGTTTGTGCGTCTCTCTCTTTGCCTTTCTCTCTCTGTGTATCTTTCTATATCTGGTACTCGAGATTTCCCGCACTGAATGGTCAAATATAATGTCTGTCTCTGTCATGTCTGGTGGCCGAGGTGGATGTGGATGTGCAACAGTCGATGTGCTTGTGAGAGATAAAGTTGCAGCTAGAAGACATGCCTCGTAATTCCTGGCGCCATCCCGGAAAAAAGTTCCAACACATTTAGAACATTCCACACGCTTTTGACGGATTCGAAATCTTCCCCTCCTATTTTTGGTTGTGCTGTACACATATTGCTCAATCATCAACATTTTTGCGTATACTTGAGGTGCTTTATGCGTCTTTGTGCTTGGTAAGGTAATGGTAAATATAAGACAGTGCTGTTATGCTGTTAACATTTGACAAAGTTAACATCAGGCAATATCTTGCCTAATCTTGACATCTTTTCAGCGTATGCAAGTGTATTTCTAACGTAATATCTAGGGCAGTTTGTCACATGACGTAAATATTAATCAACTGTTCACATTCCGTGTTAATAACATATGTCATATTCATATTTTCCCAAGATCCCCCACAGACCTTTTTTTTTCCGTAACAAAATAAATTATTTTCCTTATTTAGTAACAAACACTTTGAGCTAGTATTTTTTTTTTTTTAATTTCCTACTTAGGCCTATCGTTTAATTATCTGCTTATTCATTTCAACTATACATTCATTATTCATTTAAAAACAGACATCGTGAACACACATGGTCTGTACTGTCGGATAATGAAAATGTCACAACCAAAGGTGTTAGGGATTTGATCTACATTCGCGAATATTTCCTATTGTCTTTCCCCTTAAGCGTATTGATCCAGAGAAGTCAGTAAACCGTTTATTCAGTGGTGCTCTCCATCTCGCTCTTCTTTTGCTCTTTTCACAAAAACGCGAAGACGTCATGAGTCACGTGGTAGGGGAACATTGTTAGACCACCACGACAGAAAACACAACCCAGGGAAGTTATGGCATGTTCAGTCTGTTTCAAAGGAATCTACAGGAAAAGAAGGCCAGTTTGGCCGTTGGTATGGATGAGACGTATACACAAAGCATGCATCCTCCGTGAGAAATTGAGAGAATAGGTGGGGAAAAAAAACCCTGACAGACTGAATTTGGACCGAATGGCAACGGGACACGACCGACTAGAGCCAGCAGGCAACTCGGTTTGTTCTGCCCTGGGTAGGCAGCCCTTCGCGTGTTCCAGAGAGCGTGGACTGTAAAGCGTGTAGAGACTGGTCGCTGAACAGTGGATAGGGCTACACAAGTGCTCTCAATGATGATGATGAGAAGGAGAAGGAGGGCGTGGAGGAGGATAATAATACCAGAGTTTCGGAGACTAATCCGCAGTCGCTCGTCACGGCACATTTCTCCCACGTCAGCAGGTTGTCTTGACCTTCACCGCTGAACAGTTCCAGAACACCACATCCGCTACGTTTCGAGACCACACTGTGCGTGATTTAAAGCTGATGGAAAATTGAACTAATGACTAAGATGAGAGAATTGAAGAAGAGGGTCTCGTGTGTGAAAAAGTACCTGTCTTTTACGTCTGGCCTTTCACGCCTAACCGACATCTATATAGAAGTACCATGTCCCCCGTTGGGTGGTCGTGGGCTCTTTCGATACAAATCTTGTCCGCTGTCTTTCAGTTTTGTGGCCCTCCACCTGTCTTTTTACTATAACATGTCGAGTTTTCTTTTTCTTCTCTTCTGGTATAACACGCAAACTTTCTTCTTCTTAACTGTCACCGGCCGGCTAAGTAGCGAAACTATGCCACACGGTACAGAGTGGACGTTAGCCTTCCATTCTGGAACGATTGCTTGGCCACATGGCTTTGTGTGCGTGTGTGTGTGTGTGTGTGTGTGTGTGTGTGTGTGTGTGAGTGTGTGTGTGTGTGTGTGTGTGTGGCACTGGTATGTTAATTAGTGATCTTCTGTTCAGTCTGGGGACAATTTCTTATTAACAGGAATGCCAGGCGCTCTCAGCACCAGTCGTATCAGCATTAAGATAGCAGCACGTGAATGGTGATAACACGTTTCATTGTTGGACAGCATTTTGTTTCCTTGGAAAGGCCCAGTGTGGTCAGCAAGGTTTTTAACATCATAAGAAGACTGACCATGTCCCCGTGGGGATTCAGGACAACCAGTGTTCCGATCTTTCCGGACATTTTGCGCTTGTTACGCCCTTCCCCCTCCCCTCGCCACTCTGCTTTGCTTTCTTTGAGGGAGCGGGGAGTGGGGTGGGGAGTTTGCTGCTGCTGTTTTTTTTTTTTTTTTTCAAACTGTCGTCCACCGTTTGTTTCCAGTCAGCATCGTTCATCTGACCATAACGCTTTTTCATGAATGCATTTCTTTTTCGTTCTCTCGCTTCACTGGGGGCAAAAAAAATCATGGGTATGCCCGATCTCCACATCATGCCCTGAGGATATTAACAGATTATGTCTGTACCTCCCCCCCCCCCAAAAAAAAAAAAAAAAAAAAAATCAAATACGTCTGTTGGTCTCTTTGGTCGTCTATTAGAAAGATTTAAGGGGAACGGGGGGAGAAAACTTTACTTATTGAAACTTGGTGGAAAAATGAAACGACCCAGCGACGAACTCCATTTTTGCAGCGGATCCGGATCAAATAAGATCCGTTCAGCAAGATTGTTAGAAAAAAAAAAAACTATGTAATACTCGTTCACGAACCGATCATTAATAAAGCGATATTTTTTTTATGGAGTCCTATTTCACAAAATACGAGACGCAACTATCAGTCTGAGCGAACCGTTACCTCTCCTGGAGGCCATCAAAAGGCAGCTCCAGGAACCGTTCCACCTTGACGGAGGTCGACATTCTCCCGACCTCCTTTCCCCCTGTGTTGACAACACGTAAAATGGCCTAGTGTGTCCGGCTGGGCCACGGACACCAGACTAAAACTTAACCTCCGTTGATCATGAGCGTCGGAGGTCGGAGGTCGTGTCCTCCTCCACTGTTCAGAGCAAGAAGATTCCTAGTGACAGTCGATGGAAGAACTGGGCGAGCGGTGCTCTCCACACACTCTGGCTGGTCACCAGCACGCGCGGCTTAGGATGAGGGTACCTGTGTATGTTGGGTCAGAACTGGGATACACGCCTCTCTTTTTCCCTACACGCTAGCATCCAGAAAGTGCAAAGACTCCATGGTGCTTACCGTGCGATGAGCCATGCCCTATGAAACTCATGATTGCTGGGATTTACATGACAATTGATATTTACAGCAGACTCCATAATTGCCTTGTGCAGGGACATTCAACCGTAAGTGTTTTCAGACTTCTAACTTCTATTTTTTAAGACCTTTACTTTTCTGATCTAAGATTTTGTGGGGAAAAAAATCCAGTTTTAATACGTTTCAAACAAAGAAACTGGTTTAGTGGCGTGTGACCTTGTTGCAGGGCTTTTCAACCAGATGTGTGTGAGTGTGTTTTTCTATCTGAAAGAGTGTCGCTTATTGGAGCTAAGATATTGTGTGTGTGTGTGTGTGTGGGGGGGGGGGGGGGGGGGGGGGAAACAACAACACATCCAGTTCCAAGATGCTTAGGAGAAACTGGTTTATTGGGGTATGGAATCAGTATAATTAAAGTGATTTACTGGCGTAGGGAATCAATTTTGAAACATCGGTCCTGATATGCCTCCGTGCAGTCGGCTGGGCTGCAAGCATGAACCTGAATAGTCGATGTTCTGAAATCTGCCAACGAAGTAAACAGTCTGTGTTAGTGCCCGCGTCCAGCAAAGCGACCCTGCCGTCTTCAGTGCGACAGATGTCGCTGGTAGGCAGGCCCAGAGCAGTGCTGCCCCTGCCACTCAGCTTAACAGTTCAGTGTGTGTGTGTGTGTGCGTGCTTGCGTGCGTGAGAGAGAGAGAGAGAGAGAGAGAGAGAGAGAGAGAGAGAGAGACAATGTTTTATGAGAGAGAGAGGGGGGGGGGGGAGGGAGAGGGTGTGTGTGTGTGTGAAACGGTGCACCTGTAAATGCAGTCAGTATCCTGATCGTTCTCCTGGTGTGTGTTTCGAATCACATATTGAACTCTCTGAACCTATTAGCTTGGCCCATAAATCGAAAAATGGCCAATCCGTTTGCAGTGGCAATACATGTGTTATCTTCCTCTGATCTGTCACCACTGATCCAAGCAGAGAGAGAGAGAGAGAGAGAGAGAGAGAGAGAGAGAGAGAGAGGAGCAGGGATTTGCCGTTTGGCTTTAGTCATCATCCTGCCAGGCTTAACGTCTGCTGTGCACACGCGCACCTTGCATGCGTTCTACTGTTAACTGCTACAAGTGTGTGTGTGTGTGTGTGTGTGTGTGTGTGTGTGTGTGTGTGTGTGTGTGTGTGTGTTTGGCGTTTGTTTGGCGTTGGTCCCATTATTCTTTTCAAAAACTGTCCCTGCCTAAGATGTTACACAGTGTATGCAGAGAAGTGAGAGGGTATCACAGCGAGTGATTGTTTTTTAAAAACAAAATTCGCCTTTATTGTGACGTCGCGGCATCCGCAGCTTTCAAACAAACCATGGATTGAGGGTTTCATTGCGTCTACACACGGATATTTCCAGCTTTCAAACAAACCATGGATTGAGGGTTTCATTGCGTCTACACACGGATATTTCCAGCTTTCAAACCAACCATGGATTGAGGGTTTCACTGCGTCTGCACACGGATATTTCCAAGTGCGCTAGCTCTCTGTTCACAGCATTGGTCCGGTGGCTGTGGACAGGGGAGACAAGAATAACGTCAACAGTACAAATGGAAAGCACGGCAGAAACAGTCCTGTCTGATGTGAATTATCATCATGATTAACGGACAGGAGGTAAATACTCCGTCTGATGTGATTTCATCATGATCTAACGGACAGGAGGAAAATACTCCCGTCTGATGTGAATTATCATGATCTAAACGGACAGGAGGTAAAATACTCCCGTCTGACTGAATTATCATCATGATCTAACGGACAGGAGGTAAAATACTCCCGTCTGATGTGAATTATCATGATCTAACGGACAGGAGGTAAAATACTCCCGTCTGATGTGAATTATCATCATGATCTAACGGACAGGAGGTAAAATACTCCCGTCTGATGTGAATTATTATCATGATCTAACGGACAGGAGGTAAAATACTCCCGTCTGACCTGAATTATCATCATGATCTAACGGACAGGAGGTAAAATACTCCCGTCTGATGTGAATTATCATCATGATCTAACGGACAGGAGGTAAAATACTCCCGTCTGATGTGAATTATCATGATCTAACGGACAGGAGGTAAAATACTCCCGTCTGATGTGAATTATCATCATGATCTAACGGACAGGAGGTAAAATACTCCGTCTGATGTGAATTATCATGATCCAACGGACAGGAGGTAAAATACTCCCGTCTGATGTGAATCATCATCATGATCTAACGGACAGGATGTGGAAGGGGGGTGGGGGGGGGGGGGTGGAGGGGAGGTCCTGACTACTTTTCCGGCGACCGGTAAAAACAAACGAGTCCAGACTTGAGATGACCAAGTCATATTTTAGCGAAGGCGGGGGGGGGGGGGGGGGGGGGGTCTCGTACTACGTAATGCTCTTGTACATTTGCACATATTTTGCAGTCCTTCATACTGCAATACGTCATAACGTATCCAATTTCGGAGAATATATTCGCCATCTTGAACATTTTGAGACACTTTTCTGGTTGCTGGAAGAATAGACTCGTTCCAATTTGTTCCAGCGCACCGGTTAAAAAAAAAGAAAAGACATTTTGAAAAAACGCCACAAAGAAACAAGAGGAGAGAGTGAATACTTGACACCAGGGCTAGTTCATAACCGAGTTTACTGTCTGCAGGCTTAGAATTGAAACGTCCATAACTTCTCTCAGATAAACTGACCGCCACACATCAAGTCGGACCACCGACCTGGGAAAGACAACACAATCTAGCATCTCTCACGTCGGCGCAGCCTTGTTTGTGTTCACTGTGTATCAGAGACCTATGTGTGACTTGTGTTTACTTTATAGAGATTCATGTGTAGCTGATATCTGTGAGCGTGCGGCAACTCGAAGAGAGGTGTGTGGTGGGGGGGGGGGGGAGGGGGGGGGGGGGAATCTAAACTTTTTTCTTTTGTTTTGATTAAACACACACAGGATGGCGGGACACAAGATTTCCGAGAACCTCTTCAGAATTTGCTTCTTTGCTAAATGGTTTCGCCAATCCAACAAATGGCTAAAACAAATTAATGTGTTCACTTAATGTCTTTCGACAATCTCTTCAAATTTACTCCTTAGTGACTAAAACAACTGTCTAAGACAATCTCTTCAAATTTACTCCTTAGTGACTAAAACAAACTGTCTAAAGAATATCTTTCAGTTGTTCACATCCATGTGAGCGAACACAAACGTGCGCGCGCGCGAAAACACGTACATACTGACTGGGTACTAAAGTGACAACCGAGGCAACTTGTGCAGTCTTGGGTCACCGAGGCCAAACATTAGATAGAAGACACAAAAAAAAAAAAAAAAAAAAAAAAAAAAAAAAAAAAAAATTCGTTTACATATATCTGCATACGTAGCATTAGTTAGGTTATAAATTCCCTTTAAAAAAAAACAACAACAAATAAACAGAAGACATAATATCACAGAGTTCTAAAGAAATTTTCTTTACATGTATACGTATATGTCACATTAAAGTTAGGCTATAAAATTCCCTTCTAAAAATAACAGAAGACATAAAATTATAGATTTCTAAAAATTTTTTTTTTCTTACATGTACATGTATGCATGACATTACAGTTAGGGCTGAGGCTATGGAATTTTCTTCTAAAAAATGAGACTGACAGTCGGTCTGTTTATTCATGGCACTGTTCTGAACAAACTCTGCAACCAGAAGTGAAAATGAAACCTGCCCTGCCACCTTAAAGAAACTGTTCATGGTAACCAGAAGTGAAGAAAAACAACAACAACAACAAAAACCGAGAAATTTTCAATTCTCATAAGCTGGTGTTACTGGTGGTGTAATCGTATCACAGCAGCTCCAAGTGTTCAGTTGAGATGTATCTAAAGCAGTATGGAGTGTTCACAGCTTCATGTCGAATGTTCTACATGAAACGTTTTTTGTGACACCCGTCACAAGACACGTTAACTTACATCCTCCATTTTGCGCACAACTGGTTTATTCGGGTTTATTCGGGAAGACAGCCCAGTGTAAATGTTTCACTGTTCTGATGTCGTGGACGCTTCCTTTCAAAATTGCAATAAATGATTTCTGCCTTTTCTTTTAGGTAGCATGCAATATAAACATGTATCTGAAGTAGAACAGCTATGGGCTATATAGTAACGTTTGATGTTCAGAACGTCAGTCTTGTCCTGGAGACTACGAAAGGAAAACGTTTGTTTTTAAAACAAAACGAAGGAAGTGCACTGTTAAATATACAACCAACGATGCCCATAACACTTGCTTGCTTTGTCTAACTATCCAAATCAAAATACTTTATAAACGTCATCGATTAAATACAGAATGATGGTTCTTGTTTGGCAGGTCTGCTTCCTCTTCATACAGACAAAAATGGAAAATTGTGCGGGTGACAGTAATACAACAGAACACATATAGTCGGCTTGTTTTTATAAGACAAAAAAAAAAAAATTTTTTCTCAACTCAAAGCTGTTGGAAATGTAAGACAGAAGATCAGATGAAGCATTGTTGTACTGTTTGCGACATCCCCTCAGGACAATCGTAATAGCCAAAATACCCCCCAAACCGTAGAAGGAACTATCTGTGCATTATATGAGCAGTATTAGATTCTAAACGGCGTTCCCTGCACAGGTAACCGAAATATTTCAATATTTGTTCAACTCTCGGGTAATTTTATGAAAATCATCTTTTGGCACCCAGTTACACGCTCGCTGTGTGCGTGCACGCGTTTTTACTGTGTTTTGTGGTTCCTGTCTCTTGTGTGCCTTTTGATACCCGAACTTGCAGCTTGCGTAACACGAGAAACTGTTTGGCAAAGGTCAACGAAAGTACACAAAAATCTGAAGACGTTCGCAGAAATCCATTTTAGCTGGATGAGGCCCACAGTGTGTGTGTGTGTGTGGTATGCTGAACATGTATAAAAGAGGAACAAAAGCAGAGGATACTGGTGGGGGAGGGGTGGAGTGTTTTTTGTGTGTGTGTGAGAGAGAGAGAGAGAGAGAGAGGAGAGAGAGAGAGAGAGAGAGAGGGCAGGCGGTGGCTGACAAGGAAAGAAGTAAGAGTGGAGACAGACCAAACAAAGACGGCGTGAGGGGGATGGCTGGAGGGGGCGGGGAATAACGATATACACACATGGATGGACCCTTTTCCCAATAAATCACAAAACTTCAATCTTCAATCGTGAAAAAAAAAGTCCAATGTATTCCCTTTCGCAGTCTCCTCTGGACTCCCGAGTAGCAAGCGGTCAATCTCAAGGCATCATCATCATCATCATCTGACTTTACAATTGCACACATAGGGGAAAAATACACGAAAATGTCTTCCATCTTTGCAAGCAAATCCTCCATTATATATATATGCTTTCTCAATACATTCTCTCAAATGCACAAAAGTGCACACACACACGCACGTGCCCATACACACGCACACTAATACGTTTGCAAGCGTGTCTTTCAGAAACACATCCCCACCCCATCCCCCAAAGTTACACGTAGCCATTTTCTCTTTGAAGAAAAAAAAAAAAAAAGGGGGGGGGGGGGGGGGGAGACTGGATAGGGTGGGGTGGGGAAGGTGCCTTTGAATGGGATGGGAACTGGGGTGTCAAGGTGCGTCACAAAACGAGAGTTGTTTTCCGTTACGTTCTGCCGCATGATTCGGAAGGCTGTACACACGCCTGGATCTCCCTCTCTCCAATGCATCCTTTATTCCATCGCTTCCCCCGCGATCTCTTGCACACACATGCAAGGCGACCACACGCACATCCCTTGGAAAATGCTCCCCAAGTACGCGCACATCGCTCGCAAACGCATAACATGCAAACACTTTCTACACACTATGTACAAAAGTAAACTCTTCAGACACATGCACGCACACACTGAGGCAAGCGAACATATTCCACCCTGGTCAGCACTCATGCAAGGAGAACACAGGCATAGCTTGGTGACCGTCCGCTCTGTTTGCACTCCTTCACCTCTCAAAGGGGGGGGGGGGGGGGGTATGTCCGCTCTGTTTGGTGCATGTATTCCTTCACCTCTGAAAGGGCTGGGGCCAGGGGATGTCCGCTCTGTTTGGTGCATGTACTCCTTCACCTCTGAAAGGGCAGGGACCAGGGGGGGATGTCCGCTCTGTTTGGTGCATGTACTCCTTCACCTCTCAAAGGGCAGGGGCGGGAGGGGGGGGGGGGAGGGGAGATGTCGGCTCTGTTTGGTACATGTCCTCCTTCACCTCTCAAAGAGCAGGGGCCAGGGGGGGGGGGGGGGGGGGGAGATGTCGGCTCTGTTTGGTACATGTCCTCCTTCACCTCTCAAAGGACAGGGGCGAGGGGGGATGTCGGCTCTGTTTGGTACATGCACTCCTTCACCTCTCAAAGGGCAGGGGCAGGGCGGGCCGGGCCGGGGGGGGGGGGGGGGGTGTCCGCTCTGTTTGGTGCATGCACTCCTTCACCTCTCAAAGGGCAGGGGCCAGAGGATGTCCGCTGTCTTTGCATGTACTACTGTAGCTCTCAAAGGGCTGGGGCCTGGGATGACGGGGCAACTACATTTCGGGGATCTGGGAAGAACCAGACGGAAGTCTTTCCGGCACTGGAAACATGGTGGGAGGGAAAGAACCAACGGCAACAAACCAACCGACCGAAAAGAATTAGTTACATCTCCTGCAGCAGCAACTTTGGGCTAAGCATCCACACACACGTTCGTATACTCGAACTCCACACACACACACAAAGAGACACACACTTTTACACTTTCCCTGCCGCTCTCGCCTTCCCAACAGCTTTGGATTCTCTCTCTCTCTCCATGCGCTGCAAAAACACGCCCCAAAACAGGCATCCAAGCGAACTACACAGCACACAAAATAAAAGCAGCAGCATTTTCTCTCTCTCTCTCTCTCTCGTTTCTCTGCCATTAAATCACTTTTCAATGTGCAATAAAACTTTTTTCTTCCCGTGTCCTCCCGTTTCACGGTCTCTTCCTTGCCCTGGACAAAAAGAAAATCACGTTTTTATTTTTTTCCCACCTCCTGAAGTATCCACGTGATTCCACCGACAGGTTTTTGTTTTGTTTTCAAGTCGTCCTTCCGTCCCCCTTTTTGTCAAGCACGAGGTGGAGGTGTACGGAAGATGAGGGGAAGGGGGGGGGGAGGGGGTTGGGAGGACAGGAAGGAGATAAGAACTGGAAGGAGAAAAAAAAAAAAGAAGCAAAGCACACCTCGTGTTTTCTTCCACTCTTCTGAAACCTTGTAACAAGAGGCATGAAAATGTGAAGAAAACAAACACGTCATCACAATGCTGGAACACGGACATCATACTCCACAAGGATCTCCGCTGTTGTTGTTGTTCTTGTTGTAAACTGACGTACTCGTCCAACTCGTGGTGGTGGAGGAGGAGGAGAGGGAGGGACAGGAGGAGGCGGCGGGGCTGTCTGGGGACGATACTCTGGGACTGCCCCCCACGCTCGGGCCCTCCCCCCTCCCTCCCCTCAGGTCCTGGCTGAGCACCGTCTGGTAACTCGGGGGCGAGCCCCGGGACGGGGTCTCCGAGGGAGGGTCGTCCTCGGGCACCCCGCCGAAGTTGTCCCTTCTGTCTCTGTCCCCAGGTGACCCTGCCACCACAACCAACGACGTCGACGGCCGACCAGCCCGGCAACGACGACGAAGCGGTTTGGGAAGGCATGGACCGCAAGGGCGCAGGGGGAGGGGGGAGGGGGCCCCCTGGGGGGCCGGAGGAAGCTGGGAGGGGGGACCGGGGGGAGGGCAGAAGCATGTCCCCCGCGGCTAACAAAGCACCATGGACACGGGGCGGCGAGGGGGCCGGGGAGGACCACGATCACAGTCTCTGCTGGAAGAAGCCGACGCTCCCTGCCTCGTCCCGTCGGGACAGCCCGACGACGGCGTCGGCGATGACACGGACGACAGCAGCTGGTGGCGCGGAGACCGCCGACTTGGGACGGCCGACAGTCTGGGGATCAAGGGCGGGTCTCCCCGGGGCGGCCGCGCCGGGCCAGAGAACATGGTGTAGCAACGACTGACCACCGGCTGGCCCTCACTGTCCCTGATCACCCGCTCCGCCCTGACCGCCCCAGGAGACAGGTAGCCCTCTCCTCGCCCCAGGCTGGCAGGGGGAGAGGGAGGAGGCGCCAGCGGGGAGGCGGTGGAGGAGGAGGAGGAGCCGCCGCCGCCGCCGCGGCCCCGTACAACCCGGTCCCTGGGGAGGGGGTCAGGGAGTAGGGGGGCGGACTCTCCCGGTCGAACACCGTCTTGTTGGGTGGCGGTTTGAAGAGCTCCGAGGAGTTGACCTCCCGGAAACGGCGGTCCAGTAGCCGCAGCTGGCTGGCGGAGTAGCCCTCTTCCCCGTCCGGAGACACGGGGATGTTGGGGGGCAGGCCGATCACCTCGGGATCCAGGGGCGTGGTGGTGCTGGGGTGGTGGTGGGGGTGTTGGGTCCCAGGAAGGGCGGGGAGGGGCGGGTGCCACGGGGAGTGCTTGTTGTGAAAGCGCTGTTGCTGGGAGCCACTGCCGCTGGGGAGGAGCGCCACCGCCTGCTCGTTGCTGCACTCTTGTGACGAACATCCGCTGGGCGTCAGACCCTGGGGAGCAAACAAAGCACGTGCACTACAGCGTTCGCTCTCGGTGAAAAAAAAACAACAAAAAAACAAAAAAAACCCACTTCACCACAGCCTTTAAAACCAAGCGGACATAAGGGAGACTTTGTACTATATATGTAATAAAAGGAGACATGAAATTTTTGTCTGTAATAAATTTCTCGAACACTGGAGTGTTCCCATAACAAGAAGAAAGGGAGTTTGTCGAGATTCTTCAGGCCACATTGATGGGGGAAAAAAAAGAGGGGTGTCCCAAATTAATTGAAGATGGGGGTCCCTGAAACCGAACGAATCATGGGCCTTGCGTAGAGAAATCAGTTTGATATGTGAAGAGCTGGATGAAGGGCAGGGGGGGCAGTCATCGGCCAAGGCTTCATAGTCGCCAGTGGCATCGGCATCTTACCAGTCTCCATCAACATATTGTAGAAACAAAGCAACGCTAAATCACGCCCGTTTCTTCGCCACTCCCCCTCCCCCATTTCTGTGTCCAAACGCGTTTTGCTTCCACTTTGTCTAAACTGACAGAAGAGTCGTTTTCTCGCACTTGTTTTCCACAACTGCTCGTTTGTTATCCCCCTCCATCCCACACACAATAATCCATCCCACACACAATAATCATGTGTACCCCAAAATTAATCGTTGGGAGTTTCTTGTCAAAGATCACGAAGACCGTAATGAAATCTGTTGTCATTTGAGCGACAATTCAGAACGTTTCCCACACCAGTCGCGTGTTGCCGTTTTGGGGTACATGGAGGGGTGATGGGGGAATGGACAGAATGGCTGTGCGTGCTGAGAATTTTTCTTTTCTAAACTATAACCTTTGAAAACAAAATCTTGTTTACGTCCTACATTCTGTATATATAGAACGGATAGAAGCTGGTTAGAGACAAGGGGGTGGGGGTGGGGTGATTTGACTGGATGAATTCTGTAAACTTCTTAAAATCAGCAGCTGACGAGACGGTAGTTAGTTCCTTACTGTTAATGGCAATCGGCCTCCAAACAGAATATTGACAATTCGGCATGATCAAATATTCAGTTTAAGCGTACGAACTCGGCAGAAAGGTCCTGTTCCTGTAGGAGGAAAACCATGTCTGTCGAGTCAAAACTCAGACCAGCGTCCTCTATCACTGTCTTCAACTTTGGTTTTTATTCATGTCTTATCTATCTTTATCCCCCAGGAGAGACAGGGATAGGGGGAGGAGGGAGGGGGTGGAGGGAGAGGGAGGGAGAGGGGGTGGAGGGAGGGGGAGGAGGAAAAGGGGGTGGAGGGAGAAGGGAGGAGGAAAAGGGAGGGAGAGGGGGGGGGGGAAGGTAGAGGTTTATAGGGGGAGACAGAATGGGAGGGGGAGACAGAGGTGCAGACAGAGGTGGGGAGGGGTTGTGTGGAGGGAGAGATGTAGGGAGAGCGGGGCCAGAAGTGGAGGTGGGGGGAAGTAGGAGAGGTAAGGGGAAACAGAGAAGGTGAGGTAGAGGGGAGAGAAGCGAGGGACGGAGATAGAGGGAGAGGGAGCTATAGGAAGAGGTGGGGGGGGGGGGGGGGGCGGGGGAGAGGGACAGAGAGAGAGGTCTGGAGGACATGTAAACTGTACACCCCCCGTCCCCCTTTGAGCATGCAGATGAACTATACACAGACAACCTTGTTCTCTACAGGTAATATATGCACAAATCCAGACCCCCTTATTCCCTAGAGGTTATACATGCACAACTACAGACCCTCATTCCCTACATGGAAAATATACGCAAATATAGACCCTCTTCTTCCCTACAGGTAGACTGTATAACACAGACCCCTTATTCCGAACAGGTAACTATACACAAACACAGCCCCCGGCCCCCTTATTCCCCACAGGTAAACTGTGTAACACAGACCCCCTTACTCCCAACAGGTAACTATACACAAACACAGCCCCCGGCCCCCTTATTCCCTACAGGTAAACTGTGTAACACAGACCCCCTTATTCCGAACAGGTCATTATACACAAACACAGCCCCCGGCCCCCTTATTCCCCACAGGTAAACTGTGTAACACAGACCCCCTTACTCCCAACAGTTAACTATACACAAACACAGCCCCCGGCCCCCTTATTCCCTACAGGTAAACTGTAACACAGACCCCCTTACTCCCAACAGGTAACTATACAAAACACAGCCCCCGCCCTTTTCCTACAGTAAACGTAACACGACCCCCTTACTCCCACAGGTAACTATACACAAATACAGCCCCCTTATTCCCTAAGGTAAACTGTGTAACACAGACCCCCTTACTCCCAACAGGTAACTATACACAAAACAGCCCCCGGCCCCCTTATTCCCACAGGTAAACTGTAACACAGACCCCCTTACTCCCAACAGGTAACTATACACAAATACAGCCCCCTTATTCCCTACAGGTAAACTGTGTAACACAGACACCCCTATTCCTTACAGGAAAACTGTACAACACGGACCCCCTTATTTCCAACAGGTGACTATATAACACGGACAGCTTATTCCCTACAGGTAAACTAACACAGACCCCCTTACTCCCAACAGGTTATTATACACAATTACAGACCCCGTTATTCCTTGCAATTAAACTGTATAACACGGACCCCCGTATTAACTATAGGTAAACTATGTACAAATACAGACCCCCTATTCCTTACAGGTAAACTGTACACAGACATAGACCTCCTTACTCTCCCTACAGTTAAGTGTACACAAATACAGACCCTCTTACTACAGGTATACTACACACAAAAACTAAATCCTCTAATTCCCTACAGGCAAGCTTTACAAAAACCACAAACCCTCTAATTCCCTACAGAATCTTTGGTGTGCGTTCATTCCATATTAATCTTTGTTGTTGCTTTGTTTTGTCCTTTCTTTTCATTCATTTTCAAAACAATGCGCTGATTGCTATGTCCTCATTCAGTTGGAAAGACGGCCCATGACGCTGCCGCTATCAACACGGAACCTGAAACGTAAGAATTATCCGCTGCCCTCTTTTGCATTCCATTTCCTTCTGCGCCTGGTGTCCCATGACGGCACTGCCGGCAGGCGTCTGGTGTCCTATGACGGCACTGCCGGCAGGCGCCTGGCGGGAGGGAGTGTGACACGCTCGAGGACAGCAAGCCGTCCCCACCATCCTACCCACGTGATGTAATCAATACAAACAAGACACGGCCGACAACAACACTGCTGTCATCCACACGTCCCGCATTACCCCTCGCCAGCTCTCTCCGTGTCTCTTAATGAGAAGCCTCGGATTAACATGCGATCTCTCTCTCTCTCTCTCTCCATTTTATCCCCCCCCCCCCCCCCGCCCCCCGCGCGCGACTTGACCCCACCCCCCTTTCTCTCTGTTAATGAGAAGCCATGGATTAACATGCGAACTTGATATCTCTTCATTTTATCCCCCCCCCCCTCCCCCCCTTTCGCCTTAACACCATCCTTTCCCAGCCGGATGTCCCTCTGCTGCCCCCTTTTGTTTTTGTTTCCCATTTTGGGATTCGAACCCATGACCCTCTGGACATGCTCATTTTCCACTTAATGACTCGCACTCTAACCACTGAGCCACAGGGACACCTGATATTTGTAGGAAATTTAAGCCTTATGAAGTTCACTTTTGTTCCTCCTTGGCCAGATCCAGCTTGAACACCGCTTCTGCCATTGCTTTCAGGGCTCTGGTTTTTCCCTCCCTGCAACTGAGAGCTGTTCCATGAGGCTGTATGCAGACGTTCCTACAACCCCCTAGCTCCAGTTTCTGCAGTGAGGACCTGACCTGATAGCCTTCTCTCCTCAGGCTGTTTGCCAGATCAGCATACTTTTCAGTCTTGTAGATTTGAGCTGCCTCCATTCTGTTCTCATATGGCACCGTGAGCTCGATCATGATCAGCTGCTTGGCTGACGGAGTGGACTACTATGTCTGGTCTCATGCCACTCTTGCTGATGACCTCTGGGTGACTCTTCCATTCTGGGAGGTCTGCAGTGCACCCCCAGTCATCTGCCCCGTCCAGCAGACTCTGCCTGCATGTTCCGAGTGGCACTGTTGTTCTTGGCCATAATTTGCCGCTTCCTGCCGTGAAGAATGTTGCGGGTGCTTTTGGAGTCCTGATTTTCCCTTTTGTGGTGTGGTACAAGCCCAGACTACTTGTACAATCTCTTTGAGCACTTGGTTGTGCCTCCATGTGTACCCTCCTTGAGCCAGGGCTACTTTACATGAGCTTAGGACATGCTCCACTGTTTGTTTTTCATGGCAGAGGGGGCATGCAGGATCGTCTGTTTTTCCCCACTTCACCAGGTTTGCATTTGAGGGCAGAAGGTCATATGCAGATCTGAGAATGAAGCTGATCCTGAGAGGGGCCATGTGCCAAATGTCATTCCAAGTGAGACTTCTTTGGAGTGCATTCTCCCACGTTGTCCACTGCCCTTGCTGGCTCTGCTGGACTGCTTTTCGGAGTCTTTTTTTGTCTTCTTCTTCTCTTATCTCCTGAATCATCATGTCTCTTTTGGCTTTTCCTTTGGCCTTTGACCACCATTCAGTTTTGGTCACCCCCAGTCCTTGTTTGTTGGTCTGTGTGTGTACTGTCATTTCTCTGATCTTGAGACTTTCTTTTGCAGAATCCATCGCCTCTTGAACTTTCCATTTTCTGCCGTCATATACTAACAGGCCACCTCTCTTTCTCTCTCTGTGCCCTGTGCGTCCAGGTCTGGCCGTCAGTGTTGAGGCGATGGTGCCCACAGATCACTTACCACGGGTAGCCTCGGGTATGACAGACACACACAGGTGTCCTTTTGTATTGCACAACACAGGTCTATCACTGTTTCTCCCCTCGGTCTGTCTGTCTGTCTGTCTGTCTTCTCTACGTGTGTGTGTGTGTGTGTGTGTGTGTGTGTGTGTGTGTGTGCCCGCGCGACAGCATCGTGTGTAAAGACGCGCGCTCGTAAGCGAGACAGAAAAAAAAGAGGGGGGGGGGGGGGGGGGTTACATACAAGTTACAATGGCTTTATTTTCCTTTCGTGCGTGTTCTCAAGCTGAAATGTTTTGAGTTCCCTTCAGGAACAGATACTGATGCAGCTTATGTACGACCTATAATCCACCATGACGGACTGCTCTCTCTCTCTCTCTCTCTCTCTCTCTCTCTCTCTCTCTCTCACTGAAAAGTAAACGTTTTCAAGTAAAACGAAAGAAAAACCCAAACGAACAAAACTGCATCATTTACTGAAATGGATTAAAGACAGAAAGACATGAATAATATGAAAACAACACATATCACTAAAAAGGCAACCTGGTCTTATATGAAAATAAGTCCCAGACTCCCTCTGCATAAAAAAATCTCTATGACAAAACTGTAATATATGATGAGCAAAGGAGGAGGAGGGCGGGGTGGAAAGAAGAAGAAGAAGAAGAAGAGAGGAGAGAGAGAGAGAGAGAGAGAGAGAGAGAGAGAGAGAGGTTAGGACAGGTGGAGGGGGACAATACAGACAGAATGATGATGATACGGAATTCCACTCTAGTCGAAGACAATGGACAATGCCGAGGTCAACCACGCCCTAGGGACACATACAGTCGGTCAGAAAACTTCAGCACCATTCTCAGAGATGCAGTATTCATCCCACCGCATGGTTCCAGTCTTCCCATTTGAGCCCCCAACAACTCAGAGCAAGGGGTAAAACTGAAGGCGGTTATATGTTCACTTTCATTTCTATCATTAATTTGTTCTCTCTCTATATTCTATTACACTGTATTGTTTCAGAAAAAAAAAAAAAAACGTAAACCGAGGCTAGAATAATCCTGTACTATGCAGCAATTGGGATCCGCCCCACCGTAAATGAGCTCACCATACATGTACAACTGGGATCCGCCCCACCGTAAATGAGCTCACCATACATGTACAACTGGGATCCGCCCCACCGTAAATGAGCTCACCATACATGTACAACTGGGATCCGCCCCACCGTAAATGAGCTCACCATACATGTACAACTGGGATCCGCCCCACCGTAAATGAGCTCACCATACATGAACACCAAACTTTTACCCAATGTCCCCTTTCTGCTATGTGTTTCCAGTGTTTTGAAACATGAAAGCAGATCACCTTGGGGAAAAGAAAACACCTGAAAGCGGTTTGGAAAACCGGTACGAGTTGCCCGCGAACGAAAACACCTGAAAGCGGTTTGGAAAACCGGTACGAGTTGCCCGCGAACTGAAACACCTGAAAGCGGTTTGGAAAACCGGTACGAGTTGCCCGCGAACTGAAACACCTGAAAGCGGTTTGGAAAACCGGTACGAGTTGCCCGCTAACTGAAAGCAGCTGTGTATGAAAATGACATTTCTTATTTTTTTTGAAAAAAACAAACAAAACAAAACCCTGATAATCTTTAAATTCCAATGATAAGTTAAGCAGAACAGGTGCTTCTTTTTTCATCTGACCTTTACTCAAACGCCATGCAATTATCTGAATGAAACCAACAGAGAGAGAGAGAGAGAGAGAGGAGAGAGGGGAGAGAAATAATTGTTTGTGTGTTCATGCCTTCCACGTGACTAAGGTGCGCAGACGGAGGAGGGACATGGAGGTGTTACGTGTTTAGGCACGTCGGGTTCCACACAAACCAAATTCTGTTTCTCCAAGCGATGCTAAACGAGCAGAGCATGATGCATTTCATGGTTTCTTTTCTTTTTTTCCTTTCCTTTTCTCCCCCCCCCCCCCCCCCCCCCTTACATTTCAAATTCCACATTCTGCAGATTAAATCAGTTTTTACTACGTGCCGACTACACTTTATTACGCTCGTTGCAACTCGCACCAACACAGATACTGAGCTATGTATGCGCGCGCGCGCGCGCGCGCACACACACACACACACACACACACACTTCCTTCTCTCGTGGACAATAAATAAAGTTGCCAAAATCCCTTTTGCCGAGTGTGTGTGTGTGTGTGTGTGTGTGTGTGTGTGTGCGTGTGTGTGTGTGTGCGTGCGTGTGCGCGCACGCGCGCGCGGGCATGCGTGGCAGCGGACGTGAGTAAGTGACAGTAATAGGGGCATCCAAACGGAATGATTGGTCCTGGCACCAGTTTAGGCGTTCAGGCATGCAAGGTAAACTACTGGCTTTAATTAAAAATCGGTACTGCACGTCAATTTCTGAATCGGTACCCAGGTGGGTGACGCATCACAACGAACAAACAATACGTCCTACCATCAGACACAGGCGGTTGTGGCATGTACTATTGTCAAACAAGCGGTTTTAAAAACCGGTACTGGCAAAACACACACACACACACTCCTTAACAACCGGTTCGGGTATTCGAACTGATAACCCAGCTCTAAATGAGAGCCGACCAGGGGGAAAAAAGCCACAAACGAATGCCTCTGAGAGGAATCGAACCCAAGTCCTCCCAGCTGCCAGGCCGGAGACGCTGACGTCTGCACCATGGCGGCAGGTGGACATGTGAAGTTCCGAACATGTCAAAGTTTACAACATAATGAGGTATAAATGTCATTGCTATACAGTTCTGAATAATGATGAGCATGAAGTAGCAATACTAGCAATCGTATACAGCAAGTCAGTGAAACGGTCATCAACATTTCACGAAGAATAGAAGCAATGTGTGTACTATGATCGAGGGGAGAGAGAGAGAGAGAGAGAGAGAGAGAGAGAGAGAGAGAGAGAGAGAGCCTCGAATCAGGATTCAAAACCTAGCAGAAGAACAATAACAACGACAACAAAACAAAAACACAAAACCCCACCATGATACCGACTGACTCCCCGTCAATTGTCAGGTTGGCACGACCAAGCAAACTGTTATATATCCTGAAACCAGAGCGCGCAACAGGTAGGTTAGGTCACACCGACTCCCCTCCCACCCCCATCGCTCTATCCCACAACACCCCTCTATCCCACAACACCCCTCCCCCCTCCTGCCCACCTCCTCCCCAACCCCCACCGCCCCCAGACCTGTACTCCAAATTCCTCTGCTGTGCAAATGAAGGGTGTGCTGCAGCTTTCCAGTGAGAAATCCCAGCGAAAAGAGGAGGGTGGACGAGAAGGCAACGTTATCATTATGAGGAAAGGAGAGAAAAAAAAAGGGGGGGGGGGGGGACGTGGTGGGAGGGACGGAGGGGGGAAGGGCAGTTGGAAAAACGCTGGGGGGGGGGGGGGGGGGGGGGCCAGTGGCGATTGGTTCAGTGTCGAATGACGCATGCGTCAGTGTCAGTGGGTGTACATGACCGTGCGATTAAATATTCATGCCCTTAGACTTCTTATGCACTTCAAATTGCCTGACGCTCTTGTCTTCAAAGCGGAGGGGTGGGGGGGGGGGGGGGGGGGGGCGGCGGCGGCGGGGGGAAGGGTTAGAAGGGGGCAGTGCGCAACGAGTCTTGTATGTATGCTTCCAAAGTGTGTGGTTGGTGTGTGGGGGGGGGGGGGGGGGGGGGGGGGGGGGGGGGGGGGGGGGGGGGGGGGGGGGGGGTTGTGTGTGGTGTGTGTGCGCGCGCGTGCGTGTTCGTCTGTACATGCATAATTATGCAAAAGCAAGCAACCATGTTGTGTGTGTGTGTGTGTGTGTGTGTGCGCGCGCGCATGCGTACGTGTGTGTGTGTGTGTGTGTGCGTGCGTGTGTGTGTACGTCTGTGTGCGTGTGTGTGTGCGCGCGCGCACGCCTGTTCCTACTACAGTAATGACAAAAAATTGCATTCCTTGCGGATGATAGCGTATTCTCGCCCCTTGCCCACTTCAAACGCCACGAACCTGTCTAATCTTCCAGGCTGAATGCCGAGTCAGGCCACCGCAGCTCCCACTGCACCTGCAGCCCACCTCCCTCCCCATCTTCCTCCCCCCCTCTCTCTCTCTCTCTCTTTCCTCTGCTCTGTCTCCATATCTGTGCGCCACACAGATCCAACGACCTGCAACATACAGGATCTCTCTCCATACCCTTCACTCCAGCACCCAGCACTGAAGCCCTGACCCAAACCGTCACGTGAGTGCCACACAGATCCCACGACCTGCTAAAGGAGGCATACAGGCAGGCCCAAACTGAACGCTCCCCCAACTCTGGTGGCTCATCCTGCCATCGGAGGACCCGCTGGTTCCAGCCCCGACAGCCGCCTGTATGTAAAAAGCATGGAGCGGATGACCCCGACCTCCCAGATCCATGTCGGTCCTGGGCACCTGCCAGGAGTGAAACCTCGGACTGCGTTCGCACGAAGACCGTCAGGTCAAGACCCCAAGTGTCGGCGGTCTATGTCGGCAGCGGGTGGCTTGGTGGAGAACGAACACCTACACCTAATAAATACACACACACATACATAAACACCCTCCCCCTCCACACACACAACACCCCCCCCCCCCCCCCCCCCCCCCCCCCCCCACAGACACACACAGGCGAGCGCGCGGCAGGCACAGCGACACCGCAAAGAAGGCAAAAACCTAAATGACAGCAACATAGATGTTCATGCGTCTGTGTCAATGTACCCCCGCTATCTGGCTGTCGTCTTGCTGTCATAACATATGATAAATCATCTGTCTGTAGATCTCTCTCTCTCTCTCTCTCTCTCTCTCTCTCTCACACACACACACACACACACACACACACACACTCCCCCTTCCCCTCCCTCCCTCTCTCTCTCTAGTAAACACCTGGCCCTATCGCTGTCCATCTCTGCAGGGAAAGGATACTGCAAACGCCAGTTAACTGATAAATCATGACTATTACTACTACATGATATTCATTGTGGCCCCGGACCTGTTTGCTTGTGGAGGTAGGTAAGCCTGTGTTCTTCAAAGCCAAGGAGACCGCAAAGGGTCTTATCAGGGCTGTCACCGCGTTGAAGTCAGCTCACAAGTCGCTCAAAACAAACAACAAAAACTTATTCACACAACCCTTTGAAATACACCTTCTAAGCACACATCGGAAATCTTGAAAAAAAAAATCTTAAATAAAATCCTAGATCAGATGAAAAAAATGTTGATCTCTTTCAGAAATTCAAAGATCACATCAGGTGGGACATCTCTGAACAAGGTTTCCATGGGATCTGTTAAATACAAAAGTTTTGAGACTAGGGATTTGTTGGAAGAAACCTGATCTTATTGTTTCAAGGATACATTATTGTCTTTCCACTTGGTTTTTCTTTTGTCTGGCCAGTGTTGATGTTGTCTTTGCTGATCTTGAGGGGATTTCTAGTTTGGATCCCTCATGGCTCACAAACAGGTCCCAGGTAAGTGAAACGCTGACCAGATTTGTTTCTACACCAAGAGTACGTCAAGAACTACTAAGCCAGCTAGCTACACTCCTAGACTCCATCCTCTACCCACATAAATCATCAAATTTTAATACTATTCAACCACACATTATGGCCAAGAAAACTTCAAACATTACAGGTCAACCCAAAACTGATTTTATGGATTGTGAACTTTTTAGTCAACAGGTTACAGTGCGCACAGTTTGAGGGAAAATATTCATCAGCAAGAACCACATTTACTGGTTGACCTGAAGGCACCGTTCTCTCCCCTCTACTCTTTATACAAATGACTGTACTGTTTCTTCTATCACTCCTGTCATAAAGTACTCACATGACTCTGCTTTAGAAGATAATGTCAAATTCAGATACCATTTATTTTCAAGAAGTGGAACGTTTTTGTACATGGTGCAAAAGAGAACTGTCTAGATTTGAATGTTAGTAAGACGAAGGAAATGATAACTGATTTTCGAAGAAACCCAGCTCCTGTCCCGCACTTGTTTATCGAAGACACCAAAGTGGAACGTGTAAGTGAATATAAATATCTGGGTACTTTTTATTTATTTATTTTTTTTTTTAGATGATTAGCTGGATTTTAATGCAAATACTCAATTTATTTACAAAATATGCCAATCTAGATTATACTGTCTTCAGAAACTTCAGTCTCTTGCTGTTAAAAAGGACATCTTGAATATGTTTTATCGTTGTTTTGTAGAATCACTGCTGTCCTGGCTTTTCATGCTGGTTTGGAAATCTTAGTGTGAAAAACAAAAACATTTTAAACAGAGTGGTGAGTGCACGTGGAAAGATTACTGGTAAAAAAACAAAACAAAACAAGGACAGTTAGATCTTGTTAGATAAATTGTATGAATGTAGTGTCACACAAAAACCTGTGAACATTGCTGCCGGCAGTTCTCATGTTCTTTAAAAAAAAACTACAATGTTCTATTATCTGGACGAAGATTCCAAAACAAATAGAACTAAAAAACAGTTTCGTTCCCAATTCCATCAAACTCCTGAACCAAAACTGAACTTTCGATAAGATCCGCTTCAGAAAGCTTGTTTGTATATTACAGGGTTCATACAGACTTGGAGTAACAAAATTCCCGACCTTTCCCAACCCCAGCACCGGTTTTCCCAACCATGTTACATCTCGTACACATATGGTAACGGCAGGTAAATGCGCGCAAATGCCGATCAATGGCGATCTTCCTGGCAAGAACTAACTCTTGACAACAAATGGTTACACTTCATAAGCACAGCAAACTGTCAGTCGCGATGTCGGCGATTTTCGGACAATCAGAATTTATTTGTTTGTGCCTTTGTTGTTTGGTTTTCCATCTGTTTGGTTTTGAAGATGCTTGTTTGAGTTTTTGAAGACGCTTGTTCAATTTTCCCAAACCTTCCCAACCCACAGACACCAAATGCCATTTTCCGCAAAACTTTCACAACTGGGAAAAGGACCATCCGTTTTTCCCAAACCTTCCCAACCTGTGGGAACCCTGTATTATATATGAGTGTGTATGTATTATTCTGTGTGGGTGGGTGGGGGGTGGATGGGTGAGTGCGATTTGTTAAATATAGATCCATAGACATGTTTTCATGGTCACTCCTAATTTCTCTTTGGAGATAATAAAGTGTTCTTGACTTGACTAAACCCAGGGCTTTGTTGAGGGTGACTTCCCTTCCGCTTATGTCTTCCACTGTTTAAATCATATATATATATATATATATTTTTTTTTTTTTTTTTTGAAAAAAAGGAAAAATACATATCTATATATATATTTTTTTTTTTTGAAAAAAAGGAAAAATACATCAAAATCAATCTATTTTAAACAGCACTACAGAACAGCCAGCCACTGCCGGGTACCGTGGTGCCAAGGGTGGCGGTGCAGCACTGCTCCCAGCTAACTGGTTTGGCGGTTGAAGACAGTACTTTCCTGCGTCCCAGGCACCTTTGTGTGTGTGTGTGTGTGTGTGTGTGTGTGTGTGTGTGTGTGTGTGTGTGTGTGTGTGTGTGTGTGTGCATGATGTGTGTGCATGATGTGTGTGTGTGTGTGTGTTTTCTTCTTACACTCTCGTTACGTCCCCACCAGATTACAACGAACAAACAACAGCATGTTATGAATTTCATAACAAAGTGAACAAGAACAAACAACATCATGTTATGACTTTCATAACAAAGACAAGAGTAACCCCAAACGGCTGCCTTTCAGAAACTGTCCACGGCAAGTCAACGGGCCACATACACATGGAAACGGTGGACGACGGCAGCTGTCGTTGAACTATTATCATCAACAGGACCATAATGATGAGGACTGTCGTTGAACTATTATCATCAACAGGACCATAATGATGAGGACTGTCGTTGAACTATTATCATCAACAGGACCATAATGATGAGGACTGTCGTTGAACTATTATCATCAACAGGACCATAATGATGAGGACTGTCGTTGAACTATTATCATGAACAGGACCATAATGATGAGGACTGTCGTTGAACTGTTATCATGAACAGGACCATAATGATGAGGACTGTCGTTGAACTATTATCATGAACAGGACCATAATGATGAGGACTGTCGTTGAACTGTTATCATGAACAGGACCATAATGATGAGGACTGTCGTTGAACTATTATCATGAACAGGACCATAATGATGAGGACTGTCGTTGAACTATTATCATCATGAACAGGACCATAATGATGAGGACTGTCGTTGAACTATTATCATGAACAGGACCATAATGATGAGGACTGTCGTTGAACTATTATCATCATGAACAGGACCATAATGATGAGGACTGTCGTTGAACTATTATCATGAACAGGACCATAATGATGAGGACTGTCGTTGAACTATTATCATCATGAACAGGACCATAATGATGAGGACTGTCGTTGAACTATTATCATCAACAGGACCATAATGATGAGGACTGTCGTTGAACTATTATCATCATGAACAGGACCATAATGATGAGGACTGTCGTTGAACTATTATCATCAACAGGACCATAATGATGAGGACTGTCGTTGAACTATTATCATGAACAGGACCATAATGATGAGGACTGTCGTTGAACTATTATCATGAACAGGACCATAATGATGAGGACTGTCGTTGAACTATTATCATCATGAACAGGACCATAATGATGAGGACTGTCGTTGAACTATTATCATCAACAGGACCATAATGATGAGGACTGTCGTTGAACTATTATCATCAACAGGACCATAATGATGAGGACTGTCGTTGAACTGTTATCATGAACAGGACCATAATGATGAGGACTGTCGTTGAACTGTTATCATGAACAGGACCATAATGATGAGGACTGTCGTTGAACTATTATCATCAACAGGACCATAATGATGAGGACTGTCGTTGAACTGTTATCATGAACAGGACCATAATGATGAGGACTGTCGTTGAACTGTTATCATGAACAGGACCATAATGATGAGGACTGTCGTTGAACTGTTATCATGAACAGGACCATAATGATGAGGACTGTCGTTGAACTGTTATCATGAACAGGACCATAATGATGAGGACTGTCGTTGAACTGTTATCATGAACAGGACCATAATGATGAGGACTGTCGTTGAACTGTTATCATGAACAGGACCATAATGATGAGGACTGTCGTTGAACTGTTATCATGAACAGGACCATAATGATGAGGACTGTCGTTGAACTGTTATCATGAACAGGACCATAATGATGAGGACTGTCGTTGAACTGTTATCATGAACAGGACCATAATGATGAGGACTGGTCGTTTGAAACTATTATCCATGAACAGGACCATAATGATGAGGACTGTCGTTGAACTATTATCATCAACAGGACCATAATGATGAGGACTGTCGTTGAACTATTATCATCAACAGGACCATAATGATGAGGACTGTCGTTGAACTATTATCATCAACAGGACCATAATGATGAGGACTGTCGTTGAACTATTATCATCAACAGGACCATAATGATGAGGACTGTCGTTGAACTATTATCATCAACAGGACCATAATGATGAGGACTGTCGTTGAACTATTATCATGAACAGGACCATAATGATGAGGACTGTCGTTGAACTATTATCATGAACAGGACCATAATGATGAGGACTGTCGTTGAACTTTATCATGAACAGGACCATAATGATGAGGACTGTCGTTGAACTATTATCATGAACAGGACCATAATGATGAGGACTGTCGTTGAACTATTATCATGAACAGGACCATAATGATGAGGACTGTCGTTGAACTATTATCATGAACAGGACCATAATGATGAGGACTGTCGTTGAACTATTATCATGAACAGGACCATAATGATGAGGACTGTCGTTGAACTGTTATCATGAACAGGACCATAATGATGAGGACTGTCGTTGAACTGTTATCATGAACAGGACCATAATGATGAGGACTGTCGTTGAACTGTTATCATGAACAGGACCATAATGATGAGGACTGTCGTTGAACTGTTATCATGAACAGGACCATAATGATGAGGACTGTCGTTGAACTGTTATGAACAGGACCATAATGATGAGGACTGTCGTTGAACTATTATCATGAACAGGACCATAATGATGAGGACTGTCGTTGAACTATTATCATGAACAGGACCATAATGATGAGGACTGTCGTTGAACTATTATCATGAACAGGACCATAATGATGAGGACTGTCGTTGAACTATTATCATGAACAGGACCATAATGATGAGGACTGTCGTTGAACTATTATCATGAACAGGACCATAATGATGAGGACTGTCGTTGAACTATTATCATGAACAGGACCATAATGATGAGGACTGTCGTTGAACTATTATCATGAACAGGACCATAATGATGAGGACTGTCGTTGAACTGTTATCATGAACAGGACCATAATGATGAGGACTGTCGTTGAACTATTATCATGAACAGGACCATAATGATGAGGACTGTCGTTGAACTATTATCATGAACAGGACCATAATGATGAGGACTGTCGTTGAACTATTATCATGAACAGGACCATAATGATGAGGACTGTCGTTGAACTATTATCATGAACAGGACCATAATGATGAGGACTGTCGTTGAACTGTTATCATGAACAGGACCATAATGATGAGGACTGTCGTTGAACTGTTATCATGAACAGGACCATAATGATGAGGACTGTCGTTGAACTGTTATCATGAACAGGACCATAATGATGAGGACTGTCGTTGAACTGTTATCATGAACAGGACCATAATGATGAGGACTGTCGTTGAACTATTATCATGAACAGGACCATAATGATGAGGACTGTCGTTGAACTGTTATCATGAACAGGACCATAATGATGAGGACTGTCGTTGAACTATTATCATGAACAGGACCATAATGATGAGGACTGTCGTTGAACTGTTATCATGAACAGGACCATAATGATGAGGACTGTCGTTGAACTATTATCATGAACAGGACCATAATGATGAGGACTGTCGTTGAACTGTTATCATGAACAGGACCATAATGAT
>CM065725.1:13106542-13151542 GCA_033310375.1 Conus canariensis | reverse complement strand
CACATGCCGTTAACACTGCCAGAGGGAACATCACGTCACCAGACGCTCCGATTACCATACTTACTACACGACGGGAGGCCACAAATCATGGTCAGGAACAGCTGTGATATCAACAGCATGGCAGCAAGGTTTACTGGAGGAGAAGATGACTGGGAATGCACAGCAGACATTCCAGAACGGGAGAACCATCCAGAGATCGTCAGAAAGAGTCTGAGCGGCATGAGAGAGATTGTTCTCCACTCAATTTCATCAAAACAAATGATGCAGAATGAACTCACTGTGCCATACTAAAGCAAAACAGAACAAGGGCTGAGAAGGATGCCAGTCTGGCGAGCGGCCTGAGGGAATCCGGCTTCCAGGCCCGGGTCTTCGCCGTAGAAGTTGGAGCGAGGGGATCTGTAGGCTCATTAGCTTATGAGGCAATGGCAGGAGAGCTGAAAAGAGTTCCAGCTGGATCTGGTCGAGGAGGAACAAAAATGAACTTCATTAGGCTTCAATTTCCCAACTAAGAACAGGTGTCCGTCAGTGGGCTATGACATCTGTGTTGAAAAAAATAAATAAAAGGCACGCCTTGCGACGGCCCATCCATACGAAAGTTGCGGGTACGAATCCCGCAGCGCCAGGAAAAAAAAGTTGACAGCAGAAGGGCATCTGGGAGTCATGACCTGGATGCGACCCGGCCCCCTTTGAGAGTGAGAGGGCCGAAACACTTGTCTGAGGGTGGGGGTGGGGGTGGGGTGGGGGCGTCCTTGTTGAAGACCTGTCACGCTCTCCCTAGAGTGTCACCATACCTGCTTGGTAGTGACAGTTACTGGAATTCACTGACGCTACGTCTGTATCACGGGTTTCTTTCTTTTATGTTCTCCATCGCCCCCCCCCCCCCCCCCCCCCCCCTCGAACCATTCTTAATCCAAGAGTTTAGCTGCTCACACAGTTCCCTTCCTCCCTTCCTCCCCTTCCACCCGCCGCTGTCTGTTTCTGTCAGTCCGCCTGTCAGTCATCTTTCTCACTGTCTGTCCCCCCCCACCCACCACCCTTCCCCATGATCTCTTTTAATACTAGTGTCAGTGAACCGGTTGTTGCAACTATGTCATTCACCAGCATGAGTACAACTATCTACATCTATCTGCTTTTTTGAAGTGGTTTTTTTTTTCAGACTATGTTCACGTTGAGCATATAATATCCACTCAACATTCCTTTGTTTCCTTCTCTCTCTGTGTCTGTATGGTGTGTGTGTGTGTGTGTGTGTGTGTGTGTGTGTGTGTGTGTGTGTGTGTGTGTGTTTTGGGGGGGATGTATATGCGTGCGTGCGTGCGTGTGTGTGTGTGTGTGTGTGTGTGTGTGTGTGTGTGTGTGTGTGTGTGTGTGTGTGTGTGCCCCCCAACTGCCACCTACAAAGAGTTCTTCAAGAGTACTATGGGCTCAAATGGGAAGCCGGCAACTCCATAGGTAGCTGAGCGTCATCCGCTTCATGGCCACGACTCTTGAGTACACGACTCAGTTGATCATTTTTAGTGACTATTTCATCTACACGACTCAACTGATCATTTTAGCGACTATTTCATCTACACGACTCAACCGATCATTTTAGTGACTATTTCATCTACACGATTCAACTGATCATTTTTTTGTGACTATTTTTATCTACACGACTCAACTGATCATTTTTAGTGACTATTTTATCTACACGACTCAACTGATCATTTTTAGTGACTATTTCATCTACACGACTCAGTTGATCATTTTAGTGACTATTTCATCTACACGACTCAACTGATCATTTTTTTAAGTGACTATTTCATCTACACGACTCGACTGATCATTTTTAGTGACTATTTCATCTACACGACTCAGTTGATCATTTTTAGTGACTATTTCATCTACATGACTCAACTGATCATTTTTAGTGACTATTTCATCTACACGACTCAACTGATCATTTTTAGTGACTATTTCATCTACACGACTCAACTGATCATTTTTAGTGACAATTTCATCTACACGACTCAACTGATCATTTTTTAGTGACTATTTCATCTACACGACTCAACTGATCATTTTTAGTGACTATTTCATCTACACGACTCAACTGATCTTTTTAGTGACCATTTCATCTACACGACTCAACTGATCATTTTAGTGACTATTTCATCTACACGACTCAACTGATCATTTTTAGTGACTTTTTCATTTATTTATTCATTTTAATATCTTTTAACTTTTTTTGTGGGGGAGAGGGGTTAAATTAAAAAAAAGGTGGAGGGAGGAGGAGGGGGGAGTGGAGGCGGACGGCCGTGCTCGTCTAAAGACAGACAGACAGACATCGTCTAAAGACAGACAGACAGACAGACAATATCTGACGAGGGAGGCTGAGAGCTCCTTCAAAGATGAAGTCTTCAACAGAATAAATGACGGTCCTAAAACAGGTGAGGAATTTTTGCTGAAACAGCGTTTCCATCCTTACAAAATATGCAACCCCCCCCCCCCCCCCCCCCACACACACACACACACCTCTGCTCATCCTACCCGCACAATATCAGCCTGATCTTGCAGCTTTCTATGCATTCCTGGGATCTGATGGCTGGGAGGCCAGGAGAAGTGGGACGACAGTTGGAGAGAAAGAAACAGACAGACAAACAAACAAACAAAAAATGCAGCAAACGTCAAATGGAGCCTTCACCTTTGACAGTTACCAGTGTTCACTTTGGAGTCCTCTACATCTGATTGGTTCAGACAGTTCCTTCCTTCTGCACAACTTCCCAATCCACCCCCCCCCCACCCCTCCCCATCATTCCCACCTGATCTCCCAACCCGTCCTCCACCTCCCCCTCATCTCCCAACCCATCCTCCACCTCCCCCTCATCTCCCAACCCGTCCCCCACCTCCCCCTCATCTCCCAACCCGTCCTCCACCTCCCCCTCCTCCTCTTCACATGCCAGAAACTCCTTCAGAGTAAACTGTATGCCCACCTTTTGAAAACTTCTCTCTCTCTCTCTCTCTCTTTTCTGCTTCCACCTTTTCTTCTTCTCCTTTACTGTCATACTGTTTGTTAGTTTGTTTTCTTTCGTGGTCCATAAACATGACCTATCATTGTTGGCTAGAGTGTTGTTTCCCCTCTTCACGTGTTCTCTTGGTATACGACTGGCACCATTGTGTGTGTGTGTGTGTGTGTGTGTGTGTGTGTGTGGTGTGTGTGGGAGTGAGGGTGTGAGAGAGAGAGAGAGAGAGAGAGAGAGAGAGAGAGAGATTATGGAATAAATGTGACATGTCTGCAATAGGTGATGGATTTCATTTTATCATGGAATGTTCATCATACGTTACTTTGCGCAACACGTATTTGCCAAAAAGATTTCTCTCCCCACAATCTGTCTATAATTTTTGTCAAATAATATCTTCTACTGATCGAAAACAAATGTTTCTATTGTCAAAGATTATCTCAAGTGTTGTAAACTGTTGGTCTATGTCAGCACTGACTAGCAATTTATGCTATATTCTGGCTTGTTTTTCTTTTCCTGTTATTGCTTTTAACTCACGCTTCCTCCATACCCCAAAAGGGGAAAGAGGAATAAATATTGTTCTTGTGTGTGTGTGTGTGTGTGTGTGTGTGTGTGTGTGGAGAGAGAGAGAGAGAGAGAGAGAGAGAGAGAGAGAGAGAGAGAGAGAGAGAGAATTTTTCAAAGTGATTTAAAACAAAAAAAATTCTTTTCAGAGCTGACGACAGACCGAAGCAGTTATCACTTCAGCTTTGGTACGGGTTGACAACGCCCCCCCCCCCCCCCCCCCTTCCTCCCTGCAGCTACCAGGTACCTGATTCTGTTCAGGGAGAGGCCAGGGCGGCCAAAGCACAGGGATCGTCGGCTCCGCCTTCCACACTCCCTTCCCACAGATTGGGTCAACCTCTGACCCTTCACAGCCCTTCATCTGGTCAGGGCTGTAGGTTATGGCGCTTTGATTCTTTTTTTTTTTTTTTAAACTGAGTGCACAAAATGCAAGCACCTAGGCTGAAGTTGTCAGCACAGCGTGGTTTTTTCCGCCTTCAGCATGTCAATAGTTATCACGGTACTGTCTCCGCCTTCAGCATGTCAATAGTTATCACGGTACTGTCTCCGCCTTCAGCATGTCAATAGTTATCACGGTACTGTCTCCGCCTTCAGCATGTCAATAGTTATCACGGTACTGTCTTACAGATCACAGCAAATTTTGTATATGCATTTTGTGGATGACCTCCCTTGTCGGGATGCCCGGGTGGGGTGGGGTTGGGGGGCTCTTTCAGTCCGAACAGCATCACCCGCCTTCTCGATGCGACACCCTCTTTCCTGTCACTCCCTTCCACTCTCCTTCCTCTTTTTCACCCTTTCCCTTTCTCTTCTGTCACTCCCTTCCACTCTTCCTTTCCTCTTTCGTGTCACTTCCTCCTCTTCCACCCCCTTCCTTTCCTTTCTTTCTGTCATCCCTTCCACTCTTCCTTTCCTCTTTCTGTCACTGCCTTCCCACTGTCTCTTCCACTCTCCTCCTTTTCTGTCATTCCACTCTTCCTTCTCTTTCTGTCTTCCTTCCACTTCTTCTCTTTCTGTATCCCTTCCACTCTTCCCTTTTCCCCTTCTGTCACTCCTTCCACTCTTCCTTCCTCTTTCTGTCACTCCCTTCCACTCTTCCTTTCCTCTTTCTGTCACTCCCTTCCACTCTTCCTTTCCTCTTTCTGTCACTCCCTTCCACTCTTCCTTCCCTCTTTCCTGTCACTCCCTTCCACTCTTCCTTTCCTCTGTCTTCACTCCCTTCCACTCTTCCTTTCCTCTGTCTTCACTCCCTTCCCTTCTCCTCTTTCTGTCACTCCCTTCACCTTCCTTTCTCTGTCTTCACTCCCTTCTCATCTCACTCTTCCTTTCCTCTGTCTTCACTCCCTTCCACTCTTCCTTTCCTCTGTCTTCACTCCTTCCACTCTTCCTTTCCTCTTTCTGTCACTCCCTTCCACTCTTCCTTTCCTCTGTCTTCACTGCCATTAGCTCTTCTTTTTACTTCTGACTTCGAGAACCAGTATCCTGTTTTCAGGTCCGGAAACTTTTTCACTTTTTTTTCTGGTCACAATTTTCGATTCGAGCAGCTTTTTTTTTTTTCTTTCTTTCTTCCTTTTTGTTTCCTTTTTGCTTGTTTGTTTGTGTCGCTGAAATCTGGAAACTACTGAGGAAAACATTGTTCAGCGGCTTGAAAGAGCTGTAAGTTGCATGTTCACATAGTGAAAGACTATCCCTTAATGTGGAGATGTGAATTATTTGGTGCCGATACGAAAAACAGAAACCTTTGATATGCTTGACGTGATCATTCTAATGGGAAAATCTTTCACTTGTAAATGTAGAACGGACACAACAAAACCTAGTCTAAACACGTTTTTGAAGGAGTAAGACAACAGACTAGAAAAAAAAAAGAAGTACAGGTCTTTGATGGAGACGAGTTATGCAAGCTACTTAACAAAATGGTCACCACATATAAAACTAATAGGGGGTTACTGGTTGTATCATGAACTATTTATACTGATACCCCTGTACTGTATATTCTCTTTCTTTTCTATTCCCAAACATGCACTGTGTATTCTCCTTTTCTATTTAACGTCGTCCGCGACCTTGGAGCCTTATCAAAACAACGTGACACTGAAACATGTCTGTGTAATTCTGACTTTCTTCGGATGTCATGATTTGATGGATTTGAGATCAGAGGGCAGGTAACGTGTGTTATAATCTTGTAAGATGCGTGTGTGTACTTTGTTAATGTCGGTCATTGGAATTTTTTTTTCCTTGTGCGCGCCCATTAGAAGAAAAAGACATCGCACACACTGTCTGGAGTGAACACTGGCGTTCCGTTCTGCCGTGTTCATTTGCCCACATTGCTTTTCAAGTCTTTTTGTCACATTATTATTATTATTTTTTATTTTTATTTTTTTGACGATCTGGAGTGATAAATTAAGCCGAAAGGCTGCTCTCACCACTACCTTATCCCTTTATCCCTAATCCGCCTGGAAGCAGTCGATGGTTAAGACACTATGTCACGCTTTGTATGGACGGAATTATCCATAATCCGCTTGGAAGCAGTCGATGGTTAAGACACCATGTCATTTATTGTGTATCATTTTTCTGTAGGTTGTCACTTTGTATGGACGGAATTATCCCAAATCCGTCTGGAAGCAGTCGATGGTTAAGACACTATGTCATTTATTGTATATCAGAGTTTGTTGTTTGTTGCTTTGTATGGACGGAATTATCCCTAATCCGCCTGGAAGTTGTCGATGGTTAAGACACTATGTCATTTATTGTATATCAGTGTTTGTTGTTCGTCACTTTGTATGGACGGAATTATCCCTAATCCGTCTGGAAGGAGTCGATGGTTAAGACATTATGTCATTTATTGTATATCAGTGTTTGTTGTTCGTCACTTTGTATGGACGGAATTATCCCTAATCCGCCTTCAACTAGTCGGTGGTTTAGACACTATGTCTCTACTGTCTATCGCTTTTGTTGTTTGTTGCTTTCTATGGACCTTGCATCAAGATATGACCTTTTTCAGATTGTCACTCCCCCCCCCCCCCCCCCTTCCCCCCGTTCTCCGTCGAATGTATTTGACTGCCCTATTTTCGGCTGGGCTACAATGATAGAAATCTGAAGACGCCATCGATTGATAACCGCCGTAAATCTACGTTCAAGATTCTCAGCCATATTTTCAATATTACAACACTGACATTTTCTTTCAAATCATGACCGCTTACGATCATTGCGTAGTTCACTTCAAAACAGCGTTAACGACATTAAATACATGATCAACAAATAATCTACAGCGTTAATGACATTAAATACACGATAAACAAATAATCTACAGCGTTAATGACATTAAGTACACGATAAACAAAATCTACCAGAAAACAAAATCATACTGGAACAAAATCGGACTGTTCTAACTCATTTCTACCAAGCCGAGGTGCATGTACAACTAACACAGAAATATTACTACACAAAGAAACCAGGTAGAACATATTCAGACAGATCCTGCCAAACACAGGTGGGAAGATGACACTATTACTAACCACAGACACGAGGTAGAACACCTACAGACTGATCTTGCCAAACACAGGTGGGAAGATGCTACAAGTCCATCATAGTTGGTCAGTCAAGCACGTGAAGCAACATTACAGCAGCAAATCCACTGAATGAAGCAACATTACAGCAGCAAATCCACCGAATGCAGCAACAGTAAAGCAGCAAATCCACCGAATGAAGCAACATTACAGCAGCAAATCCACTGAATAAAGCAACATTACAGCAGCAAATCCACCGAATGAAGCAACAGTAAAGCAGCAAATCCACCGAATGCAGCAACATTACAGCAGCAAATCCACTGAATGAAGCAACAGTAAAGCAGCAAATCCACCGAATGCAGCAAAAGTAAAGCAGCAAATCCACTGAATGCAGCAACAGTAAAGCAGCAAATCCACTGAATGAAGCAACAGTAAAGCAGCAAATCCACCGAATGCAGCAACAGTAAAGCAGCAAATCCACTGAATGAAGCAACATTACAGCAGCAAATCCACCGAATGCAGCAACAGTAAAGCAGCAAATCCACTGAATGAAGCAACATTACAGCAGCAAATCCACTGAATGAAGCAACATTACAGCAGCAAATCCACCGAATGCAGCAACAGTAAAGCAGCAAATCCACTGAATGAAGCAACATTACAGCAGCAAATTCACCGAATGAAGCAACATTACAGCAGCAAATCCACCGAATGCAGCAACAGTAAAGCAGCAAATCCACTGAATGAAGCAACATTACAGCAGCAAATCCACCGAATGCAGCAACAGTAAAGCAGCAAATCCACCGAATGAAGCAACATTACAGCAGCAAATCCACTGAATGAAGCAACATTACAGCAGCAAATCCACTGAATGCAGCAACACTAGAGCAGCAAATCCACTGAATGAAGCAACAGTACAGCAGCAAATCCACCGAATGAAGCAACATTACAGCAGCAAATCCACTGAATGCAGCAACATTAGAGCAGCAAATCCACTGAATGAAGCAACATTACAGCAGCAAATCCACCGAATGCAGCAACAGTAAAGCAGCGAATCCACAGAAATCACGATGGAAACTAATAACTAACCCCATCGTGTGTCACTGGGGGTACTTTCTCTCATGTCGACAGCCCCGTGCAGTCCTCCTCCCGCCTGTCTGTCTCATGGCGGGGGTGGGGTGGGGGGGGGGTGTTCAGTTCTGTACTTTCTCACAGCTAGAGGACCGCATACAAACGAACAGTCCAGAGAGTAGCTTTGATAACATTGCGTAATACACACCCTGAATCGCGCACAACGTGAGGAATCATGGCATGGACGCGGTCATCCCCCCCCCCCCCCCTCCTCCTCAGCATGGGACAGATGTAAATTTGCGTGCGTGTTCAATCATTCCACCTGCTAGTCACCTCTCAAACACACACGCATGCACGCAAACACGCACGCACGCGCGCGTGCACACACACACACACACACACACACACACAAACACACACGCGCGCGCGCGCGCTAGATCAACATGCTTGCACTTTACGGATACATTTTTGTCTCCACTTCACGTTTTTTGACTCACTCTGTAGATATTCATGTAACGGGCAATCGACTCTCAAACGGAGAATTAACAAACGAACAACAACCGTACTGTCTCTACTGTTGCCATTAGAATATTTCTGTAACAATAACAAGAAAAATAATGTAATGATAATAACAACAATAATAATAACAATAACAAAGGATAATGGTAATAAAGGTTATGATAATGATGATGAGACGACGACGGCGAAGAAAAGGAAATTTTCAAAGCGCTTTCCAAAATCTCGAAGCGCTTTACAATACTAGGAAGCACACATGTATGCAACTTCTCGCTTTTTCATACACACACACACACACACACACATGCGCACGCAAACGCACGCACGCGCGCACGCACACGCACACACACACACACACACACAGTCAAATCCACCCACGCACGCACGCGCTTTACTTTCCTGCCTTGTCACCGTCCTATTCACGGGGCGAATTATCACACAGCCGAAGCCGTGGGACCACTGCCTGTATCTAGGTTCTGGCTTCGGAAACAGAACCGACAACACAGCACTGGGTGGGGGGAAAAAACATCGGTAAACAGGAAGCAAGCGTGTGTCAGCCTAGAGCCAGGGGGGCGAAGGGTGGGAGAGGGGGGGGGGGGGGGGAGAGAGAGGAGAGAGAGGAGAGAGAGAGAGAGGAGGTTAGAGGGTGGGGTGGGGTGGGTGTAAGAAGTGGTGACATATTCCTGAAGCATGTGAACAATCTTTCAGCGAAAATTCTTCCCGTGGTTTCAAGGAGCCCATTTATTCTGTTGAAACCTTTATCTTTGGAGGAGCTCTCAGAACCTTCGTCTGACAAATCTGTCTCGTTACAAGATCATAACCGCAAAAAGACAACCACAAACACACAAACAACACACAAAAGATAAACTCGCATATCTATGTGTACAGAGAGACAGAGAGAGAGAGAGAGAGAGAGAGAGAGAGAGAGGGGCTGAGTGGGGGGGGGGGGGGGGGGGGGGGTAAGAGTGGGTGACATATTCCTGAAGCATGTGAACAATCTTTCAGCGAAAATTCTTCCCGTGGTTTCAAGGAGCCCATTTATTCTGTTGAAACCATCTTTGGAGGAGCTCTCAGAACCTTCGTCTCACAAATCTGTCTCGTTACAAGATCATAACCGCAAAAAGACAACCACAAATTAACAACAACAAAAAAGGGGGAAAAATAGGGGGAAAATAGAAGAGAGAGAGAGAGAGAGAGAGAGAGAGAGAGAGAGAGAGAGAGAGAGATGCATTATCTATCTGCAGACACACACACACACACAACGCACGCACGACACGCACGCACACACGCACGCACGCACGCACCGCACGCACGCGCACACACACACACACACACAGGGGATGGGGGTGGGGAAATGAGAAGAGTGGGGCAGACAGCAGTGACGTCAATATGTGTGTGTGTGTATGTGTGCGAGCGCGCGCGAACGTGCGCGCGTGCGTATGAGAGAGAGAAGAGAGAGAGAGAAGAGTGCACACGCGTGCACTACGCGTGCGTGCGGTGTGTGTGTGTGTGTGTGTGTGTGTGTATGCAGTAGGGTGTATATGGGGACGAGGGGGAGGCATTGGGGGGGGGGGGGAGGTACTGGGGGTAAGGAAGGAAGGCAGGCAGGTAGGAAGGCACAGAGCAAGCAGGAAGAAGCCTTGCAATTAAGCATTAAAAAAAAAAAAAAAAAAAATCCGTGATGCGGACTTTGGCCCTGTGGATATCCCGGCCTGGCACTGCAAACAAGCAAGCAAGCAAGCAAGTTATCCTGAAGCACCAACCTAGCTGCACACAGCAGACAGGTAGGCTAGGTCGCCACGACCACCCCTCTCCCCCCCTCCCCCACTTACTCCTCTCTCTCCCCAATCTCTCCGCTGCACACGTGAAGGCGAGGGCTTCCATTAGGTGACATTAACCTGGTGATTGGGGGACGGGGAGGGGGGTGGGGGTGGGGTGGGGTGGGGACGGATGAGGAACAGTTGCAGGAGGTAAGAAAGCTAGGAAGGAGATAAGGGAGTGGGGATGGGGGTGTATGTATGTTAAAAGTTTACAGGGGTAGAGAAGGAGAGGGAGAGGAAGGGGGTGATAGTTATCATCAGGATGACAAGAGCTGTAAGTATGTCTGTGGGGCGAAGAGGGAAGGTGGGGGATGGAAAGGGGGGGGGGGGGGGAGGCAGCGGAAGGGAGAGAATAAACAACAGGCTTTGGGTGAATCTCCCTCCGCCCCCGTCCCCGGTTCCCCCCCCCCCTCCCCCCAGCAATACATCTACCTTACTTCACTCTACCTGTAGCAAGGGCAATGTGTCTGTGTGCGTGCATATGTATCGCGCATACGAAATCGCGGGTGTGCCTGTACGCAAGCATGACGTGTGTGCTCGCGCTGAGTATGCGAGGTGGATAGATACACTCGGCCTTTGACCAGCCATTCTGAGTGAATTCCCCTGGTTCTGTATAGTCTATCCGACGTGACGACAGCAAAACACCGGAAACTCGACAGTTGTCAGCCCTTGACCAGCCATTCTGAGTGAATTCCCCTGGTTCTGTATATCCGACGTGACTGCAAAACACCGGAAACTGGGCAGTTGTTGTCAGCATAATGACCAGCTCCGACTTCAGCATCCAAAGAAAAGGGACAACTCGCGCCCCTTCTTTTTGGGGCGTCCAGGACTCGACAAACAGCCAGCTTTTTTTCGCAGCATATGCCTGCTACTGCCCCATCTATGTGCGTGCGTTCATCGGACAGACTATCTATGTGTGTGCGTTCATCACACAGACTATATCTATGTGCGTGCGTTCATCATACAGACTATCTATGTGCGTGCGTTCATCATACAGACTATCTATGTGCGTGCGTTCATCACACAGACTATGTGCGTGCGTTCATCACAAAGACTATGTGCGTGCGTTCATCATACAGACTATCTATGTGCGTGCGTCCATCACACAAGACTATCCATCAGCTTGTGCACCGTTTCTGACCCCAACCTCTCAGACTTTAAAACAGTTTCCCGGCTGGGGGACTGGCGAAGGGGGGGGGGGGGGCACACACAGACAGACGAAGAGAGAGAGAGAGAGAGAGCGAGAGAGAGAGAGAGAGAGAGACTCACTCAAGACCCAAATGTTTTATTCATAAAGACCACAGCCCCTCAGAATGGGGATGTGCACTGTACATCATGTCGCAAACTGATATTGGTATTCTTCATGCTATACGCGTCTTTCGCTTCTTCAATGCTTTATATACTGTGCACAAAAAGAAACGCATATTTTTTCGCTGAAAATATGAAGGAAAATTCTGACAGAAACATGCCCGTATAGAAGGGAACTCTGTCCAGTGTGAATAGTCGGACATAATGAACAGACATAACATTAGATTGATGTCTTATTTCTTCTGTGGTTGTAATATTTTAAATGCTAAATGACGCATGAAATGACTGAAATAAAAATATGCGTTTCTTTTTGTGCACAGTATATAATCACACAGCTAACTGTTAACCGTGTTTTCATTTGATGATGACATCAACAAGGCTCCTTTGAAATGGCAAGGATCATTGAAATACTTTCGTTGGATGAACTGCGTGTGGCGATTCCAACCCCGGCTTCAGATTCCTCTGCAGGGAACGGAACTCGCTTCCACAGCTGCCCCAGCCTGTACGGTCCGCTGGGCCGTGGTGGAGGTACCCCGGGTGGAAGTGGACGGACGAAGAACGGGTGTAGCCGGGCTGCCCCTCACAAACCACGGTGAAGCCACGCCGCCAAAGCAGCTTGCCGCCCTCCTTGCCAAACTCCTGATCAGAGGCAGGCATGTCTGTGTGCACGTGCACACATCACAACCACGCGCAACGCAGACAAGGCGAGAAGCAAAGCGCGTATCGTCCTTTTCTTTGAAAAGAGAACAATGAGAGGATGGGAGGGCAGTGGGTGGGGGCATATCGCGCGCCCGCCCGCCCGCACACACACACACACACACACACACACACACACACACACACACACACACACACACGCACCATTGAGGATGCCAAGGTACAATAACTAGAAATGAGCTGCGTGCACAAGTTGCTTCACAGTCTGACTCGCTCCACTCTCACATCGATTCCCTGAAGGCAAACATGGTTGAGTTGAACAAACAGGTTAACACACTCAAAAAAAAAGAAAAAAAAAAAAGAAAAAAGAAAATCAGTCATTGAAGACTCAAGTGGGAAATATTTACACCGAATTAAGAAAACTAAAACCCTCTGAATCACGTGACTCCAGCACACAGCGTGACCTGGATATCCTGATTAGTGTCACACCAACCCACCCCCCTCACCCCCTGCAGCACCACCCCCCCCCCTCACCCCCTGCAGCACCAACCCACCCCCTCACTCCCTGCAGCACCAACCCACCCCCTCCAGCACCAACCCACCCCCCCCACCCCCACCCTCCTCTTTGTATAACGGCCGCCAGACAACTCCGTCTAACCAAGTCCCTCTCCACTATCCTCCATGCCCGGGAATGAAGGCAATAGCGCCGGGTCGTAACGGGTTTTATGACCCAGTGTTCAGTCATAACAATACCCTTACCCATGACCCAAACCACCCCCCCCCCCCCCCCCATGTCGTACGACCGACTTCTGTTCAACCTGATGACATCCTACATAAACAGGCATCAAATGCAACAGAGTCAACTTGCTGGTTGAGAATGCTTTATTGTGTGTGTGTGTGTGTGTGTGTGTGTGTGTGTGTGTGTGTGTGCGCGTGCGTGTACGCGTGCGTGTGTGTGTGCGCGCCCGCGCGCGTGTGTGTATATGGGCATGCATGTGTGTGTGTGTGTGTGTGTGTGTGTGTGTGTGTGTGTGTGTGTGTGTGTGTGTGTTGTAATAAAAAGAAAGCTCAGGGTGGAACTGATGTAAACACTGCATTCGCTAGACTTTGGTGGAAGTCACTGCTACTGGATATATTGGATAAGAAACATTATTGACAGCTGCATCGGGCCACTGCTGTCGCCAGTAGTGTCGTGTGTGTATGCAGTCTGCGTGAGGCGATCAGGATTCTAGTATTTAGTGTTCACTCGTGTATCTAATATCAAAATAGTGTAAAATACTGCGTACTTCCGCTTTTTTTTCCTTTCACACATTGTTCCGCTTCTTTTTTCCCTTTCACACATTGTTCCGTTTTTTTTTCCCCTTTCACACATTGTTGCTTTATTTGTCTCTTTGAATATACAGGTTTTTTTGTAACTTCTGAAAGCTAATGAAGCTTGCTCAGTGCTTGTGTATTCTCCTTAAATGGTTTCATTTTTCTTGATGTGCTTTGTTAAAATGTCAATTTTGAAACAGTGATTTAACGTTAGATAACAGAACTGGTTTTACTTGTATTAAATAATTCACAGTCTTAATGATGATACTGTATGCAATCCTCTGCGTATCACGTTGTATGAAGCGACCTGTGCATAAGATTATAGTTGAATATTGACTGACATTTTTGTAAGTGTCTTCTGTGTTAGACACGTGGCCCTCACAGGAGGGGATTCGAGTAGGACTTTTAAATATCAACAGTGCTAGAAATAAAACCGATGATATTGCAACAATTCTATATGATAATGGCAATGACTTTCATGCTTTTTGTATTGCTGAATCTCGATTAACGAATGTGGTTCCTGATTCCGATATATACATGCCTAACCATGATATAAACCGACTTGACCCAGTTACACCTAAATCAACCGGTTTATTTTTATACTGTTCAAACTCAGTAAACTTCAAAAGATTGTCTTATTTAGAAAAATATAACATTGAATCTATTTGGATACAAAATACTCCTAGACATTCTAAACCAATCTTGGTAGGATTTCTATATGGAAACCCAGCTGAAACCACCGACTGGTATGACAAGTTTAATTTAATGATGGATGCTGCAATTTTTGAGTCTAAAGAGATAATTCTTTTGGGTGATTTTAACATAGATTTGACAAAACCTTGAACAAAATGGAGTCGTATTTATGCTATGTATGGATTAGAACAAATAACTGATCGACCGACGCGTATTACTGAACATACTGAAACTCTAATTGATCACATTTATGTTAACACAAAAACAAACATGGTCAAAATGTGTTCTGTTCAAAACGGATGCAGTGACCATTAATCGGTTTGTTTAACATGGAGGAAGAAAGGTGTCAAAATTCCTAAGTTGGGACAAAAGGAAATCTTTTATAGATGCTTTACACGTTTTGATAGAAATGCTTTCCTTTATGATTTACTTCATTCAGGTTTAGATGATCTTTATCAGGTAAGAAACCCCGATGATGCTGTTAACTTCTGGATTAACACGTTTCATTCAGTGTATAATAGACATGCTCCTTTTGTGAGAAAAAGAGTGAAATATGTAATCAAATCACCCTGGTTGACTACAGAAATTGACAACGAAAGATATAAAAGAGACCATTATCTCAGGTCAAAAGACAAAGAACAATTCAGAAAACAAAGAAATAAAGTTAATTCTATGAAACGAATAGCGAAGACAAATATTTTCAAGATTTATCATCCTCTTCACATAATTCAAAAGTGATTTGGAAAGCTATTAATCTTGTAACCAATAATAAATGGAACTCTTCTTCTCAAAATCCAATAAAAGAAATATCACCAGAAGATTTGAACTTTCATTTTGCAAATGTTGCTAATGACATATAACAAATGACAAAACTAATGATAACGATTTACAAGAGTTACAACAATATTGTCGTTCAAATAAATGTCACTTCGCTTTTCACCATACCGTATAGTTCAATAAATGAAGTTTTCAGTTGGTTGCTGAAATTAAAACAATCAGGAACCAGAGACTTGGACGGAATCGATGGAAGGGTATTGAGAATCTCTTCAACAGTTATCGCTGATACAGTTACACAGAACAAAGATGGGATGTGTGAAGACTCATCTGAATGAGCAGCAGCGCACTGCATCAGCAGATAAGACGTCGGAAGACCAAGGCCAGGATTTAAACCACAGTGCCAAGGACATCCACGCTGTTGGTTCGGATGAGGAATTTGCACAGGCCCTCGATGCCAGGCGCCTGAAACTCAACCTGCCACGAGCAAACGAAACTGAAGATTGGGAGAAACTGGATGCAAAAATCGTCCAAAGACTCGATGCACTGATAGGGAAAAGCACCCTGGAACACAAACTAGCCACATATGGGGACATTGTGTATGCCACATGTAGAGACGCCTATGGAGCAAAACTACCCAAAGAGAAAACACCTCCAAAGAAATCCAGACGCCAAGAAAAGATGGACAAGATCAGGGTCCAAAAGAAAAACCTCAAGATGCAAATGAAGACCGCACTGCCAGCTGAAAAACAAGGCTTGGAAAAACTGTGGAAAGACCTGAAAGAAAAACACAGTGCCCTCAGCAAAGCGGAATCTGCGAGGAAGAGGAAGAGCAAAAAGAAGAAGACACAAGAGCGCTTCTTCAGAGACCCCTTCCAGTTTGCCAGAACACTGTTTGAGCAGCCAAAATCTGGGACCCTAAGTGTGGACAAAGGAGTTCTTGAGCAGCATCTGAGGAAAACATACTCTGACCCACAGAGCAAAGCACCACTCGACATTCAAGGTCTGGTGTGGCCAACCAACCCTGAGGAACAGTTCAATGGCAAGCCTCCAACGTTGGCGGAAATCAAGAAGGTGGTCGACAAAGCCAGAGCCAAATCATCACCAGGGCCAAACGGAATACCTTACCAGCTTTACAAGAAATGTCCCAAGGTGCTGGAGTGGCTCCACAGGCTGCTGCGATCGGCTTGGAGAAACCAGAAGATCAGCGGCCAGTGGATGACGGCAGATGGTGTGTACATCCCCAAAGAGCAAAACTCAAGTGACATTAGCCAGTTCAGGCCAATATCACTACTGAACGTCGAAGGGAAAATCTTCTTCTCTGTCATGGCAGCAAGGCTGACCAAGTACCTGATGGAAAACAAGTACTTGGATGTGTCAGTCCAGAAAGGTGGCATCCCAGGCGTGGCGGGCTGTGTAGAACACGCCACAATGATCTGGGACGCAATCCAAAAAGCAAAAACAGAAAAGAGAGACCTGGACGTAGTGTGGCTTGATCTGGCAAACGCATATGGATCTGTGCCCCATGAGATGATACAGTTGGCTCTTGAGATGTACCATGTGCCAAAGAACATCCGCGACATGCTCAAGAAGTACTTCAATGGCTTCTCAATGCGGTTCTCTACCAAGGAGTACACAACAGACTGGATCAACTTGGAAGTGGGTATTGCAATGGGCTGTGCAATTTCCCCAATACTGTTCGTGCTGGCAATGGAACTCATCTTGAAAGCAGCAACAAACAACGCGAGACAAACAGACCTTGGCGATGGATACAAGATGCCTCCTCTCAAGGCCTTCATGGATGACACTACAGTGATTTCATCCAGAGAAGACGAGACACGTCATGTGCTGGAGAGGCTGGACGACATAGTTGCCTCATCCAGAATGAAGTTCAAGCCAAAGAAATCACGGAGTCTCTCACTGAGGAAAGGAAAAGTGGCCGGATCTGTGGTCTTCAGTGTTGCCAACCAGGCCATTCCAACAGTCACAGAAGAACCAGTCAAGAGCCTTGGAAGATGGTATGATGATACACTGAAAGACACACAAAGAGCAAAAGAAACCAAGCAGATGGCGGAGGAAGGCTTGGAGACCATTGACCAGTGTGGGCTCCCTGGCAAATACAAGGTCTGGTGTCTGCAGTTCATGCTGATACCAAAGCTGCTATGGCCTCTGATGATATACAACATCTGCACCAGCATAGTGGAGGCAATGGAAGCCAAAATCAACAAGTTCACAAGGAAATGGCTTGGTGTCCCACCCTGTCTGACTGACATAGCGCTGTACTGTCGCCAAGCAAAGCTGAAACTACCCCTGAAATCCATCCTGGAGGAATACAAAGCAGGGAAGATCAGACTTCAAAGCATGCTGGAGGACTCAGGAGACAAGGTGATAGAAGCAATTAAGCCCCAGCTGAAGACAGGCAGAAAATGGAAAGTTCAAGAGGCGATGGATTCTGCAAAAGAAAGTCTCAAGATCAGAGAAATAACAGGACACACACAGACCAACAGACAGGGACTGGGGGTGACCAAAACTGAATGGTGGTCAAAGGCCAAAGGAAAAGCCAAAAGAGACATGATGATTCAGGAGATGAGAAAAGAAGAAGACCAAAAAAGACTCCAAAAAGCAGTCCAGCAGAGCCAGCAAGGACAATGGACAACGTGGGAGAATGCACTCCAAAGAAGTCTCACTTGGAATGACATTTGGCACATGGCCCCTCTCAGGATCAGCTTCATTCTCAGATCTGCATATGACCTTCTGCCCTCAAATGCAAACCTGGTGAAGTGGGGGAAAACAGACGATCCTGCATGCCCCCTCTGCCATGAAAAACAAACAGTGGAGCATGTCCTAAGCTCATGTAAAGTAGCCCTGGCTCAAGGAAGGTACACATGGAGGCACAACCAAGTGCTCAAAGAAATTGTACAAGTAGTCTGGGCTAGTACCAACACCACAAAAGGGAAAATCAGGACTCCAAAAGCACCCGCAACATTCTTCACGGCAGGAGGCAGCAAATCATGGCCAAGAACAACAGTGCCACTCGAAACATGCAGGCAGAGTCTGCTGGACGGGGCAGATGACTGGGGGTGCACTGCAGACCTCCCAGAATGGAAGAGTCACCCAGAGATCATCAGCAAGAGTGGCATGAGACCAGACATAGTAGTCCACTCTAAGTCAACCAAGCAGCTGATCATGATCGAGCTCACGGTGCCATATGAGAACAGAATGGAGGCAGCTCAAATCTACAAGACTGAAAAGTATGCTGATCTGGCAAACAGCCTGAGGAGAGAAGGCTATCAGGTCAAAGTCCTCACTGCAGAAATTGGAGCTAGGGGTTTGTAGGAACGTCTGCATACAGCCTCATGAAACAGCTCTCAGTTGCAGGGAAGGAAAAAACCAGAGCCCTGAAAGCAATGGCAGAAGCGGCAGAGAGGTGTTCAAGCTGGATCTGGTCAAGGAGGAACAAAAGTGAACTTCATAAGGCTTAATTTCCCTACAAATATCAGGTGTCCCTGTGGCTCAGTGGTTAAAGCGCGAGTCATTAAGTGGAAAATGAGCATGTCCAGAGGGTCATGGGTTCGAATCCCAGCCATGGCTCGTCCCAAGATGGGAAAAAAAGGGGCAGCAGAGGGACATCCGGAGTCATGAACCGGGTGTGGCCCAACCCCCCTAGAGTGTCAGGAGATAAGGGCCGAAACACTTGCTTGAAGGGGCTTCTCTTCTGAGGACTCTCTGCTGCCACGCTCTCCACGAGTTTCTTTCTACACATGTTTATAATCTGTGCACTGTAAAAGAATATTTCCCCATAAAATTTAAACAGGCCAAAGTGATACCTTTGCTTAAAAATGGAGATCCTGCCAATCCCTCTAACTACAGACCCATCTCAATTCTTTCCCTTTTGTCAAAACAACTTGAAAGATATGTTAATACATTTCATTCTCATCTGAAATATTACCATCTAATTCATGACAATCAAACAGCTTTTCGACAAAATCATTCTTGCCATTCATCTCTTATACAGCTTGCAGATAAATGTCTATCTAATATAAATAACAATGAATTTACTGGAATTCTTTTTGTTAATTTTGCTAAAGCTTTTGATGTTATCAACCATTCGCATCTTGTAAAACAATCTTACACATTACAAACTATCAAGTAAGGCTATAGAGTTTATCAGATCTTTTCTTACTGATCGCCAACAACTTGCTGAAGTTAGTTACAACAGGTCTGAGTTACGTCCCTCGAAATTTGGTATTCCTCAAGGACCTGTTTTAGGACCCCTCTTATTTTCTATCTACATAAATGACTTGCCTTTATACATAAAATGCGGTTGTGAAATGTTTGCTGACGATACTTCACTACAACCGATTAGTGCTAATCCTACCACTCTAGTAAATAACCTTCAGAGCAATATCAACAGATTAATTACATGGATAGAAGTGAACTACATGGCCCCCAATGCAGATAAAACTAAATGCATGTTTGTGACCACACATAAAAAACGACAGAAAATGAGTTCTCCGTTTGCATCATTATACGTCAAAGACCAAAGATCGAGGAGGTAACATCTCATTAAATATTAGGGGTCATTATTGACAATGACTTATCATGGTATCATCACATCACTGATCTTGGAAAACGTATATCCAAAAGAATTTATCAACTCACAAAAATAAATCATTTTCTTAATCTTCAAACCAGGAAAGTATTCTTCCACGCACACATTCTTTCTCTTCTTAACTATGCGTCCACCTTACGGGATAATGCAAGTGAAGCTAATTTGAAACAAACAAGTCGTCCACACAAAAGAGCTATAAAGATAATACAGCTGAAATCTTTTACTTTGAGAGGGAGTGATTACAAAACGTTAGATATTCTACCGTTTAAAGATACTCTTCTTCAACAAATATTTATGTATGTACAATGTAGTGAATGGAACAGCTCCAAAGAAAATTATCCAAAACTTTGCAATCAATGAAAACAGACACTCACACAAGCTTTCCTTTCCCAGACCCCGCAACAATCTCTACAAATCAAGTTTGACATATTCTGGAGGAACGATATGGAACAATTTGGCATCATCCTTAAAATCATGTCTTTCGAAAGTAACGTTTAAAAGAGCTCTTAAAAGGAGTTTGATGGAAAAATCATCGAACGATTCATGCTTATTCTATTGCCGAATCTCTCTCTCTCTCTCTCTCTCTCTCTCTCTCTCTCCTCTCTCTCTCTCTCTCTCTCGTATATGTGTAATGTTCATTACAATAATTACTGAAATTTTGTACATTCGCTTTGGTAGAATTATGATCCTTTGAATGTGTTAAGTTACTTCAAGTTTTTGTGCATTTTCTTCATAATGCGTTCAAACATGATTTTGTTTGTTTGTTCTTTGTAATTACTATCATTTTTGTGAGGGCAGAATGAAAACAAGCTGTAAAGCTTATTCTTTAACCCTGAATAAAGATAATTTTGACTTGACTTGGCACCACGCATGCACGCGCGCACGCACACACACACACGCGCGCGCGCGCGCGCACGCACACAGACACGCGCGCGCGCACACACACACACATTAAACTGACAGCGTAACTAGCGAAAAAAAAAATTAATGTGCGTATCACAATATCTCCAAACCACATCGCTCGTCGACTGAAAGCATGGCGGGGAAGTGGAAAGGGGGGGGGGGGGGGGGGGGGGAGGAGAGAAAAAACCAAACGAGGAGGGCTGGGGCGGGGATGGAAAAGGGAAGGAAGGGGGGGGGGGGGGAACCTCCCAGAAGTCGGGCCTTTCGACATTCATTAGGTCATGGTGACCGAACGACGACGACGACTAATTAATTAAGCTGTGCTTTACAGCACGAGCCGCCGCCAGACCGCACTACAACCGGCGCTCGTTTTTAACCACCCAGATTAGAGCGGGGTGGAGGGGGGGAACATGTGTACGTCATGCCCTGTGCTGGCTCTCTCTCTTTCTCTCTCTGCCTCACTCACACACACACACACACACACACACACACACACACACACACACACACACACACGCTCTCTCTCTCTCTCTCTCTGCTTCTACGCAGACTTGAACAAAAATCGGCTATCTTCTCTGTTCCCAACGTTACCTGTCGTTTGGCCTCGCTGTGCTCTAAGCACTGAAACCACAGTCTGGACAGACCAGGCAATCATAGCGAGCCGACGGCAATCATAGCGAGCCGACGGGAATCATAGCGAGCCGACGGCAATCATAGCGAGCCCACGGCAATCACAGCGAGCCCACGTCGCTAAGCACTGAAACCACACAGTCTGGACAGACCAGGCAATCATGGCGAGCCCACGTCGCTGTGCAACAGTACAACCATAGTCACTGCTGAAAGCGCGCGCAATCTTTGGTAGACTACCCGCCAATAAATTTTTTTTTGGCTTCTGCATGACTATCCTTGAACTCTCTCTCTCTCCCCCTTCTCTCCCTTCGCCCACCCTCTCAGCGATGTTCAAAACCACACTTAACAATTCAGTGTTCGTACCGGTTCCGCCGTCCAGGAAGTTATGTGCCCTTCATCTGGTTTATCTCTCTGCAGGATGACGTCAAAACATTAACCAAGTTTGGTAAGGTAAGGTAATGTTGCTTATAGCCCAGCCGACCGCAGAGGGCCATATCAGGGCTGTCACCACGCTGAAGTCAACTCACAAGTCATTCATCCATACAGCCATTTAAAATACAACTTCTAAAAACAAACCAAGAATTTTGTTAAAAAAAAACAAAACACTTTCTACTGTAAATCTTAGATCAGATGAAAAATGCTAATTTCTCTCTGAAAGTCAAAAATCACATCAGGTGGAACATCTCTGAATAAGGTTTTCATGAAGTCTGCTGTGAAGGTTTGTCTCGTATCATGGAAGTCCCAACACTCTAAAAGTATATGTTTCATTGTGAGTGGTACATGACATGGAATGCACCATGGAGCTTCTTCCCTCTTTACAAGATACGAATGGGTTAAAAACGAATGGCCGGTGTGCAGCCGGCATAAAACCGTTTCTTCTCTGCGACCACCAGAGGTAGATGAGAGGAAATCTTTTGGGTTTGGACGGATCCGGAAAAGTTTGTTATCCGTCTTTGTATTCCAGTCCTTTTGCCAGAGGTCTTCCATATAATCATTAACTTTCGGTTTCAAATCTGAGCTGGGGATAGGTATGCCGCACAGTGCCTTCGTTGTGGCACTCATGGCCACACGATCAGCCATTTCATTTCCCCGAATGCCCACACAACCGTGAACCGAAGCAAGAACAATGTTGTAACCTTCCACACTTTCAAAGAGGTAACAAGTCAAAAAGAGTTCAGAAGTTCAGGATGATGGAGGTTACGACCAGCTATGGCTTCCAAAAGTGACAGTGAATCAGACAAAATCAGAAAGTCCTTGTATGTAGATTGCGAGATTATCTTCAGTGCTAGAACCGAAGCTGTAAGCTCAGCAGAGTAAACAGAAATATCTGACGGAATACGTTCTGATAATATCTGAGGAGCACCTGGGCAACAGGCTGCACAAGCTACTCCATCTTCGGACTTTGAACCATCAGTAAATATTTTATGAAAGGATGGGAATTTTGTACACAGATCAGCAAACAATACCTTGTATGCCAGAGAACAGGTGGATTCGTTGCAAAAAGCATCAAGAACAAAGCGGATTTCTGGTGTGAAAAAGGTCAATGGAGGCTTATCTGGAAATCTGGAGAAGTCAGACGCAACTCCTAGATCAAGACCTGCATTCTGCATACCAAGTCCTTGGCTGCATACCAAGTCCTTGTTAGTTTGGTGGCCTCAGAGAAAAAGAACCCACTCTTCAAACGGCCGACTAGTATCCATCCACCCGGCAAAATTATCATGACACATCTTCCACTGAACATCCACCAAGATTATCATGACACATCTTCCATTGAACATCCACCAAGATTATTATGACACATCTTCCATTGAACATCCACCACGATTATTATGACACATCTTCCATTGAACATCCACCAAGATTATTATGACATCTTCCACTGAACATCAACCACGATTATTATGACATCTTCCACTGAACATCAACCACGATTATTATGACACATCTTCCACTGAACATCCACCAAGATTATTATGACATATCTTCCACTGAACATCAACCAAGAGTATTATGACACATCTTCCACTGAACATCCACCAAGATAATCATGACACATCTTCCACTGAACATCCACCACGATTACCATGACACATCTTCCACTGAACATCCACCACGATTATCATGACACATCTTCCATTGAACATCAACACTGTGATGGTACCGTTTACCCAGTGATTAACCAAGTCATAATATTCCTTCATGTCATAATCAAATTTTTAAGTGACGAAAACCTTCCCCCCCCCCCCCCCCCCCCCCCCCCCCCGTCTAATCCTATGACATTGCTTACTGAAAACAAGTGCATGGGCAGTAACTCTTTCAGTCCGCATCTACATTTGCTTCTCTTTGGGGAAAAAAAAAAATTCATTCACGCACTGAAGTTTACAACAAACACACACAGAACCATAGTTTTTTTTCCTTTTTTTTTTTTGCTTCCATGTAAAAGTTAACGCAGCAATTTTTGCTGGCCTTGCATTTTGATGCGACCCGGATCAAAAAGCGGTCAGGATTGTTAACCATGGTGGGGGTCTGTGCTCTCCGGGGAATGCCCTTCAATGAGGCGACGTTACTGTTCTCTGGTGCAGATCTTCCTGTGGGATATAACGTTGTCATATTTGAAGGAAAGGTTCCTTTTTCAAGGGGAGGAGGTACAGAGAGGGAAGGAGGGGGGGGGGGGGGGGGGGGAGGGGTGCGGGCGGGTTGAAGGGACGGAGACGGGGTAGTAGTGGTGTGAGGGTGGTGGCTGTAGAATGGTTGTGAGGCAGTGTCAGTTTCAGCTGCATACGATCCAGCCCGCCACACCGGCTCTCTCTGCAGGGCAGTACCACAAGGCGAAACAAGCTCTGTCCGGGTGAATCCGCTTCAAAATGAAAACCACGCCCCTGGTGAATCCGCTTCAAAATGAAAACCACGCCCCTGGTGAATCCGCTTCAAAAAAAAAAAAAAAAAAAACCACGCCCCTGGTGAATTCGTTTCAAAATAAAAACCATGCCCCTGGTGAATCCGCTTCAAAATGAAAACCACGCCCCTGGTGAATCCGCTTCAAAATGAAAACCACGCCCCTGGTGAATTCGCTTCAAAATGAAAACCACACCCCTGGTGAATCCGCTTCAAAAAAAAAAAAAAAAAAAACCCACGCCCCTGGTGAATCCGCTTCAAAATGAAAACCACGCCCCTGGTGAATCCGCTTCAAAATAAAAACCACGCCCCTGGTGAATTCGCTTCAAAATAGAAAAAAAACCACGCCCCTGGTGAATCCGCTTCAAAATGAAAACCACGCCCCTGGTGAATCCGCTTGAAAAAAAAAAAAAAAAAACAACACCACGCCCTGGTGAATCTGCTTCAAAATGAAAACCACGCCCCTGATGAATCCGCTTGAAAAAAAAAACCCACCACGCCCCTGGTGAATCCGCTTCAAAATGAAAACCACGCCCCTGGTGAATCCGCTTGAAAAAAAACCACGCCCCTGGTGAATCACCGAACACATCACTTAAAACTACTGAAGCCATTCATTCAGCAGTGCGGCGTCTCCTCTTGTGAGCTGCCTTTTGACTCCTCTGATAAGATGAATCATTAGTCCATGCGGACCAGCCGTGCTGAAACTGCGACAGGACACCAAGCTTTGGGAATAGTAGTACCACAAATGTTGCAAGAAGACATGACAGAAGAAAAAAATAAAAGAAGAAAAGAAAAACACTGCAAAAAAAAAAAAAGGGACAACAGAATGACTGAAACTGGAAAGAAGACAGCAAAAAGACAAGACAGGAGTGAATGGAAGAAAGAAAGAAGGAAAGAAAGCCCGCAAGAAAGAAAGGACAGAAAGTTTGCAAGAAAGAACGAACAGATGAAAGAAAGATAGCAATCAAGAAAAAAAAAAGGTACAAAAGAGAGAGAGAGAGAGAGAGAGAGAGAGAGAGAGGAGAGAGGAGAGGGGGGGTGGGGGGGGGGGGGGGGGGGGGGGGGAGGAGCGGGGGTCGGAGAGGACAGTCGCAAAACCAGACAATAGATAAACAGAAAAAAGGCGAAATCGGTGACGGAAAAACATGCTTTTTTCCGACGTTTGAAAATGTCAGAGTAACTTTTCACTGCGCGGGCGCGCGTGCACGCACGCACGCACGCACGCACGCACACACACACACACACACACACACACACACACACACACACAGCCTGTACGTTCGCGGTCATGCATACGTATGCACATAATACTTTGACAGAGAGAGAGAGAGAGAGAGAGAGAGAGAGAGAGAGAGAGAGAGTGCGTGTGCGTGTGCGTGTACGTGTACGTGTGTGCATGAGTGCCAGCGTGCATGTGTATGGGTTCTCGTATGCGTGAGAGAGACAGACAGACAAGAGACGGAGAGAGACAAGAGCGAGGCAGAGCGAAAGAGACAGTGGGGAGGGAAGGGGTGCGTGGGGGCGGGGGAGCGTAGGGTGTATAGAATGACAAGAACGCCGGGGCTGGTGTGTGGGTATGGGGTGGAGGGGTAACGGGTGGGTTATGGGGTGGAGGAGTAACGGGTGGGTATAACAGGGTGGACGGGCATGGTGAGTAGAGGGGTAGGGGAGGAAGGTAGAGGAACGAATTTCGTCACGTACACCACCTAACTTCCTCCGGAAATCGCTCCTCTGTGTGTGTGTGTGTGTGGTGTGTGTGTGTGTGTGTGTATGTGTGCGTGCGCGCGTGCGCGACCTTATCCAGTCCCTCCTACTCGTCCCCAATAACTCCTACGACAGCCATTCTCCATTGCTTTGACGAGACCTCGTTGATTTTTTTCCGCGTGAACACAATCACGCCCTGTTACGACGTTCCCACAAGAGAGAGAGAAGAGAGAGAGAGAGAGAGAGAGAGAGAGAGAGAGAGAGAGAGAGATTGATTGTGAGCATGCACATGCGAGGAGTGTCCGCACATGCATGACGGCGAGACCAAGACTGGGGTATGGGGAGGGCGGGGAGGTAAGGGCAGCACCACCACCCCTGCCACCCCCCCCCCCCCCCCCTGTTTGCGTCACCTTCAGCGTTCGGATGGATCCGCTTGAATGCGTTCGGTCAGAGAGAAGCCAATCGACCTATCTGTCTATCTACCTGTCTGTCTCTCCGATCATCCGAGCTTCCGTCTGTCTGTCTATCTATCTATCTGTTCATTTACCTATCTACCTGTCTTGTAAGTCTACCTGTCTATCTATCTATCTCTCCCTCCGCCTGTCTGTCTATCCCCCTGATCTGTCTATCTACCTGTCTGTACATCTGCCTGTCTATCTATCTCTCCGTCCGTCAGTCTGTCTATCTCTCCGTTCGTCCGTCCGTCAGTCTGTCTATCTCTCTACCTTTCTATCTATCCACCTGTCTGTATATCTACCTGTCTATCTATCTGTCTATCGATCAATTTATCAGTCTGTCTGTCGGTCTATCTATCTAGAAGAGAGACAGTATCTATGTGCCTATCTAGACAGACAGACAGATATACACAAAGAAGACAGTGCAGTGGCGAATGCCTCATGGTATCTGTCTTCTGTATTTTAATACTCGTATTCACTCTTTTTCTTCGTGGATTCACGCACGCGAGCGCGTGTGCTCGTGCACATCAAGTGCAAATAATTAGGCTCGGTAAAGAAGTGAGGGAAAGGGGGGAGGGGTTGGGTGGGGAAGAGAACGGGGTCGTGGGCTGGGTGAGGGGGGGGGGGGTGGGTGGGTGGGGGGTGACGGGCGCACTCGCACTTAATGCATCTCCCCCCACCCCCACCCCCGCCAGTAAAAATAAACGCAGGCACACGCACACATCAACCACACCTGTCCAACACCCCCCCCCCCTCCTCCTTCCCCCACTCGCTGATGCATGCATGCATACCTGGGCTAGCGAAACAAGGAGTCTAGACGATTTCCACCTGCCGTGAGGTCAACTCGACATTGTGAACAATCCGATCACCATCCTACTCTACCTGGGACAACTTGGTTTCTTTATCAAACTCTTTCCTTTATTCACACCTACTTGCTCTCTGTGTCTGAAGAGTTAGGTGTGTGTGTGTGTGTGTGTTTGTGTGTGTGGTGTGTGTGTGTGTGTGTGTGTGTGAGAGAGAGGAGAGAGAGAGAGAGAGAGAGAGAGAGGGAGAGAGAGAACGTGACCGTGGGGGAGGGGAAGGGGTGTGGAATGGCAAGGACGCAGGGTGGGTGGGTGGATGTGAGGGTGGATGATGGGGAGGAGGAGCAAGACAGGATATGAAGAAACGAATTTCGTCATGTGCACCAAACGTCCTCTGGAAACCGCTTCTGCATGTGTGTGTGTGTGTGTGTGTGTGTGTGTGTGTGTGTGTGTGTGTGTGTGTGTGTGTGTTGTGTGTGTGTGTGTGTGTGTGTGTGTGTGTGCTGCGTGCGTGCGTGCGTGCGTGCGTGCGTGCGTGTGTGCGTACGTGCGTTTGTATGTATATGTGTGTGCGTACGCGCGCGCTCACGCGCACATGCATGTGTGTGTATGAGTGCAATTTCATCCAGTCCTACCCCTGCATAACCCCTCCCATCTCGTCCCATTAACTCCTATAATCGCCCTTTCCATTATTTTGACGATTTGTTTTTTTCTTTTCCAACACACACATCAGAAACTACAGAGAGAGAGAGAGAGAGAGAGAGAGCGAGACAGACAGATAGAGACAGAGAGAGATTATTGAAACGTACGAGCACATGCACACACATACATGGCGCACAAGATGAGGTTTGTATATTTGGGGGGGGGGGGGGGGGGGGGGAGCGCTGTGAAGTAAAGGACACCACTACCACCTTCCCTCTCCGTTCTGCTTTTCCTATCACTTCTTCAAGCGTCCTTGTATAATCCTTCAGTAAGTTTTAGTAAAAGAAGCCTGGTCCTGCAACATCACCACCCACTAAAAACAACTGAACTGTTCACAATAAAAAAAAAACAACACACAAAACAATGTGTGTTTAAACTATAACATCATAACAAGGCAATCGTCGTGAACGTTTGTACAAAGACGATCAATCTGTACAGCTATTTTTGCGTGTTTAGAATAACGAAAAGGAAAGTTGTGGGCAGGGGTGGGTGGTGGTGGTGGTGGTGGGGGGGGGAGGCCTCACAATACCTGCATGCCTTTCGTGTTAACACACGTATGCACTTTTCCACTTGGACCATCGCGCGTGAATCAGCATGCGCAAAAAGTGCAGGTGAGCTGGTTCGGTGAAAACCCCCCCACAAAAAACTGACCAGAATAAGGATGGACAGGGTGGCCGGTTGGGAGAGAGAAACGGGTGGGTGGGATGGGAAGAAGGTGAAGGGACCACTCGCACTTCATGGATCCCCCCCCCCTCTCCCCCAGGAAAAATAAACGCAGGCACACGCACACATCACCCACACCTGTCCACCCTCCCCCCCCCTCATCCCCCACCTTCCTTCCTCCACTCGCTTGATGCATGCTGACATACCTGGGCTAGCGAAACAAGGAGTCTAGACGATTTCCACCTGCCGTGGGGTCAACTCGACATTGTGAACAATCCGATCACCATCCTACTCTACCTGGGACAACTTGGTTTCTTTATCAAACTCTTTTCTTTATTCACACCTACTTGCTCTCTGTGCCTGAAGAGTTACGTGTGTGTGTGTGTGTGTGTGTGTGTGTGTGTGTGTGTGTGTGTGTGTGTGTGTGTGTGTGAGAGAGAGAGAGAGAGAGAGAGAGAGAGAGGGTGGAAGACTCTGGGTTACGGGGAAGGGGGAGGGGGTATAGAAGGGCAAGGATGCAGGGGTTGGTGAGAGTGTGTGTGGGAGGGTGGAGGGATGGAGGGTTGATAATGGGGTGGAGCGGGTGGTGGAGGTGAACAAGCGAATTTTGTCACGTATACTTAGCTTCCTCTGAAAACCGGTTCTCTCTCTCTCTCTCTCTCTGTATACGTGCGTCATCTTATCCAGTTCCTACCCACCCACTCCCAATCATAAAGCCTCCCCTCTCGAACCAATAATCCTACAATCGCCCTTCTGTATTGTTTCGATGAGACCAGACTGATTTTATACAACAGAAGAAGAATTTGGAACCGCGCCTGCTGCCATGTTCTCTGAGAGAGAGAGAGAGAGAGAGAGAGAGAGAGAGAGAGAGAGAGAGGGAGAGGGAGACTGACAGAGACGGGGGAGAGGGCAGGGATAGCATGCTTTTCTCAAGGGATGATAACGATTAGTAGATGACAGTGACAATAACTTTCACACACACACACACACACACACACACGCGCGCGCGAGCGTAAAATGGGGTAAACACTTAACAGGAAATGACATCTACAAACAGCTGCTCAGAACATGGAGAGATCTGACAAAAGAAAGGAGCTGAAGACGACAAGAAGAAGAAGAAGACGAAAGGGGACAAACAACAGTAAGAATAGAAAGGAGGGAGAGAGGAGGGCGTGGGGGGCGAAGCTGAATGGAAAAAGACTGGAAAATCTCACGGAAAATAAAAACCCTCGGAAGGAGCAGTCCTCCTCCGTCTTGATCAATTCCATGTTGTTTACATCCCACCAGCAGGGGAGGGGGATGGGGGGGGGGGGGGGGGGGGTGTCAGGACTGTCCAGCAAGGTCAAACGGATCCTTCCTACCAAGGTTTCCACCAGATCCTCACAGATCCTGGATCCGCCCTTTCATCCATTCCACAGAACCGCGATATCATCTTTCCCGCTCGGGCGACCTCCGATCTTGGTGGCACCATGTGCCTGTGCAGTAGGAGTTTGCCTTGAATCGTGCTGCAACGGATCCTGCGAGGATCAACTACGTTCGAGAAAGAGCTGCAGGATTTTACAGTAATTGCCGTGACACACTAACACAAGACTGGAAAAAAAGAAGAACGAACAGAAAGCTAAGGGGGGGGGGGGGGGTGGAAAGAAGATAGGCAAGGTGAGGGGTGAGGAGCATTAAACATACATTCTATGGCAATATATATACAAACACCATTTTTTTAAAAACAGGTTTCAAATGTGCGGAAGAAAAAAAAAGACCACCACACACACACACACACACACACACACACACACGCGCGCGCACACAACCAACCAGCCAAACCAACGACTCCAAACAATGATCCGAACAGACTAAAATAAAGAGCTTCTCTGTCACACAGACACGTCGCTGCATGCGGACCGACCTCCACACAACTGCAAAGCCATGGCCCCACAGCGAGCAGGGGTCACAACCAGACCGACCTCCACACAACTGCAAAGCCATGGCCCCACAGCGAGCAGGTGTCACAACCAGACCGACCTCCACACAACTGCAAAGCCATGGCCCCACAGGGAGCAGGGGTCACAGCCAGACCGACCTCCACACAACTGCAAAGCCATGGCCCCACAGGGAGCAGGGGTCACAGCCAGACCGACCTCCACACAACTGCAAAGCCATGGCCCCATAGCGAGCAGGGGTCGCAGCCAGACCGACCTCCACACAACTGCAAAGCCATGGCCCCACAGCGAGCAGGGGTCACAGCCAGACCGACCTCCACACAACTGCAAAGCCATGGCCCCACAGCGAACAGGGGTCACAGCCAGACCGACCTCCACACAACTAACTGCAAAGCCATGGCCCCATAGCGAGCAGGGGTCACAACCAGACCGACCTCCACACAACTGCAAAGCCATGGCCCCACAGCGAGCAAGGGTCAAAGCCAGACCGACCTCCATACAACTGCAAAGCCATGGCCCCACAGCGAGCAGGGGTCACGGCCAGACCGACCTCCACACAACTGCAAAGCCATGGCCCCACAGCGAGCAGGGGTCACGGCCAGACCGACCTCCACACAACTGCAAAGCCATGGCCCCACAGGGAGCAGGGTCACAGCCAGACCGACCTCCACACAACTGCAAAGCCATGGCCCCACAGGGTCCAGGGGTCACAGCCAGACCAACCTCCACACAACTGCAAAGCCATGGCCCAACAGGGTCCAGGGGTCACAGCCAGACCGACCTCCACACAACTGCAAAGCCATGGCCCCACAGGGAACAGGGGTCACAGCCAGGCAGGTCAGGACAGATTCGGGAAGAGGATCTCATGGACTACACCGAGAAGATGCCCCCACCCACGGCATTAACCGCACGCTCTCATCAGATCCTGTATACCTGGCTAACGTGTGGTCTGCTTATATATATATATATATATATATATATAGAGAGAGAGAGAGAGAGAGAGAGAGAGAGAGAGAGAGAGAGAGAGAGAGAGCGTGCGTGCGTGCATGAACATGTGCATGTGGATGCATGCCTGTATATGCCTGCGTAGGCCTGAGGTTCGTGCGCACGTGCATGTTGCCCCTGAGTAAGTGCACGCTTGCATAAGAGGACACACACACACACACACATACACATACATATGCAAATGTGAGGACAATGTAATTATGAATCAACATATTATCTGTGCTATGGTAGTTCTGATTACGGCAATTATTTCAAGTCATATCTTTAAAATAACAGACAGAAAAAAGAATTGGGGGAGGGAGGAGAAGAAAAGAAGGAAGACAGAAAGAAAGATAGAAACGGAGTTAAAAAAAAAAGAAAGAAACAAAATCAAAAACACACTCACACGAACACACACTAACATGTGCACCAAAACACCTCCAGGTGCATGCATACATACATGGTTGTCCACCCCTGTACAATATCCCCCACGCAATGGCATAGACATGCCATGCAGTTGTTCCATCGATGATAGGAACGTGATGTATACGCCAGGACCTGACGATTCACAGATCAACATGAACAATCCCACCTCTCAACGCCGCCTATATATAGCTCTAAATGTTCCTGCGTCCGCCATGGCGCGAACGTTACACGACAAGGTGTGGGGAAACAGAACAAAAGAAAACATCAAACCACCACACACACACACACTAACACGCACGCGCGCGCGCACGCACGCACGCACGGCACACACACACACGCTAGCGCGCGCACACACACTAATGTGGACAAACAGAACCCACCTTCCACTCTACCCACCTCCCCTCCCCACCCCCCTCCCGTTCTCTCTACCAGTGCAAACACACACTCTCATACATCTCCTCCCCCCTTCCCACATACATACACAAACATGAGCGCCAAGTAGATCGTGCATGATAAAACCGCGTCCCAATTCTCCTCCCCACCATAAACACTGCAATGTGTGTTTTGTGTGTGTGTTTGTGTGTGTGTGTGTGTGTGTGTGTGTGTGTGTGTGTGTGTGTGTGTGTGTGTGTGTGTGTGTGTGTGAGAGAGAGAGAGAGAGAGAGAGAGAGTGTGTGTGTAAAGGAGGTGGGCAAAGGGGTGGGGTGGGGTGGGGGGTGGCACGGGATAAAAGATAGGGGTTAAATGCGGCAGACACAAACGTGTCGCATGCAGATGACTGCAACAAGAAGCCCACCTGGATCATTATCACAGACATTGTCAAGGACCACAGATGACTGCACCAAGAAGCCCACCTGGATCATCATCAGACACTGTCAAGGACCACAGATGACTGTACCAAGAAGCCCACCTTGATCATCATCACAGACATTGTCAAGGACCAAGAAGCCCACCTTGATCATCATCACAGACACTGTCAAGGACCAAGAAGCCCACCTTGATCATCATCACTGACACTATCAAGGACCACAGATGACTGCACCAAGAAGCCCACCTTGATCATTATCACATTGTCAAGGACCACAGATGACTGCACCAAGAACCCCACATGGATCATCATCACAGACATTGTCAAGGACCACAGATGACTGCATCATGAAGCCCACCTTGATCATTTTCACAGACACTGTCAAGGACAACAGATGACTGTATCAAGAAGCCCACCTTGATCATTATCACAGACATTGTCAAGGACCAAGAAGCCCACCTTGATCATTATCACAGACATTGTCAAGGACCAAGAAGCCCACCTTGATCATTATCACAGACATTGTCAAGGACCAAGAAGCCCACCTTGATCATTATCACAGACATGGTCAAGGACCAAGAAGCCCACTTTGATCATTATCACATTGTCAAGGACCACAGATGACTGTATCAAGAAACCCACCTTGATCATTATCACAGACATTGTCAAGGACCACAGATAACTGCACCAAGAAGCCCACCTGGATCATTATCACAGATACTGTCAGGGACCACAGATAACTGCACCAAGAAGCCCACCTGGATCATTATCACAGACATTGTCAAGGACCAAGAAGCCCACCTTGATCATTATCCCAGACATTGCCAAGGACCACAGATAACTGCACCAAGAAGCCCACCTTGATCATTATCACACTGTCAAGGACCACAGATGACTGTACCAAGAAGCCCACATGGATCATCATCACAGACATTGTCAAGGACAACAGATGACTGTATCAAGAAGCCCACCTTGATCATTACCACAGACATTGTCAAGGACCAAGAAGCCCACCTTGATCATCATCATAGACACTGTCAAGGACCACAGACGACTGCACCAAGAAGCCCACCTTGATCATTATCCCGGACATTGTCAAGGACCACAGATGACTGCACCAAGAAGCTCACCTGGATCATTATCCCAGACATTGTCAAGGACCACAGCTTGCTGTGCACCAGCATTCCATTTCCTCTCCCTTGTCATTTCGTGTTGTTTACGGCCAAGCCGACGGCAGGGAGCCGTATCAACGCTGTTACCGGGTCGAAGTCGATTCCGCCTCAGGTGCATGCGCAACCAATCCCTTGCCATGCATCTTCCAAAACGGCTCTGAAGCTCGTGAACAAAACATAACGGTGAATTGTCAACAAATGAGTCAATATGCCATGAATAAGAAAGACCACGTAAAAACAAAACAAAACAAACATAACCGTTAATTACAATACAAGACTGACGGATATGACCGGGCCACCCACTGCCGATGCCCTAGGACACATGGCTCATTTCATGGGCTTTCTTCCTTTCTCTCCCCTCCCTCCCTCTTTCTTTCTTTCTCTTGGCTCTCCCTTCCTCCCTCTCTCTCTCTCTTCTCTCTGTGCCTCTCCGCGGTTTATCTATTTTTTGTTATGATTTATTCTTTGTTTCTTTGAGTATTTTTGTGTGTGTGTATATTTACTGTACATATGCTTTATCTTTGGGGTTACATTTTTTGTGTATATTATCTACTGTGCGTATGCTTTAAACTTTGGATTATTCTTTGTGTGTATTTGCTGTGCATATATAATGCTTTATACTTTGGGTTAATTTTTGTGTGTATTTGCCGTGCATAATTATGCTTCATACTTTTGGGTTAATTTTTGTGTGTATCTCCTGTGCACTGAGTAAAAACGTCTGTGATCCAACAACCTCGTGAGCTGCGAAGAAAGTGTAAGGAGATGACAGCAAGAGGGTTTCATCTTCAAGATCTTCAGATGTCAAGCTCTCCCTCAAGTTGATCCTTTGGGGAGGATGGATCGCAGAAGCCGACCCATAAAGATGAAGAACGTGGATTCCCCTAAGACTCGTCGGATCAAAAGGGCACAGCTTAAATAACCTCTCAATTTAGTTTTTTTTTCTATCTGCACAGCCCTCACCTCCTCCCCCCCCTTCCCCCACCTTCTTACCTCCCACCCCACCTCCACTGTCCTCCCACCTCCTCCCCGCCACCATCCGATAAACCTTCGCATCCTGTTTATTTCATTAATGTTTGCCTGCGCCAAAGAAGGCCATATTTCCACCCTCATCTGTCGACTAGTTGATCTGTCTGTCTGCAGCATGAGGGCGCGCGCGCGCGCGCGCGAGACAGAGAGAGAGAGAGAGAGAGAGAGAGAGAGAGAGAGAGAGATGGGGGAGGAGAGGGGGGACAGAGAGAGAGAGAGCGGGGTGGGGAGGGCTAGAGGAGAGAGAGAGAGAGAGAGAGAGAGAGAGAGAGAGAGAGAGAGAGAGAGACTGCACTGAGAGAGAGACCTCTGAGAGTGAGACAGAGCCTGAGAGAGAGAGGAGAGAGAGAGAGAGAGAGAGAGAGAGAGAGAGAGAGAGAGGAGAGAGAGAGACTGCACTGAGAGAGAGCCTCTGAGAGTGAGACAGAGCCTGAGAGAGAGAGAGAGAGACTGAGAGAAAATAAGAGAGAGAGAGTGCGTCTGAGAGAGAGAGAGAGAGATGGGGGAGGGAAGGGGGCAGAGAGAGAGGAGGGTGGGACAGAAGGGGGTGGAGAGGGATAGAGAGAGTGATAGAGAGCGAGGTAGAGAGCTTCTGAGAGAGAGAGAGAGAGAGAGAGAGAGAGAGAGACGCCACTTCGTAACAACATATAACTGACATTAACATAACTCAATATGGGTTTTATTCTGCAATATTTCGCCAGCCCTGTGCAAAAATGACACTTTCAGCCCAGTAACTAAAAGTTTTGATATTTCTAGATTTTCGCACCAAAAGAAAAACAAATCGGGATCTTGAGAATACGTAAAATCTGGAAATTTAAAAAACAAATACCAGGGTTGGCAGCTACGGACGTTACATTTTGTTTAAAAAAATACAAACGGCCCACAGTCAGCGTTTTGCTACGGATCCGTTCCAGAATCCAACGGCTTTGCACCTGAATCCCATTCCACCTTCAGGGAAGTTTCGTACACCTCACAGACTAACAAGCAGAGCAACCAAGCAGACAAAAGTAAGAACATCCTTCACAGTAGGAGTTGACCCTCCCCCCCAAAAAAAAAACAAACAAACAACAACAAAAAAACCAAGCACATACATACACAAACACGCACGCGCTCGCACGTACACAAACACTCTCTCTTCTCTCTCACTTTACTCTGTAACCTTCTTTTTTTTCTTTGGTCGCCTTCTGTCTCATATTTATCATTACAACAACAACAACAAGAGTCATCGGGAAACAAAGAAAAGTTCAAAGTTACATTATTTCCAACAGCAGACAAACAGTTCTTTACTAAATGTCACCTTTTATCTCACTGTCTGCTCGCAGCTAGCTATTAATCAAAAAATGTATTTTTCATCGTGTTTTCTTCGATAATAACAATAGTAAGACCACGGAGACAGCAACAACACATGACTTTTACAACCCTACAGTAATCGTTTATACAGTTGACACGTCTTCCTCAAGTTCTAATCGTTTCATTCCCGAATAATGTGCGTTACTTCCAGTCTGACATTTAATGTTCAATCTGATCTTTGGAAGTCCAACTTCCCCACTCCATCCAAGCGAGTGGCAAAGCAGATCCCGGACACCTCAACAACTGTGGGTCCGTTGAGCAGGCCTTTCATTCATAATTTTTTTTCTAAGTTTTCTTTCAACTCATCATTTGCTCGCCCCTGCACCCCCCCCCCCCCCCTCCCTTATCCTTCTCGTTCCCTCTTTTTATGTCTTGCTCTCTCTCTCTCCTCCCCCCCCCCCCCCCCCTTTTTTTTTCGTTTTTTTTTTTTTTTCTCTTCTTTTTCGCACTTTCAGATCCAACACTAGAAAATCAAGACGAATCAAGAAACTATAAAGAGCTACAGTACTAATAATATTATTGCTGTGGGTGATTGGAACATCACAATGGATCCACATCTAGACTGCTATAATTATGTACAAGATAATAATCCAAAGGCAAGAGAAGAACTCATAAACATGATGGAGGAAATAGGATTGGCAGATATATGGAGGGAAGACAATCCGGACTGTAGGAGATATACCTGGCGAAAACGAACTCCACTGAAACAAAGCCGACTAGACTTCTTTCTATTGTCTGATTATCTTTATATTTATCATGAAAAATCTGACATTGAACCAGGTTATCGATCTGACCATTCGATGGTTACATTATGCTTGAAATTTGGTAAAAGTGAAAAATTCAAAGGATTCTGGAAATTTAATGTATCTCTATTAAAGGATAAGCAATATGTAGACGAAATTAATAAGTTAATTCTGGATGTTATAAAAGAATACGCAGTTGATCAATCAGCGATACAAGATCAGTCAGTATTGTCTGAGTTAATAAAATCTGGACTCAGATTCAAGATTTCAGATAAAATTTTTTTGGATTTTCTGTTGATGAAAATTCGAGGGAAATCAATAGCTTACGCCACAATGAAAAAGAAAACAGCAACAGAAAAAGAGAACAAGATTTTAAAACGCATTGAAAGTCTTGAAAATCTTGAGAATAAAACAGAAATTGAAATAAGAATAATTGAAGAAAAAAACCAAGAACTAAGAGCAATCAGGGAACAAAAAATGGAAGGTGTATTATTAAGATCAAAAGCAAGATGGATTGCAGATGGTGAAAAAATATCAAAATACTTTTGCAACCTTGAAAAGAGAAACTATATTAGTAAACAAATGACTAAACTAGTGACTAAAGATGCTGAAATAATAAACGAACAAATATTGTTTTAAACGCCATGGGCCTGACAAACACGACGAACTGCACATTCTGCAATGAAGAGAGAGATTCAATCCAACACTTTTTATGGATGTGCAATTACGTTCAAACTTTTTGGAAAGAGGTTGAAAATTTATTTAACGAAAAATGCCGAAACTCGTTTACCATTAAAATAACACGCGATGTTGTTATCTTTGGAGTCGACAAACATATGCAAACAGAGACAATTTTTGACTTTATTATTATGGTTGCTAAATCTTATATTTACAAGTGTAAGATCGAAAGACGTAGGCCAAATGCTTCAGTTTTTCAGAGCCAGCTGAGCAGCAGATTCAAAATCGAACTCTATAATGCTTAAGTCAACAATGATCAAAACAGGTTTGATGCTGAATGGTACAATTACATGCCGATGATTTTTTACACAAATACTTTTAAAAAAATCGATAACAACAACAAAATCTCAATCTAACACGCATCTCCGTAATCCCAGTATCCATTTCTCAAGTTTTTTTGTTTGTTTGTTTGTTTGTTGTTGTTTTTTTTGTTTGTTTTTTGTTTTTTTGTTTTTTTTAAATTCTCATGATATTTGAATTGACATGTTTTTGAATGTACATTTGAAGCAACATACTTTTTTTTAATGTATTGATATATTATCCGTATGCTCTTGCTGTAATGTAAAAAATGTATGTCAAATGTGTATGATATATATCAGGGGAGTTAAAAAAAAAAAACTGTTTATAGAACTTACAGAAATGATGCCAATGTACATATGACGTATTTGTAATCTCTATATTGTTTGATTAAAAACGTGAGAAGAAAAAAAAAAAAAAAAAAAAAAAAAGAAAATCAAGACGACGTACTTTCTTGTCATTACAATGAATCCGCCCCCACCCTCCTCCCCCGACGCATTTCCTCTTTTACGTATATGATTTACCATTTTACTCACACACCTCCCCCCCCCCCCCAACCCCCGCCGCCCCGTTCTATTTGTTTTCCCCTCTCTTTTAACGCTTCAAACGTTTTCAACATTTCCTTTTAAATGGTGCCATTGCTTCCGACAATGCGATGCTTTTCTCCCAAGTCTGTTGGTTGGTTGGTTTGTCTGTCAGCAAGTTTTCGCAAAAACTAGCAGGACCAAGTTTCAATGAAACTCGATAGAACCCTGCAATGTGCCCCGTGGGCGACCCCTGTCGATGTTGGAGCGGATCCGAATCAAAGAGCGGATCTTGGATCCGTTCGACCTTTGGCGGGAGGTCAGCGCTCATCCAAGTACCCCTTATAATTGCATCACTGTTATGTTCAAACTGATCATGTTGCAGACGGGAACAGGGATAAGTGAACAGCAGAGGGCCCTCTCTCTCTCTCAATGTGTCCCTTTGTTCAAAATTTCAAATTCACACACACACACACACACAATAATATATATATATATATATATATATATATACACAGATACATACACGTACACACTCACATACAAAGGCCTACATTCATGCTTACACAACACACAGGCTTATTCATTTAATTATTCAGCCAGTCAGTCACTCTCTTCTTTCATTCACGTCTAATATCACTCAAAGTGAACAAACGTTAAACAGAAGTACGAACGAACGAACATACACACACACATCCATCCTCAACTTCCCCTTCTACTCACATCTCCCTGTCCAGCCATCTCTCTCTCTCTCTCTCTCTCTCTCTCTCTCTCTCTGCCCTAATCCTTCCCCTCCGCTTCGTTACATCTGCTGAGGTGCTATTGCACTCTCTCTCTCTCTCTCTTTCTGTGTCTGTCTTCCTTTGAGTAGTATTCACTTTTGATATGCGTTACAAATGTGTTTTCCATTTCAGTGCTTCACCTTCAACCCCTGTCCCTCCCCGATACCAGTTTCGCCCGGAGCTGTTTGCATTATGCTCACTTGCGCATGTGAGGAATGCCAAACTGAATGACCGGAATGCCAGTTAGTCGCGTTGTGATCTTGTGTGTAGGCCTCTAGGACACACAGAGAGAGGAGAGAGAGAAGAGAGAGAGAGAGAGAGAGAGAGAGAGAGAAGAGAGAGAGAGACAGACAGACAGACAGACAGACAGACAGCTGCATGTTTGATAGATCATCACTTGTGGTAAAAATGGATGTCCAAGGACATCAACATCGTCCTCTTCTTCCGAATTTCCCAACCTCCTCCTCCACCAACTCCACACCCCTCCTCGCCCAACAATCCCACCCCCCTCCCATGTGCCCTCCCCCCCCCTCTTCTCTCTCCCCCCACCCCCAACCCTGACCCGATCCCTTACCTCCGAGCTCTGGGACTGAGGGCAAGCCAGATGCACGGCAGTGGCGTGGCCGTTGCCGCGAAGCTGATGATGGTGGTGATGGAGATGGTGGGGCTGCATGTCGGAGGGGGAGGTGGAGGAGGAGGGGGCGCTACCGCCGCCGCCGCCCGTAGCCCAGCGGTGGTGGTGGTGGTGGTGATGGTGGTGGTGGTGGTGGTGGTGATGCCGGACCAGCAGACACACAACGCAGACCACCACCCCGACCACCAGCACGCTGGTTGGGATCACCACGATCTGCACCAAGTGACCCGCGTCTGCAACACACACACACACACATTATTTGAAAAATTGAAGTGCTTTGTAATTACTATTATCATTCATATAAGTACTCATATAATCACAAACATATGCACACACGTACATACTCAAACACACTCGCATATGTATACACACACACGCGCGCACACGAACATGCACACATACATGTGCGTGCACAAGCATAAGCACACACGTAAGAACTTGCAAATACTTTTTCCAGTTTTGTTGCAAAATAACTCACACATTATATTCAATTCACCAGCTTTAACTTAAACTGTTTTGTAACTTTAGAGATCAGTCCAATTGGTCACTACAGTATCTGATTTTTTTTTTCTTTAACATAAAAGTAATGGAGGGGGAGGGAGGGATGGTGAGGGGATAGAGAGGGAGGGAAAGGAAGGGGGTGGGGGTGGTGTGGTGAGGGTGTTCACCGATTTTGTTGTTATATATATGTTTTTTGTTGTTGTTTTTTATTATTTCTAATAGTGCAGTTATATACTTATTTCTTTGATCTGATAATATTTTAAATAACCGCCTAAGCACCATATGTATACACATATTTACACATACATTCATGCATACTTGGAACTCTATAACTTCCAGTCATGCACTAGTCTTACTCTCTTACTCACACAATCTTTTTTTCTTTTTCTTTCTTTTTTTTTTTTTAATCGTCTAATATCACGATTAGTGGAAAGACGTTAAATGAATGACACACACACACACACACACACACACACACACACACACACACACACACACAACACACACACACACACACACACACACACACACACACACACACACACACACAACCAGCATGAGTAACAGTCAACATCTGTACCTAGCAGATCCGTCTACTACACAGATGCTCTTCCAGGGGAGAGCTAAAAAGGGGCCCTTCATACAAAGCAACGTTTAGACATTTGATGTCCCCCGTCAATCCCCCCAAATCAATATTGCTCAAAACCAGCCCGCAATGTTGACAGCAAACAATAAAATGTTGATAACCTTAAAAAGAAAAATGACAATTGCCGAAGGAAAGGAATCAAATTACAATCCAAATCACGAGCAATGGTATGTCCCTGGCTCGCACAGTGCGGGCGAGGACAGCAAGGTGAAAGGAATCAGGGATAAAAATGACAGGTTCGCTGCATGGCTTTCGCGACGACTACTTCAACCCCCCCCCCCCCCCCCACTTGTCCGCCATGACAGTTCAGTGACGAATTCATCCTACATTAGTAAAGAACCTCTGAAAATTGACATCTAGAAATCATTTTAGTCTTTACGGGAGGGAGAGGGTTTTTCATTAAAAAAAAAAAAAGTAAACACAACTGAGATGAGGTAGTGTGTGTGTGTGTGTGGGGGGGGGGGGGGGAGGGGGAGGACTGCTAGCACAGGGTGGGGAGTGGGAGACAGTGGGAAGGGGGAGAGGGTTGGAGAGGACGTGGGGAGAGTGCAGTAACATTCGTGGTGAGAACAGCCGGTTGCAGAGTTGCCGGTTCTAGTTCGAATGCCTCGTGCGGATCGGTTTTCTCTCTTTTTTTTCGGTTTGAAATTCCTCTCTGTTGTCCCCCCCCCCCCCCCCCCCACACACACACACACACACCAATGAACGGCAATCTGCTTCGATTCAGGAACGGGTTAAGACGGTGGAAGAAGAGGGAAGAACCCCCCCCCCCCTCTCTCTCTCTCTCTCTCCCCCCATGCATAATGACCGCCCCCGACACGTGATGAACCTGACAGTCCACTGCTCCTACGGCCATAGGAACCACACACACACACACACACACACACACACACACACACACACACAACACATCACTGCCACCACCATAACCATCACTAACAAACAGAAAACTCACAAGAAGGGTACTTCGGAGAGCGTACACCTCTACAAAGGTCGAACCGATCCTGTATCGGTCCTTGGAGTTAGTTTTTTTAAGTGAAAAAAAAATTCCTGCCGCCTACAGAAGTAACAGTAGATATCAACTAAAGGTTACTTCCCATGTAACGGTTTTCTTTTCTTCTTTTTATTTCTTCTTTATTGATTTTTTTTTTTTAAAGGCTATGGAAAATAAGAAAATATCAACGTTTAACTTCATCAGTAGAAAGTTTTCATATTCCATGAAATTATATCACATTATAAAATAGTTCTGAACCCCGTAATGATTCTCACGTATCATTTGATAAAAATAGTTCTGAACACGTAAAAATGATTCTCATGTATCACTTGAAAAAAAAAGTTCTCAACCCGTAATAATGATTCTCATGTATCACTTGATGAAATAGTTCTCAACCCGTAATAATAATTCTCATGTATCACTTAATAAGATAGTTCTCAACCCTTCATAATATTTCTCATACATCGCTTGATAAAACAGTTCTCAACCCTTCATAATAATTCTCATGCATCACTTGATAAAACAGTTCTAAATCCGTAATAACAATTCTCATTCGCTGATCACGCAACCGAATAATAATTCCTGACACTTGATACAACAGGTCTAAACCCGTAATAATAATTCTCATGTATCACTTGATAAAATAGTTCTGAACCCTTACAATATTTCTCATGTATCACTTGATAAAATAGTTCTAAGCCCTTCATAATATTTCTCATGTATCACTTGATAAAACAGTTCTAAAATCGTAATAATAATTCTCACTTATCACTTAATAAAACAGTTCTAAACCCGCAATAACAATCCTCACTGTATCACTCAAACTACGGAACCGACGTTCACTAGTCATGATGGAGAGATCGGGTTGGTGGAGAGAGGGGATAACTAGTTCAGAACCCGGAACAATATTTTTTAGAGCTCACGCCCAGTGAACACTGCAGTGAGCAGCTTGCTCACTGCATCCTGGACCCCTTGTTTGATTTCAGGTCTACGCCACTGCACGCATCCACACTTCACTGGGTTCGTCCTCGGGCCACGTCCCATCTCTCCACCGATCCCCTCTCTCCTCCAATGCCCTCTCTCCATCGATCCCCTCTCTCCACCAATGCCATCTCTCCACCAATCCCGTCTTTCCTCCAACGCCTCTCTCCACCGATCCCCTCTCTCCACCGATCCCCTCTCTCCACCAATCCCGTCTCTCCACCAATCCTGTCTCTGCACCGATCCCCTCTCTCCACCAATCCCGTCTCTCCATCAATCCCCTCTCTCCACCAATCCTGTCTCTCCACCGATCCCCTCTCTCCACCAATCCCGTCTCTCCACCAATCCCCTCTCTCCACCAATCCTGTCTCTCCATCGATCCCCTCTCTCCACCAATCCTGTCTCTCCACCGATCCCCTCTCTCCACCAATCCCGTCTCTCCACCAATCCTGTCTCTCCATCGATCCCCTCTCTCCACCAATGCCATCTCTCCACCAATCCCGTCTTTCCTCCAATGCCCTCTCTCCACCGATCCCCTCTCTCACCAATCCGTCTCTCCACCAATCCCGTTCTCACATCCTCTCTCCACCAATCCCGTCTCTCCACCGATCCCCTCTCTCCACCAATCCCGTCTCTCCACCAATCCGTCTCTCCACCATCCCCTCCTCCACCAATCCGTCTCTCCCATCCTCTCTCCACCAATCCCGTCTCTCCACCATCCCCTCTCCACCAATCCGTCTCTCCAGATCCCCTCTCTCACCAATCCCGTCCTCCACCGATCCCCTCTCTCCACCAATCCCGTCTCTCCACCGATCCCCTCTCTCCACCAATCCCGTCTCTCCACCGATCCCTCTCTCCACCAATCCCTCTCTCCACGATCCCCTCTCTCACCAATCCCGTCCTCCACCGATCCCCTCTCTCCACCAATCCCGTCTCTCCACCGATCCCCTCTCTCCACCAATCCGTCTCTCCACCGATCCCCTCTCTCCACCAATCCCGTCTCTCCACCGATCCCCTCTCTCCACCAATCCGTCTCCCCGTCCCCTCTCCCACCATCCCCCCCACCGATCCCCTCTCTCCACCAATCCCGTCTCTCCACCGATCCCCTCTCTCCACCAATCCTGTCTCTCACCGATCCCCTCTCTCCACCAATCCTGTCTCTCCACCGATCCCCTCTCTCCACCAATCCTGTCTCTCCACCGATCCCCTCTCTCCACCAATCCTGTCTCTCCACCGATCCCCTCTCTCCACCAATCCTGTCTCTCCACCGATCCCCTCTCTCCACCAATCCTGTCTCTCCACCGATCCCCTCTCCCACCAATCCGTCTCTCCACCGATTCCTCCACCTCTCTCCACCGATCCCTCTCTCCACCAATCCCGTCTCTCCACCATCCTCCCAATCCATTCTCCACCGTCCTCTCTCCTCCAATCCCGTCTCTCCACATCCGTCTCTCCCACCGTTCTCCCAATCCCGTCTCTCCTCCAATCCCGTCTCTCCAATCCGCTCTCCACCAATCCCGTCTCTCCACCAATCCCGTCTCTCCTCATCCATCTCACCAATCCCGTCCCCAATCCGTCTCTCCTCCAATGCCATCTCTCCACCAATCCCGTCTCTCCAATCCGTCTCTCCTCCAATGCCATCTCTCCTCCAATCCCGTCTCTCCTCCAATCCGTCTCTCCTCCAATGCCATCTCTCCACCAATCCCGTCTCTCCTCCAATGCCATCTCTCCACCAATCCCGTCTCTCCAACCCCCTCCATCTTTCACCCATCCATCTCTCCGCCATCCATCCCATCTCTCCGCCAATCTCCGCCATCAACCTCCCCTCTCCATCATCCCCCCTTTCCACCCATCCCCCCTTCTCCAGCAGCCCCATCTCT
>CM065725.1:13094042-13101542 GCA_033310375.1 Conus canariensis | reverse complement strand
TTTTTTCTTTCCAACCCCCAACGATACTTCGGGTACCTCCTACCAGAACCAAGACTTAGGGATCACGTTGTTTTTCTCCTTGCAACCCCCAACGATACTTCGGGTACCTCCTACCAGAACCAAGACTTAGGGATCAAGTTGTTTTTTTCTTTCCAACCCCCAACGATACTTAGGGTACCTCCTACCAGAACCAAGACTTAGGGATAAGTTGTTTTACTCCTTGCAACCCCCAACGATACTTCGGGTACCTCCTACCAGAACCAAGACTTAGGGATCACGTTGTTTTTTTCTTTCCAACCCCTAACGACATGGAGCCGACTGGCCGCCCACCCCCTGCACTGGGATTCCCTCGCCTCGGTTAGGTCTGGCTGTAGAACTCTGTCTCTTCTCACGGCAACAGCTCTGGATAAGGTTTGTCCATTTAAACACTATGTACTTCTGCACTCTGTGTGTGTGTGTGTGGTGTGTGTGTGTGTGTGTGTGTGTGTGTGTGTGGCGCGCGCGTGCGCGCGCGCGCGCGCGACTGATATGTTTTAGTATAATTATGCGGGTATTGCATACATCTTTATCCATCATCATTGTTTTTACTATCATTATAAGCATTATGACTATTACCATGATTATGATTTTTATCATAAAATCATTATTACTATCATCATCATCACCACCAGTATGACTGAAACACACCTAGAGAAGTTTTCTGAGCTATTCAATACTCATGATCATGACTTCTTCTACCACTTCTACTACTGCTAACAGTACAAAAAACAGCAGCAGCAGCAGCAGCGGTAGCCAAACACCAGTAGTGGCAGCAGTCGTAACACCACAGCAGCAACAGCGATCGCACTACTGAAGCAGCAGCGGCAGTGTACACTACTACAGCCCATAGTGTTTCTGATGGCAATACAATTTGCCCTCCATTTCATTCAACTCTTGATATAGAAACACAAACACGAAATGTAAGGCAAGACAAAACGAAATAAAACAAACAAACGGGGTAGTGAACGCGTGCAGCCATGGTGTGGTAATTCACCAGTTCTGTACTGAAGTGGATTCTCGATGTTGCACTGCTGACGTCATAAGAACAGACAGCTGCTCTTTCCACATTTCTGGATTGAATTCATCAAACCGTCTCTCAAGCACATCTTTTTTTCACCTAGCAACCCAGAACATACTACATACACCTTTCAAATTTGTGAACTATACAACACACACACACACACACAGTGTGAACTCGGGAACTCTTGAGAGGGGGGGGGGGGGGGGGAGGGGAGGGGGCGCGTTAGAGTCAAGCACCTGTCAGGCAGCATGCTTCAGTTGAAAACCGGTGCCTACGTTGACAGAATTGCACACGGTGGCCTTTCTCCCGGCCTTTATCAGATTCTGTATCATCTAAATTTATTCACCACACTTCTTGTGATGAAGCTGCACACACACACACACACACGCGCGCGCGCGCGCGCGCGCGAACATACTATATCACTTTCTCATAAACATACACACATTATATTATATATATATATATATATATTTATAATATATATATGTGGTGTGTGTGTGTGTGTGTGTGTACACCGACAACATACACACACGCAAACACACACGAGACTCCACACACATACCACACACACACTATCCCTAGCAAATTGTGGTCAGGGGGGGATACTTGGCCTTCGCGGTCGGCCGGCCCCAGGCGGTATAAACAAGACAAACGTAGCGACAGCCGGCCGGGAAACACCAGACAGACACACCCCACCCACTCACCCCATCTCCTTCCCAGTCAGTCTGACCTTCACCTCGCGCGCCAAGTGCGCATCGCAGCGCGCGCGTGAAGGCCGTTCAGCTCGGCCTCAGTGACCCCGAACTTTTGACCCAGCCCCCTCTCCCCCCCCCCCCCCCCCCTTTCCTTCCCTCCCCTCCTCCGTAACTATCCGCTCCGACACCCCATTTATCCCCTCCCTCTTGTCTCTCCTCATCATCTCCAGAATAGCGAGCCACGTTTCACAGGCACAAGAGGCTGGTATGGAGTTCTCCTGAGAGGAGCCGCAGGAGGCGTTTCTCGGCCACCTCTCGCGGTGAAAGGTCGCTGAGTATGAGAATACAGTCGGCTTTTCCAACCAATCAGAGCACAATACTATTTTTGGACGGGGAGGGGGGCTGGAGAGAGATAATGGCTGAATACAATGGGTTTTTTTTTTTTTTAAACTTCTAGTCCTTCAAGATGACATATATCACTTTTGGATAGAAGATGCAGGGATTTTAAAAGCAATAAAACTGAATTAAAAAAAAAAATGAACGAACTTTCTCTCTCTCTTATGTACAAACAGCGACATAGTCACGCATCTGTGTGTGTGTGTGTGTGTGTGTGCGCGCGCGCGCGCGCGTGTGTGTGTGTTTGAAGTGAATCTGTACACACACAGATACATAAAATAAGTGACCCCGAAAACTCAGGAGGGAGGGATGGAGGGGAGAGAGAGAGAGAGAGAGAGAGGAGGGGGGGGAGGGGGGAGGCAGGCAGACAGAGCGCTCGCGCAAATGCGCACACACACACGCGCGGGCACACACACACACACACACACACCACACCACACACACACCACACACGCACACACACACACAGAAAGGGGGGAGGGAGAGAGAGAGAGAGAGAGAGGTGAGTCGCCATGTTCTGCAACCTTCTTCCCAACTGGTAGCGACAGTCGTCCGCTTTCACCCATTGACATGTCTGGCCTATTTGCGCACTGGCGGCTTGCACTCTTAAGCCGTACAGTGGATCAGAGTAGTGAATGGTAAGCTTGGGTAAGTTTGTTTGCCATGAAACTTGACCGTAACGCTCTTTTGGCTGGCCCTCTCAAATAAAGTTATAGACAGAACTGAAAGAATTCGATATCACACACACTACCAGACTCTTCTGCAGAGGTGGTAAGCCAGACTGTCTTCTCTTCTTCGCCGTCTCTGCTGATGACCTGTTTCTGACAGAACAGACTTTACAGGTTATCTGTCTTTTTCTGTGGTCAGTGGCACTGGACCAAAGTAACTTTCTGACCTCTGCCAAATGTGTGCTCCGTTCCCGCCAGCTCCGCTCTTCTTGCGACACTCAACTTCTTACTGTACTTTATACGAAGGCTAGCGATATGGAACAGACTCCCTTCCGAGCCCAAACGATATGCAACAGACTCCCTTCCAAGCTTAAGCGATATGGAACAGACTCCCTTCCTAGCCCAAACGATATGCAACAGACTCCCTTCCAAGCTCAAGCGATATGGAATAGACTCCCTTCCAAGCCCAAGCCATATAGAACAGACTCCCTAACACCCTCCGGCACTCTGATTCCCGTGCCTCTGCAACTCAGGCCTTCAAACTGATTTCCTCTCGCGGCAATGGGTCTGGTTGTGGTGTGTCCATTCACACAACATGCGTTTCTTGTATGTATGGTAAGTCTGGTTGGTGTGTACGCCATCCAAGTGTGCGTTATTACCAAGGAATGTGAAAGAATGAAAGATATAGCACCCCTGTGGACACGGTGTTTTCAGAATGTTCGGATAACGGAACAGGTGAAGGGGTGGATGGGGAGAGGTTAATCTATGCGGGTTGCTGTGGTAGTGTCCCGTTTCAGGGTCCCTCCCAACCTCCCCCCCCCCCCCCCCCCCCCCCCCCCCCCCCGTATCAGACAAGGTCAGCCTCTGGCTCATATGCCGTGGCTCTTCGACAGAACACAACTGTGACAACTGGGAGGGGAGGGAACCCTGAAACGGGACACTACCACAGCAACCCGCATAGATTAACCTCTCCCCATCCACCCCCTTCACCTGTTCCGTTATCCGAACATTCTGAAAACACCGTGTCCACAGGGGTGCTATATCTTTCACATCACATCTATCTTTCCGTCGGCTTGCCTCCCCTCTCTCCCCTCCTCCTATCTTTAAAGATTTGGACAGTTTGATCTGTGGACCGAATCAAGTTCTACTTCTCCTGTGTAGGAGTTATGTTGGTGCTTATGTTGCACGTGGGGGCAGCAAGGATTTATATACACACACACACGCACACACACAAAAAAAAAGGAGGGGGGGGGGGGGTTAACCATTTTTGCAGGCGGACGTGCATGTGGGATTTGTCTGTTGTCGAAATTGGGACGCAAAGACGTTGGGAGGACTGTAGGAGGAAGAGAGAGAGGGAGGGAAAGTGTGTGTACATGTGTGGGAAACGGGAGGGACACAACGTTATGACCGAGGTGTGGTTCGTGGTTTTCTCTGCTGCGTCAACCCACCGTTTCAGAGATCCACGCCGACAATCCCTATCGTGACACGCCTCTTTGTTTTCTTCTCACAAAAGTCTGTTGTTAACAGGACATCTCTTTGTTTTTCTTCTCACAAAAGTCTGTTGTTAACAGGACATCTCTTTGTTTGTTTTCTTCTCACAAAGGTCTGCTGTTGACAGGACGTCAACTTTCAGAGACCTCCCACTTACACCTGCCCTATCAATCATTCCGTCTGGCCTTCGGGCGCACGACCACGTGACGCATCTGTTCCCTTTACACTTCGTCTATCTATCTTACGCTCATGCATCAGCAACAAGATGAATACAATAACAACTCTGTGTGTGTGTGTGTATGTGTGTGTGTGTGTGTGTGTGTGTGTGTGTGTGTGTGTGTGTGTGTGTGTGTGTGTGTGTGTGCATGCGTGATTGCGAGTGTGTGTGTATGTTCTTCATACGTTACTTTGCGCAACACGTATTTACCAAAAAGATTTATTTCCCCAAAATCTGTCTTTAATTTTTGTCAAATGATGTCTTCTACTAATCGAAAACAAAATTAATGCTTCGATTGTCAAAGTATATTAGATCATCTCAAGTGTTTTAAATTGGTCTCTGTCAGCATTGACTGGCAATTTATATTTTATTTTTGGCTTGTTTATTTTCCCTTTCCTGTTACTGCTTTAAACTCACCCTTCCTCCATACCCCAAAAGGAATAAATATTGTTGTGTGTGTGCGTGTGTGTGTGTGTGTGTGTGTGTGTGTGTGTGTGTGTGTGTGTGTGTGAGTGAGAGAGAGAGAAAAGAGAGAGAGAGAGAGCGAGTGGGTGAGTGTCAAGGACATGCTCCAATTTAATGGACGCACGTGAACCCCGTTCTTGTCTGGAAAGGACGGGAGCAGTGTTAATTCCCTGATGCAAAAACTGAATGATACTCTCCCCCCCCCCCCCCCCCCCCTCAAATCCTCTCTTTCTTAACACGTCCTCTCCCTCCATCTTTCGTCACACACACAAATATCCACCCGCTTGTCCAGTGACCAGAGAAATGGGACAGAAGGGACCTCCCCCTCCCAGTTCTCTGCTCCTGCCATTCCTTTTAACACCCCTATCCCCATCTCCCGCCCTCCCCCTCCTCCTCGCGTCTTCCGCATTTCTTAGGAGAGAGAGAGAGAGAGAGAGAGAGAGAGAGAGAGAGATACGGATACGATAGTTTATTCAATAATAGGCCATTGCCCCTATTGAAGGGGATGCAACAAAAAATCGTTCCAAAAGAAATGTAATACAATATAACTGATCAAAATTGATACACTAAGAAACGCACACAGAACGTGAGAGAGAGAGAGAGAGAGAGAGAGAGAGAGAGAGAGAGAGAGAGAGAGAGAGAGAGACTCTGAGAGGGGCCTTACTATCAGCGACTGTATTGTAATCACCGCGGGTGTAAGCATTTGAGGCCTCGAATGAAGAAAGCTGCCTTTTGGTAAGAAATCACAAAACCTTGCCTCATTTGAATTCCTGTCTCTGAAAACGGCACAGAGGAAAGCAGCGAGAAGCGCTGCCCGCGGGTCTGTCTGTCTGTCTGTCTGTCTGTGTGTGTGGCTGTGTCAAGGCATAAACGGCATCTCTTGGCACTGGACAGGGAAGGAAAAAAAAAAAAAAAACACCTTTCTAAATGAGCTGAGTGTTCGAGCAACAACTGAAGTCTGCTCTGGTAACGCGCCACTACAGCATTTTACAGGATCAAGAAAAGGGGGAGAGGGAGGGGGGAGAGAGACAGACAGGGGAGAGAGAGAGAGAGAGAGAGAGAGAGAACAGAGAGACATTCAGAGAGAGGGCCTCGAGGCAGAGTCGGACAGACACAGAGACAGCGGAGATGAGGGATGGCTGGTTGCAACACACACACACAACACCTAAATGCCTTTCTATGTACATACACACGCTGATCATCCTAAACCACCCCCCCCCCCCCTCCCCGGTTCTTCTCGCCCACATGACAAGCTAAATTCTTCCACTACCCGTTTTCAATTCAACATAACCACGCGCGCCTTCAGTAGAATTCAAACACCCATTACACTTCAGGAGTGGGAGGGACAGAGAAAAAGAACGAGGGTGAAGATGAAGGCTTAAACTAATGATTAATAAAGACCAATATATATGTATATATACATATGCACAGTATGTATCCTAGCCCCATAGAAAACAAGAGTACATGTACAGGCACGAACGAATTGGGCCTTCAACAGGACAAGAGATACGGTGCGACGTGGGACGAGGTCGTGTGTGTGTGTGTGTGTGTTGTCAGAAGCGGCTTCAAAGGAACAACAAAAAAAATCCTGTTGGTTCAAATGGTGCAATCGGGGAAACAGACAAAGAATTAAACGAACAAACAAACAAAATAAATACACAAAGAAAGAAAACCCGAACCACCTCACTCGTTTTGCGAACACGCTACGCTCCGTTTCCGAACCGCGCCGCCTCGGGGCAAGAGCGGCGTGACGCATGCTTCTTCTGTGGGTTGCGCAAACACGGCCCCTTCGGCTTGGCCAGTTTGAGGTCATAGGGTCAGCAGGGGACACTACTCCTACTACCACATCACAACCGCCGCGTCCTTCTGGACGAGGCGACATAGGCAGAGCCGAAGCCCCCCCACCCCCTCTTTCTCTTTCTTTACTTCTTTTCACCCCGCTCCCTCCCCTTCTACCCCCTAACACCCCCCCCCCCCTCCCCTCCTTCGCTGGAAGACGCATTTTCTGTCGCGTCACGACGTTCGTTGAGAATAGTATGTCCCCTGTCAATTTTTGTTTGGAATGAGAATGAGAGGGAAAGTGTACGCACACGCATAGGTGAGAGAAAGAGAGAGAGAAACGGAAACGGAAAGTTTATTCATGTATAGGCCATTGCCCCTCATGAAGGGGTACATAACTTCTATACACAAATGCATAATTAACAACATATTTAGTATCTAATCAAGAAACCAGAACAGAACGCAACTTGAATGCTTTATAAAGATAAATGGACAGTTGTTTCACAGTTTGTTTATGCTCTGTTGCCATAAGCAATGCAAGTCTTAAATTTATTTGGAACTGCATAAAATTTACTAGGTATATACTGTGTTCTTAAGTCACTCAAAACAGGACAACATAAGACAAAATGAACATCATCTTCTTTTTCATTTTTGCAAAGCGGACATTTTAAGTCAGCATTACTGTGTATTTTGTAACGTAGACGATGTTGCGCTATTTCAGAAATGCCA
>CM065725.1:13074042-13089042 GCA_033310375.1 Conus canariensis | reverse complement strand
GTTTTCACTACTGAATGGCCAGATAGAGCCCACCATGGATAGTGTGAACAGTTTTCACTACTGAATGGCCAGATAGAGCCCACCATGGATAGTGTGAACAGTTTTCACTACTGAATGGCCAGATAGAGCCCACCATGGATAGTGTGAACAGTTTTCACTACTGAATGGCCAGATAGAGCCCACCATGCATAGTGTGAACAGTTTTCACTACTGAATGGCCAGATAGAGCCCACCATGGATAGTGTGAACAGTTTTCACTACTGAATGGCCAGATGAAACACACAAACAAATAAAAAGAATGACAGAAAGAATGAAAGGATGAAAGAAGAAAGAAAGAAAGAAAGAAAGAAAGAAGAAGAAGAAGAAGAAGAAGAAGAAGAAGAAGAAAAAAAAAAAAAAAAAAAAGAAATCTGGAATGTCATAAATTCTGACAATCAAAAAAGCATAGCGGAGTTTCAAGTGAAGAACTCTCGCTCACCAATCGCCAGACTACAAGAAAACAGTTTGCATGCCATACATTTTGACCGGGAAAAAAATGTCCCGAGTTTCCAGACAGAAAACCGATGGGAGAAAAATGTCGACAAAGGCAAACGGAACAGAAGACGACATAAACAGGTAAACAAGAATACCACCTCAGAAATGATGAGGGAGTCACAGGACTTTAAAACACAGCGACTATCAGTATCAAGCGGGGAAGAGAACTGCCGGGGATATCTACAAGAGCTGGCGCTGAAAGGGTTAGACACCCTTCCCTGACACCGGACGAGGACCTTTGTGTGAACAGAACCGTGTGATAGAAAGATTACAGCGAATCCAAAATCATGCAGCCCGAGTCGTCTGTAGAGCAAGAAAACATGCTCACATTTCGCCTCTCCTCCACTCTCTTCACTGGCTATCTGTCTCAAACCGTATCTCGTACAAAATCTCAACTCTCACTTTCTCTGCTCTCTTTGAAAATGGACCTTCTTATCTCTCAGATCTCCTTAAAATCTACACCCCCTCTCGACAACTACGCTCCTGTGCTGACGACCGCCTTCTGCGAATGACTCGCTTCAGGACTACTACTGGTGAAAGATCTTTCTCTTTTCAAGCTCCAGCGACGTGGAACAGACTGCCAGACTGTCTCAGACATTCAGATTCTATCTCTTCTTTCAAGTCTAAACTTAAAACCCATCTATTTTCTCATAATTAGTCAATGCTGTGGGGGAGGGGGGGGGGGGGGGGGGGTACAACCTAACTCATAGCCGTCTGGGCCTTTTCAAATGTAGCGTATGTGTATGTTCTCTATTATATGTATTTGTTGTATGATTGAACGTTATAGGATTAAGTTTTTGTAGTGATATTTGAAGAATAAGTGAATGTCACATTGGTAGGATTAGGATTTCTTAGTTATTGTAGTAACAGTATTTGTAGTTGGGTGTAAGGTGTATTATTGTATATGAGAAGGGTGAATGTAGTATGACTTTGTAAAGCGCTTAGAGAAATTCGTTTGATTAAGCGCTATATAAGAAATCATTATTATTATTATTATTATATACGTCTGGTTTCGCCTTTCGTCCCCTGGCCGAGACTCCGCCTGCTGGCTGCGTCTGTCCGCACATGACATCTGCCCGAGATGCACCACGACTTTATTCGGAACAACAGAAACAAGATGCAAAGCATATAAACGAACTCCCACTTTATCTTGAATACGCGTGAGATATTCCATAAAGAGGAAAAACCGTTTTGGGCCGTTATAGCCGTTAGTAACGGCTATTGTGGTAAACATGGGCCATCATCCGTGACCCATAATGAACATACCTTCACATTTTCAGAAAGATCGGCCAAATACTTTCTGAGATTTTCCATAAAGAAGGAAAGTGTTATGGGCCGTTATAGCCGTTAGTAACGGCTATAATGGTAAAAGAAAACATCGGGCATGATCCATGACCCATAAGGAGCATACCTACAAATTTTCAGAAAGATCGGCCAAGTACTTTCCGAGATGTTCCATAAAAAGAAAAACCGTTATAGGCCGTTATAGCCGTAAGTAACGGCTATAGCGATAAAACAACACATCGGGCATGATCCGTGACCCATAATGAACATGCCTACAAATTTTCAGAGAGATCTGAGATATTCCATAAAGGAGGAAAACCGTTATGGGCCGTTAGTAACGGCTACAACGGTAAAATAGCACATCGGGCATCCTCCGTGACCCATAATGAACATACCTACAAATTTTCAGAAAGAACGACCTAGTAGTTTTGTCTGGAGCGAGTGGAACACATTTTGACCACGGACGGACAGACGGACGGACGGACAGACACAGACAGCATGTCCTCGTTCCCACTGTAAAGTACTCCCTGTTCTATAAGAACTGGGAGTACAAAAAGCAGTAACTGATATCCTCCGTCGTAACGTTTGGACCTAAATCTCTTCTGGTGTGGCAGATAACACACACTGAGGAAATAATTGAGCTCACCGTCTCACTAGTAAGGTCTCCTACAGAAAATGTGTTGGTCTTGTGATTTGCATCGTTCTTTCGTTGCGCGGCATTGTGATTCGTCCTTTCCTAGTTCCTTTCAACTGCCGCCTGCAGTCATCTCACTTTGAAACGACATCTCTATGCAAGCCAGGAGCACAAAACAAGACCCTAATCTTACAAGCATTTTTAACAAAACAGATAGCAAATATGACACTGAACAATTCTCGCATCACCTAAGAGATGAAATGTAGATTTTGAAAAGAAGAGGTATCCTTACATTGGTTTACTACATACCTAAACAAAAGAATCGAATCCATGCCAAAGTCAAGAAGTTTATGTATTTGTGCTTACGCGAGTGTGAACCATTTCAATTGAAAAGTCATGTTAGCTGCTCCTCCTCCCCCCCCCCCCCCCCCCTTCTTTTTAATCATTATCTTTTTGCCTCTTTTACATTAACTTTATCATTACCTTCGTACTACTTGTTCATTTTCATCATGTTTTCAATGTACCTTTCCTTTCACACCAATGTACCTTTCCTTTCACACCAATGTACCTTTCCTTTCACACCAATGTACCTTTCCTTTCACACCAATGTACTTTTCCTTTCACACCAATGTACCTTTCCTTTCACACCAACGTACCTTTCCTTTCACACCAATGTACCTTTCCTTCCTTTCACACCAATGTACCTTTCCTTTCACACCAATGTACCTTTCCTTTCACACCAATGTACCTTTCCTTTCACACTAAAAACGTTAAAACCCACGTCAATCGGTAACACATTTGAAAATGTGTGTGTGTGTGTGTGTGTGTGTGTGTGTGTGTTGTGTGTGTGTGTGTGTGTGTGTAAATGTCTATAAATGTAAGAAGTATTTGTATGACCAAGCGCAATGTGCAATGTTTTCTTTACTAAAGATGGCAAGATTTCAAAATTTGCCTATAAACATTGTACTGGACTTATACCAATCAATGGTTCTGCCTGTACTTTTGTATGTCTGTGAAATTTGGGGATATAGTGATTTAAAGCTAATGGAAAGTTTTCAGCTTAAATTTTTTAAGCATCTTTTTCATTTAAATCGTTCTACTAAAACAGGACTAATATATGGAGAACTAGGAATGTATCCTGTTTCAGTTCAAGTACATGCACGAATGATAAAATTCTGGTCATCCTTACTTTCACCACAAACAAACAAATATTCATCTAGATTGTGTCAAGTATTATATGATTTATACAGAAAACAGGGTTTTACATCTAGGTGGTTGATGTGTATACGGAATATCCTTATCGAAACAGGATTCGACTTTGTGTGGGAGACACAAAAGTTTTCGTCTGTTCACAGTATCTGTAGAAATGTTCGTAATTCATTAGAAAATGTTTACATACGTGCATGGAACGATGCTTTAGAATCTAGTAATAAGTGTTTACTTTATAGGAATTTTAAAACAGAGTTTTGCCGTGAAAAATATATTGAAATGTTGCCTGATGTTTATATATACCCACTAATTCGGTTCCGCTGTGGTAATCATAAACTCATGATCGAAACTGGCAGACGATTTGGAATACCTCATGATGAACGACTCTGTCGGGACTGCGACCAGAATGACCTTGGCGACGAATTTCATTTTGTAATGAAATGCACCAAATATGATGACATTAGAAATAAGTTTATACCAAAACAATTTACATATATAAAGTCCGTATTTAACTATTGTCGTTTGCTCTGTGGTAATAAAAAGTGTTGCTAAACTTAGCGAAGTTTTTAAAACTTAGTAAAGTTGTGTAACATTATATCCAGCGTGTTAATTATCGGGAAAATTTTGGATGTTTGATGTGTTTCATTTACATTTGTTTATTTTGTTTTAAGTCCTCCATGCGCCAAAAGGGGTCACAGGATTAAATCTTTGAATCTGTGTGTGTGTGTGTGTGTGTGTGTGTGTGTGTGGTGTGTGTGTGTACATATAAAACTAAATGTGTGTTCATCTGTGTATGTAAGCACATGCATCTACGCTTTTTGGATGGATGCATGTAAACTGATCTGTGCAGGTGTACATAGCTGTGTATGTACATGGGTGTGCGTTTATGTATAAATGCGGAAAAAGCGTAATTAACAGAAACACTGGTCAGAACTGATTAATGAATCCTGACGGAGTAGGAACGGCAGGGAAATGACAGAACTGCCTGTAATTAGGAGGATGGTGGAGGAAAGGGGCTGGAAAGGATTCACGGAGTCGTGATGAGAAGAAAATGGCATCAATGGCATAACTGCACATGCCACATAAACGAAAATATTTGGTATGTCCGAATCGACACGCTAAGTACTCATCGGAGAAAAAAAAAGCCAGAAATGCCCGAAACAAGGGGAGAGGTAAGGGTAGGAGTGGGGTGGGAAGGGTTATGGTTGAGCTTCCCATGAAGATTAAAGCATTTACCTAGGAATCTACGACTCTCTAAGACAGAACTGCCAGTGCAACACACACACACACACACACACACACACATATATATATATATATATATATATATATATATAAACACATCAAAACAAACAATTGAAAGGGGGGGGGGGGGGTCCCAAAAATCATCAACGAAGTTCAAATGTCTTCTGGATTTTAAGCATTCTCCTGGGAATCTTCGGCCGACTCTCTCTCTCTCTCTCTCTCTCTCTCTCTCCATATTTACCTGACGCACATCGCTTTGTCTTTTCCATTTTGCTTTCTTCTTTTCCCTTCATAACTCTTTTTACAGCGATTATTTCCGAGACGAGTGTCACTGTCACGTGTTACACACCACTCCCACCCCAGCCATTTTGACACCAGCAGAATTGATAATAATCAATAAACTATTCCTATCTGACATTCCGTACTTATCGTTTTAAATATCAAATACAGCAGATGGCATTTTGCATTCCTGTGAGTACTATAAACCGGACTACTGATTGTGTGTCGAGAACATTTAGCACATGTAAATCGAATGCGTGAAGAATGTAACAAAGAAACCCCAAATTAAAATTTAAATAAAAACAATCCAAAACTATACTACAACAACAAAAAAACTACCACATAAAAACCTTGAAACGAAGTCACAAAAACACCTGAACAACAAAAACATGGACGATATATACGACTATCTTGCTGCTACAGATAATAATAATAATAACGATAATAATAATAATGCCGATGATAACAACAATAATGATGATAATAATCACAATAATAATCTAACAACAACCGTCGTCAGCATCATCGTCGTCCTCTTTGATGTATAACTCAAAGGGTCACAGAACCCGTGGGGTGGCCAGACCTTATTGTTCGCACTTTATACCTACGCCAAGGAGATGCTTCAATCCGTGTCTTTTGATCGCTTCTTCGGTCTCCTGGTCAACGACATACTGCAAACAACAACAACAACCCTACAGCATAGATTACAACAACAACAACAAATGGTGCGAAGACGGGAGGCGTCCTGAGACCAAATCACACACCTCAGTGGAGCACTAGCAAGCAGGCTGTGCGTGTTCCCTCCCTTCAGAACAGTTCGATCAAACTTCGATTAAGAATCAGTTCTTACCAGCCGCCGTGGCGAAGTGGTTAGCGTCCCGGACTCCCTCCCGGCTGGGAGGTCGCGGGTTCGATTCCCATCAGAGTCATGTGGAATTGTTCTGCCCCGACCGGCTCCTACCCAGAGCTGAGTTTGCTACGGGCTCAGTTGGGAAGACTGGGACCACACAGTCGAGTTTCATCCACTTAATGGATGCATTTCTGAGAGTGTTGCTCAAATTTGCTCACCAACACTGCAGGTGCCTGTATCTCTCGGGCCTGGTTGACGCTGGGATACATTATGAAAGGAAGCGTAGAGTGCAGCCCTGTCATGTAGTCTCAGACCGAAATGGAAATCCGTAGCATCATCTTAATCATCCTCATTCTCATCGATCAGCATTAAAAAAAAATGTCTCAAATTCTGTGGCCCTTCATGCCCTGCTCTCATAGTCACCTCAATTTCAATGTCCTCTCCACGTCTGTGGCCTTGGTTTGATTCCGTCGGGGTCACCGGTATCGGCGAGTCCATGGGGGCTGTCGTTGGACGGACGTGGTGGCGCCCTCCGGAGGGAGAGCTCACTCACGCCGGCTCCGCGACTAAGCAATTATTGTCGTCAGTAGGGGGCTTAGTAGGTGGTGTCCTGCATATGTTGGATCAGAACAGGCGCCAATGAACACCACCCAAGTGACTCGGCAGCAGTGCAGTGTCTCCTCCGGTGGGTTGCCTCTTGACGACTTGACATTGACTACTCCCTGTGGATTGCCGGTGCCGGGCTGCGGCGGGGTCGACCAGGCTGTGGCTGTGGACGGGGTGTCGGAATGAACGGCGTGGGTGCATCGCCTCTGAGGTGGCGCAGAGGCTGGGACAGCCCCAAAACAAAAACCCCAAAATATCAGTTCTTAAGTCGTCGTCACTATATGATATGCGAACAAGATCGTGGATCGTAGACTTCAGGTCACACAGACACTGGAGTTCGCCGTTCGTTCGCCACCTACCTTCACACGCCGATGGTTCGTTCAATGACGAATGGCCTTCAGGGCGAATCCACACACTGTTGGTGGAGATACACATCCAACACATTTCCGGACCACAATACGAGACACGGAATATTTTCACATCGCCGTAAAAGTGTGTGTGTGTGTGTGTGTGTGTGTGTGTGTGTGTGTGTGAGTGTGTGTTAATAGCAATGTGAAAATGTGTTCCATCTCGCATTCTTGAAGGGGTGGGGTGGGGGAGGAGGAGGAGGAGGAATGTAAGGGGTTTTCTCAAATCTATACATGTTCAACACACACATACAAGAGAGAGAGAGAGAGAGAGAGAGAGAGAGAGAGAGAGAGAGAGAGAGGGGGGGGGAGGAGACAGAGCGATAGATAAACAGATGCATATAGATAAATACAGATAAAAAGATAGAAAAACATACAGACATACATGCCTATACAGATAGAAAGTAGATAGACAGATAGCAAGACAGAAAAAGATAGACAGAGGATGGATAAACAGATAGACAGATACATACATGTACGTACCACTATGAGGTAGACGGACAGACAAAGCTTGTCATAAGCGTTCTATCTATCAACCTGGTGTGGATGCGGAACGACTGGTGGGGACAACGGTACGCGTACTTCAAGGGCAGATCCCAGATCTCCATTCATACTGGCATATCTCCACATTTTCATCCATTTGTCCAAAAATCATGCACGGACCTCAATGGGGAACACGCACACGCATGTACGCACGCGCGCGCGCGCGCACACACACACACACACCGAGCGCGCGCGCGCACGCACACACACACACACACACACACACACACACACACACACACACACGTGCAGGCACGCACTCGCGCGCGCGCACACACACACACACCACATGACATTACACACACACACACGCAATACACACACACATATTAGGCTTACAGGATGTAGTAAAATCTAACTAACTTTTTTTGTTGTTGTTGAAAGATTTGGAGCGGATCCGACTATACAGCCGGATGCAGTGAGCAAATGAACATTGTTTTCCTGAGGCTGGAGGTCAGGGCATTTTGCAGCCGCTCACTGCGCAGCATTCAACTCGGCTAGAAACCTCTCCGACCTTGACAGATGTCGAGGCTTTCCCGCCAGCATTTCCATCTCCCAATTCAAACAAAACAAACAAGTGCATTCGTCCTGTTACAATCAACTACTCCTGAAACACATCATGCTAAACTTAAAGCAAACAGACGAAAGCTGCCATTTTCTTTCTTTCTTCCTTCTTTTTTCTTTTTTTTTTTTTTTTTGTACGAACACACGTGCAACTTTACAACAACAACAACAACAAAAGTCTTGATGCATAAGTACTCCACCCCTTTTTGTTGTTTAAATATTACCGCGGTGCAATCGTTTACATTACTCACTAATGAATGCAAATTTATGTTTAAACCAAACAAGGAATTAAACATCATCTCCACGAGGGAAACATCGGCTCGCAGGCAAACGAACAAGTCGGCTCGAGTCAGCATGTCACTACACGATGTCTCGACCTGTGTCAGAATGTTTCAGAAAACTGGGCATGCGTGAGAATGTCACCATACAACTTGACCTGTTTCAGACAACTTGGCACGCGTGAGAATGTCATGATACAACTTGACCTGTGTGAGAATGTCACCATAAAACTTGACCTGTGTGAGAATGACACATAAAACTTGACCTGTGTCAGACTGTTTCAGACAACTTGGCATGCGTGAGAATTTGACCTGTGTGAGAATGTCACCATACAACCTGACCTGCGTGAGAATGTTACCACACAACTTGACCTGTGTCAGACTGTTTCAGACAACTTGGCATGCAACTAAGCATGCGTGAGAATGTCACCATACAACTTGACCTGTGTCGGACTGTTTCAGAGAACTTGGCATGCGTAAGAATGTCACCATACAACTTGACCTGTGTGAGAACGTCACCTTACAACTTGACCTGTGTCAGACTCTTTCTGACAACTTGGCATCCGTGAGAATGTCACCATACAACTTGACCTGTGTGAAAATGTCACCGTACAACTTGATATGTGTGAAAATGTCACCGTACAACTTGATATGTATGAAAATGTCACCGTACAAATTGACCTTTGTGAAAATGTCACCGTACAACTTGACCTGTATGAAAATGTCACCGAACAAATTTACCTGTGCGAAAATGTCACCGTACAACTTGACCTTCGTCAGAATGTTACCATACAACTTGAACTACGTCACAATGTCAACGTACAACTTGACCTACGTCACCGTACAACTTGACCTACGTAAGAGTGTCACCGTACAACTTGACCTACATAAGAGTGTCACCGTACAACTTGACCTACGTCACAATGTCACAGTACAACTTGACCTACGTCAGAATATCACTGTACAACTTGACCTACGTCAGAATATCACCGTACAACTTGACCTGCGTCAGAATATCTTAAATAAAGTGTTTCCCAAGTTACAGCCTTATACGTGTACCCAGCAGTAGACCACAGTGAAAATTTGCATGGTAACATCTTTCAGCAAACCATTCAAAACGGTGTAATCTTTAAAAAAACAAAACAAAAAAACCCCAATATTTCTTACTCTTAATTTTGCTTTGGTAGTACCTTCAAGGATATGAATGAATCACGTCATCAACTGAATATAATTGCGGAGTTGTTTGTTATTGTTACTGTTCTTGTTCTGTTTTGTGTTCAGGTCAGAACTTCTCTAACTGAACGCAGACATCATAAAGGCCTGTGTGGTCGGCTATCTCACACACGCGCGCGCGCGCGCACACACACACACATACATACACGCACACACACACACAGGACGCAAAAAAGCTGGAAAGCTTATTTTTTAACCCTCAATAAAGATAATTTTGACTTGATCTGACTTGACTTCATACACACACACACACACACGCACACACACACACACACACACACACGCGCGCGCGCACGCATACACACACACACACACACACACACACACACACACAGACACAGACACACACACACAGACACACACACACACAAACACACACACACACTCCTCTCAGAAACTAGGGAAGGGCTATGAGATAAAGAAGAGCTAAGGGATCCATACGTCTAGACTCACTCTGAGAGAGAGAGAGAGAGAGAGAGAGAGAGAGAGAGAGAGAGAGAGAGAGAGGTGCACGCGCGCGCATGCGTGCGTGTGTGCATGCGCGAGTGCGAGAGCGCGCGCCTGTAAGTGGGCGTGCGAGAATATGTGCGAGTGAGAGAGAGAGAGAGAAGAGAGAGAGAGAGAGAGAGAGAGAGAGAGAGAGAGAGAGAGAGAGAGAGAGAGAGAGAGAGAGAGAGAGACAATTGACAATTGACAAATGTTTTATTGTGTATAGGCCTGTGGCCCGTTACAATGAAGAGAAGGCAAACAACTGTTAAATTGAAAACGAGACAAACAAACGTAACACTCACACATTGCCAAAAATCCCATATCAACCGCAGTAATCTCAGAAAAATGTGTTCATAAAACAAAACTTGCTCTGCGTTTCAAAGCCAAAAAGAGGAATTTAGACAAATTCAGTTGAGTATCAAGGCTACTACTCAAAATCCTTGTGCATTGGTCACGTTTGGTAAGGTAGGTCCCTGCACTTTGAATGCAATATTTAGCTCGTAGGTCACTATACTGCTGGCATTCGAATAGTACATGGAATTCGTCCTCATCGTCCGCCTGGCATAGGGGACAACCAGGTTGATCTATTGCCGAAAAGCGGAAAACATGGCTGTTTATGCTCGAAACTCCCATTCTAAAACGCACGAGGGCAGTTTTAAATTGTCTGTTCTTAATGAATTCAAAATACTTTTCACGTTCAAAGATGCTTTTAAATGAGTAGTATAATTCAAACCGATTGCTCTCTGATACATGCGCATACCAACGTTGGCAAAAACAGTTTTGTAGGCGTTCTTTGAATATCTGTATAAAATGTTTCTCGTCGCCTACCTCTCCAAACATCCAGACATACCCAAAACCGTTTGAACAAAGCAGTGTTTTAATATGTGTGACCCAATTTTTCATCTTCTTGTTTCTATTTTGTAAATCAAAAAGCATATCATAGGCTTTTCTGGAGTACCTTGTCAGTGGTTGCCTGCGTAGTCTGAACCAGAACTGAATACATCTCGTTGCTGAAGTAATATATAACGGAAAACGCCCCAATTCTCCATATACCATATCATTAGGTGTAAGTGGAGGGACGTTCAGCAATAGCTTACAGGCCTGCAAATGAACTTTTTCGATAGATTCTCGTGGTTTGAACCCCCATAGTTCCGACCCATATAAAAGAGAAGGAACAACCTGGGCATCAAAAATCCTAAAGAACAGCTTAGGTGAAAAGCAGCTGAGTTTTCTTAACACTTTCAGAATTTCTATGGTAGCTTTCTTACCTCTAATGCAATGATCGTGTCCAGAAGCAACATCGAAACTAAGCTTTGTTGAAAAAGTAACACCTAGATATTTATAAGAATTTACAACATCTAACTGCTTATCACCAAAGAACCAACATTCCTTTCTACTTAAATAGCCACCTTTCCGAAAAACCATGACTTTAGTTTTTTCCAGATTAACTTTTAAACATAATCTTTGAGCACACTCAAATGGGACATTAAGTTGATTTTGCAGACCTGCTATAGTCGACGACATGACAGCGATGTCATCAGCAAATAACAGTATGAAAATTTCTACATCGTTAGGGATGAATTGTATTCCATGCTTGCCACGTGAAAACATGTCGCGTGCAAGCTCGTTAATAAATATAGAAAATAAGGTAGGACTAAGACAGCAACCCTGTTTTAGACCTTGCAAACATTCAAAATAATCAGTGTAAGAGTTACCACATCTGACACATGATTTAATGGTGCTGTACATACTTTTCAAAATGTTAAACAGGTTTCCTTTGACGCCATTCGTGAGTAGTATATTAAACAAAAGACCATGTTGTACCATATCGAACGCCTTTCTGAAATCGATAAATGCTACATAAAATTTATTGTTCCTTGATAAATGTTTTTCTATGCTAGCATACAAAGTGAAAATGTGATCAGTAGTGGAATAAGATTTTCTAAACCCAGCTTGAGCATCAGAAATAACTTCGTTGTTTTCAGCCCAGGAAATGAGCCGTTTATTCAATATGTGTGTAAAAATTTTACACAAGTGACTAATCAAGGAAACACCTCGATAACTGTTCGTATCGTTCACATCACCTTTCTTATACAACGGAATAATTATTGATTTAGTCCATTCCTCAGGGAATACACCATCTCTGAAAAGTTTATTGAAATATTTAACTAGAAAGGGAACTATCAAATCTCCTGAGGCCTTTATGACTTCACTTATCAAAGAATCAGGACCAGCTGCTTTGCCACACTTAAGACTCTGGATGGCTTTCTTTACTTCCTCTACTGTGATTTCAGCGTCCAGAATAGGGTCAAATGCCATATCAGAGACATCCAGTTTTGGATGGTCCACACTTTGGACAAAACCAAGGTTTAACAAGTGTTCAAAATGGTTAAACCACTGATCCTGTGAAATTGTATTACTTATGTGGGAACGACTGCGATACTTATTGATTTCAGACCAAAAGGCCTGAGAATCATCTGCTACTTGCATTAAGCAGTTAATGCGCTCAGTTTTAAAACTACGTTTCTTCATGTACTTAAGTTGATTATATTCTCTCCTCATTTGTACATAGGCACATTTATCAACTGGATCCCCAGATCTCTTAAAAATGGTCAAAGCGTTTCTAACTCCCGTCTTGTTGTTTTGACATTCCTCATCAAACCAAGATTTTCTCACAACCCTGCTTTTTGAAGAACGATTTGGCGCATACAAGCGCTGGCATTCATTAAACAATTAGTAAATTCATACAGTGCTCTGTTAACACAAGTATCAATCATATTGGCAGCATATTCTAGATTGCTGCAAAACAGGTCGATAGTACTGTTATATATGTATTCTGATAATCTATCCCTTTTCCATAGAGTTACATTTTCTGAGATAGATAGAGGTGACAGTGGTGTTTTGCCTGTAATTTCTAACAGGATTGGCATGTGCTCTGATTCTACCCTGCTACCTACAGAAAAGTTCACAACGTTGTCTAACAAATCGTTAGAAATAAGGCAATAATCTATGACACTACACCCATGGGAAGATACAAATGTAAAATCACGACTAAAGCTACCTCTGTTGTACCCATTCAGAATACAAAAATCAAAACAAGCACACAAATTTAATAAATTTTCTCCAAAAGCATTTACCATTGTATCCTTAGACAATCGTGTTTTCTTGAAAAACGGGGTCGAATTGGAAGGGTCAGTCAGTAGATCAGTATGTGACCACGTTACTTGGAGGTCTGCTGTCCTTGCATTAAAGTCCCCGCAACATATCAGCTGAGCCTGTGGATAACGGTTTGTCAAGTCCAGGATGCAGTGTTCTATGGCGTCAATGTGGCAAGTGAAATTAGATGATTGGTAGTGCACTGAACCAGAAGGAGGGACATAAACAAATATTAACAGAATGTCACTGTCCACACAAAGCATGCTTTTAGACATCTTAATACACACCACGTGATCGGTATTAACTTTAATTGATGTAATGTGCTTATTAAGTATTTTATTGACTAGTAGTAGAAGCCCTCCAGACCTACGTCCCATAAATGAATGTTTAATGGCTTTTGTCCTGAATTTCATGTAACCATTGAAGACACCATCCATGTCGAACATATCATCTAGGTACGTTTCTATCAAACACACAATATCAAACTTTTGTACAAAAAGAAGAAAATCAGTATCTGCCAACTTACTGGCCAAACCATCTATGTTCCAGGAGAGACAGGACAAGTTCTTGGAGTGTCCACAAAATGTAACGGGCCGGCCGAATCCCTATTTGTTAGAGCCGTCTTTGTCTCTGAACTTGAACTTCTCAGTAAGCCGTGTCTGTTTGCTTCTGTCATTGAGTCTGCTTTGTTTGCTTTTGTTTCTGTTGTGTCTGCGTGTGATTGGAGCTCTTTGCGGTGTTGGGTTTGAAGTTTCGTTTTCATGGGTGATGCTAATAGACATCAGACCCTGGCTGGGATCACCTGGAGTGGCAGTGGCACAGCCGTGCACGTCACTACCAGTGATCACACTGTTGCGCTGAGGCACAGACTGCGGCTGACATTGCTGGACTGGTCCACCAGGCAGGGGGTCAGGCTGGAGGTGGGATGACGATGGGAGGTGGGATGACGATGGGAGATGGGATGGCGATGGGAGGTGGGATGGCGATGGGAGGTGGGATGACGATGGGAGGTGGGATGACGATGGGAGGTGGGATGGCGATGGTAGGGGGTAGCTTGGTGGGGGCTCTGAAGACTGGCTTTCTACGTCGTAAAACTTGACTGGTGGGCTGCGGAATGCTGCTGTCAGGCTTACATCGGGTGTGCTGGTTGCCTCTTTATCTTGAACTGAGGTTCGGCAAGTGTTAGCCTTCTTAGAGGACTCAGCCGAGTGGGGGACAAACAGGAATGATGGGAGGAGGTGGGCTGATTTGTTGGCAGGGAATGATCAGCGGGTCTGTTCGCTGCACCAGCTGTTGTCGTGTCCTGAGCATCACCATGTACCGCTGCTGACTGCCATGCCACACTCTCTTCACTCTCGTTAGAATTCACCTTGGCTTCTGGTTCCGCGGATCTAGCAAGGTTCATCCCAACGTTGTCACCTGGTGTGTAAGAACTGGCATTGTAATTTTTAGTACATTTCGGGTCGCTGCGGATCTGAGTAGGCAGTGATTGAGACTGAGTACTCCTGCTGGCTAAGACTGGACTTACCTGCCTGTTCCGTTGTCGGATTGTCGCCTTGTTTAGGGTGGGGAATTCTTCCAAGTCAGAAGCAGAAGGGGGCAAAGAGGAATCCCCCTTTGGCTGTCCAGTGTGATTTGTACTGTTGATACTGTTCTGACCGACTTTATGTTGAGAACTGTTCTGGGCAT
>CM065725.1:13059042-13069042 GCA_033310375.1 Conus canariensis | reverse complement strand
CAGCCCCTCTCCCTTCCCCTCCTCCACATTCATCATATTCTTTCGTCTGTTGTGTTGTTACCTGGTGCAGAATTCATGACTCTGCCCATCCTCCACACACACACACACACCACACACAACACACATACGCACGCACGCACGCACACACACACCGCTCACACACACACATACACCACGCACACACACACGCACGCACACACACAAACACACGCACGCACACACACTCACGCACACACACATACGCACGCACGCACGCGCGCACACACACACACACACACACCACGCACGCACGCACGACACACACACGCACGCACACACACACACACATACACTCACACACGTACGCACGCGCGCGCGCACACACACACGCACACACACACACACACACGCACGCACGCACGCACGCACGCACGCACGCACGCACACACACACACACACACACACACACACACACACACACACACACACTCGCACTCAATCACACCTCGAGTTTTGCAGCTGCGCGACATGGGACTTTTTATTTCTTTTATTTTTATTTTGGCCCCCCTCCCCCCTCACAACACAGGGTGCAAGGGCGGGACACCCTGCCCCGGGGTCAGCACACCTTGCTTTGGTCGCTTTCATCGACCCTCTCTCTGCCCCTCCCCCCCCCCCCCCACCCACCCCCCGCCACTCACCCTTTCCCATCCCACTCCCCTGCAGCCTACATCTTAGTGCATTACCAGTCTGCATTGATCATGAGAACATTGCTGTCACCCCCCCCCCCCCCCCCCCCACCACACTCTGCCCTACACTGGGGCTGTCACTTATCACCCCCCCCCCCCCCCACCACCACCACACTCTGCCCTGCACTGGGGCTGTCACCCCCCACCCCAACTCACCACACTCTGCCCCGCACTGGGGCTGTCATTTATCACCCCCCCCCCCCCCCCCCTCACCACATTCTGCCCTGCACTGGGGCTGTCACACATCACCCCCCCCCCCCACCACCACACTCTGCCCTGCACTGGGACTGTCGCTTATCACCCCCCCCCCCCCCTCACCACACTCTGCCCTGCACTGGGGCTGTCACACCTCACCCCCCCCCCTCCCCTCACCACACTCTGCCCTGCACTGGGGCTGTCACACCTCCCCCCCTCCCCCCCTCACCACTCTGCCCTGCACTGGGGCTGTCACACCTCACCCCATCCCCCTCACCACTCTGCCCTGCACTTGGGCTGTCACACCTCCGCACCCCCCCCCCCCCCTCACCACTCTGCCCTGCACTGGGGCTGTCACACCTCCGCCCCCCCCCTCACCACTCTGCCCTGCACTGGGGCTGTCACCCCCCCCCCCCCCAACACACACACTGCCCTGCACTGGGCTGTCACCCCCCCCCCCCCCCCCCCGTCACCACACTCTGCCCTGCACTGGGGCTGTCACATCACCCTCCATCACCCCCCCCCCCCCCCCCCCCCTCACCACACTCTGCCCTGCACTGGGCTGTCACACATCACCCCCCCCCTCCTCACCCCCCCCCTCCTCACCACACTCTGCCCTGCACTGGGCTGTCACACATCACCCCCCCCCTCCTCACCCCCCCCCTCCTCACCACACTCTGCCCTGCACTGGGACTGTCACACATCACCCCCCCCCCCTCCTCACCCCCCCCCCCTCCCTCCCCCCCCCTCACCACACTCTGCCCTGCACTGGGGCTGTCACACACACCCCCCCCCCTCCTCACCACACTCTGCTCTGCACTGGGGCTGTCACCCCCCCCCCCCCTCACCACACCCTGCCCTTCACTGGGGCTGTCACCCCCCCCCCCCTCACCACACTTTGTCCTGCACTGGGGCTGTCCCCCCCCCCCCCCCCACCTCACCACACCCTGCCCTTCACTGGGGCTGTCACCCCCCCTCCCCTCTCACCACACTTGTCCTGCACTGGGGCTGTCACATCACCCCCCCCCACCACCACACCCACCACACCCTGCCCTTCACTGGGACTGTACTCACCCCCCCCCCCCTCTCACCACACTCTGTCCTGCACTGGGGCTGTCACACACCCCCCCCCCCCCCACCACCACATCTGCCCTGCACTGGGACTGTCACAACCACCACCCCCACCTCACCACACCCCCACCTTTACCTCCTCACCACACTCTGCCCTGCACTGGGGCTGTCCCACCCCCCCCCCCCCACCTCACCACATCCTGCCCTGCACTGGGGCTGTCACACCCACCCCCACTCCCCCCACCTCACCCACACTCTGCCCTGCACTGGGGCTGTCACCCCCCCACCACCACCACCACCTACCACACTCTGCCCTGCACTGGGCTTGTACCCCACTCCCACCCCTCACCACACCTGCCCTGCACTAGGGCTGTCACCCCCCCCCCCCCCCACCACCTACCACACCTGCCGCACTGGCCACTCCCACACCACACCACACTCTGCCTGCACTGGTCACCACCCCCCCTCACCACATGCCGCTAGGCTGTCACCCCCCCCCCCCCCCCCCCCTCACCAACCTGCTGACGGCTGTCACATCACCGTATCACACTTTACCCTGCACTGTTCGCGGTTGATGAGAGAGATCCTGCACACACACACACACACACACACACACACACACACACACACACACACACACACACAACCACCACCCCCACCCCCACCGGTCCCACCCCCCATCCCCTCCCCCACCAACCACATCTCAGCTCCATTTTTTTTTTCCCCCACTGTCTTCGCTTCTGCACCTCTCTCTCTATCTCCGTTTTGTATTCATTTATTATCATCATTATTTTTTGAAGTGTCATTCTCTTTTCCGACAGCGATCCGAGAAACATTGTTTGTTCCCCCCCCCCCCCCCCCCCCCCTTTATATGTCCCTCCCTTATGTGCGATGTCTGAAGAAGGCGTGTCTGTTGAAAATTCACTTGTCATTTTTTTAAATTAAAAAATAAGCTGTTACATTGCACTCTGTTGTGTATGTTTATGTGTATTTTGGCTCGTTGTCATTGGACGCTGCAATCCACCCCCTTCACCTTCTTCGCCATCTGAGAGCCTTGTGAGCAGTCCTTTTTTTTTTAAATTTAAATTGTGCAAACGAAGCCATTTGATAAACAGGCAACCGTTTTAGTGATCTGAATTACAGTGCCTTTGCGGGGACGGTTGAGGCTTTTCTGTTCCTCTACCCCCAGCTGGCTCGAGTATCACAGAACTGAAGGTATCATAGACACACAGACACACACATACATATAATGGTCCTGTAAATGCCGACAAAAGACGCAACAGTGCGGATAAATGCAGAATAAAGGAAGTAGAAGTCGGGATTGGAGAGAGAGAGAGAGAGAGAGAGAGAGAGAGAGAGAAGAGAGAGAGAGAGGAGAGAGAGAGAGAGAGAGAAGGGTTTGACTGGAGCCCTGACCAGACTTAGGAAACGGCTGTTGTTGGTTCTGCTGCCAGGTTTGAGATCACTGACGTTTCGTGCGGCACAGAGCACACTGGCTGAAATCCATCGAGCCCCCCCACCCCACCCTCCACCCCCATCAACTCCCCCCCCCCCCCTCCCCGCTTATCTTACAAGCAACCATCACCGCGACAGCACGAACATCGTACAAGTTGTTATTGAACAAACTAGAGAGATGTCCACAATCGCAGACAGACAGGCAACACCAGAGAAACGCGACTGGGACAGCCTCCACCAGGCCTGTGGTCACTGACATGTGATTTGTCCACCTGCTCTCAGCGGTGATGACAGCGCGACTTAAGAGCCGAAGAGCAGTAACATATCATTTTTTGTGTGTGTTTTGTATCGTTTTTTCGTTGTTTTTTTTGTTGTTGTTGTTTTTTGTTTTGTTCGGTTAAGTGACGGCAAGAGTGCTAACCAGATCCCAAACAGTGGCCGAAGGAAAATGGGGTTTTGCGGAGAGATGTGGGGGGGGGGGGGGGGGGGGGGGGGGGGGGGGGGGGGGGGTAGGGGGATACATCAAAGCGTGTCAAAAACCAGACTGACCTGTGCACACAGGCCGCCAGTCGGGTACACTGATCACAGTCACAAAGATTAGGGGGTGGGGGGGGGGGCGAGGGTAGATTTTCGATGCTAGAAAGACATTCACCAAAGTATACATTACACATGCTATGTCAAACTGAAATGGTTACAGCTGCACAGTGTAGTATTCTCGGGGCGACTGTTGTGCAAAAAGAAATGAGTACCGCAGTGAGCTAACATTGTGCTTGTTGTAGGGAATCTATAGAACATTGAAAACATCCATATTCTGGTTATACAACTAAAATTGTTTTGAAGGAAAAAAAACAAACTCACTTGAGTTATTAAAAACGTAGTTACACACGTACAAACATGAATATAACCTGAATTATCTATAATTTGGCACTGAAAATGATATGCTCATACAGATCACGTGTTCGATTTCTTGATACTCCTTTAATACAAAGTCTGTATTTAATATACCTTTAAATCTGACCAGTCCACCATAACTTACACAGAAGCTCTTGAAAGATACTTTTCTTCGAAGTATGAAACAGATTACCACAATGCTGGAAGGGATTAGTTAAAAAAATTTAAAAAAAAAAAAAGAAAAAAAAAAAGATGCCGTATGAACTGCTGGTCATAAACACATTTCATTACATAAAGTAGAAATTGACTTCTGACATTTGAAGGATGCCCCGTTTGGTTATCTATCCGGTGCGATATTCTCCTCTCCCTTCCTCCCTCTCTCGCTCTATTCTTTTTTCTTTTCTTCTGACGGTGTGTGTGTGTGTGTGTGTGTGTGTGTGTGTGTGTGTGTGTGTGTGTGTGTGCGTGTGTGTGTGTATGCGCGTGCGTGCGCGCGTGTGTGTGCGTGCGAGCGAGTGTGCGTGTGTGCTTGTGTGTGTGTGTGTGTGTGTGTGTGTGTGTGTGTGTGTGTGTGTGTGTGAGAGAGAGAGAGAGAGAGAGAGAAGGACAGAAAGAGTGAGAGAGAGAAAAAGAGAGGGAGGGAGAGAGACAGGGGAGAGAGAGCGCGTGTATGCGATTTTTTTTCTCTTCAAAACCTATGCCACTGCCTTTCATATATTTCAGAAGGAATTAAAAAATCAAACAGACCTGAAAGATGGACCGACAGAAACAAGTAACGAACTCGTAGGATCAGAAGGTCAGAGTCTGAGAGAAGATCAAAGAAAAGCAACAAATGCATACCGGGAACGAAAAAAGAAAGAAAGAAAGAAAGAACTTCAAAAGCTCATCAAATCAGACGACGAATACAAAACAACGAAAGACAACTCCTGCTCCCCAGAGCAGAGCAGATGGCCACAGACACCCCAGGCAGACGACATACGCCAGTCACATGGCGAGAGGTCACACACACACAAAAAGATAATACTCAGAAAGACAAGACAAACACTCAGCCTTCACACACACACACACACACACACACACACACACACACACACACACACACACACACACAAGGTCAAACTACGTGTTGTTTCTTCAGGCAGCAAACATAAACTTGATGATATTCAGGTAATGTGATGACACGGAATACACCCATGTCACATCACAGCCTTCTATTAATCATAAAGTCCACCATCAAGGAAGACTGCTACGTTGTTGTATTCACACTTTCAACGGCCGATTCAACAGTGACTGATATTTATTTCCACGATCATGTAAATCCTCCACTGTAAACCAAAAAAATTCTTGACTTGATGACATACACAGCTTTCTGCACTCACGTGCAAAGTGTGCTTGAAGGAACGTGGACTATCCGGACCGAATTGAACATCAACACCTGATAGTCCCCGATTTTCTGCCACAGCATGGCAAACAGTAAGAGCAAAGGCAAACAGTCAAAAAACACTTAACAAGCTGTAATTTCTAATGACAAGTGAAAGACGAAATTTGCAATGTAAATCACATCAAATACGTTAATGCATCTAGTTAAACATAGCATACTTTTCTTTTTTAAATGAGTTAAAGTATGCGCAGATGAGCTTAGTGAGAAAATATATTAAGATTAATACAGTACATAAACCTTTAAGAAGAAAAAAAAAAGAAAAATCCTACGCTGGGCGGTGTGGGGTACAGCGGTACACATAGGTCTCTCTTGAAAGTTTCCAAATTGAAGATAGTTCCAGGCTGCTTAATAGGCCATCGGATTATCACCAGATTACACGGATTCGCGCCAGTATCCCCCCCCCCCTCCCTCTCAAACATCTGATGGACGGGGATAGGAGGAAAGGGACTAGAAGAGGCAAGGGAGGGACGCCCCTGGATCCCCCCCCCCCCCCCCCCCCCCCCCCCGTCAGAGCGAAAACTCTTAAAATTTTCTTTCTTTTGATTTTTGTTTTTCTTCTTTTTGGTTGAGCCGGGCGTGAACAAGATTTTTGATTAACTCACGTCTGACTGGAAACGAAGAATGTGTTTGGTGGTATCAACGCAATGCTTACGTCCGAACAATGTGCGTGTGATATCAGATCTCCCCCCCCCCCCCCCCCCCCCCCCCCCCCCTAAATCATCATGAGACACGTGTCCCCTGACACTTTAAATTTGTGAGACAAAACGCAACAGCATGATTCAAGGTTTCGGTTACTGTCTCTGAACTTTCGTGTAGATTTAACCAGTTCTTCACAGTAAGCACCACGAATTTGCTCTACTTACACTTTTCGCCAAGAGGACATTGTGTATGTGCAGACTAATTTTATCTGTACGCACGTGTGTGTGTGTGTGTGTGTGTGTGTGTGTGTGTGTGTGTGTGTGTGTGTGTGTGTGTGTGTGTTACGCGCGCGTGAAGGGAGGTGGGAAGAGAGGAAAGAGTGAACTGTTTGAGAGGTAACTGTCCATTCAAAATTGTGATGTTTGACAAAAAACAAAAAAGCCCCCCCCCCCCACCCCCCCAAAAAAAAAACAAAAAAAACCCCCCATAAAAATCAAATAAAAAAAAAGAAAAGAAAATAAGGAAAGATGGAAGCTGGGGTGGGAAGTGTGAATAGTGGAAAGTGGCGGGGGCAGGACGTTTTGTGTGAATCGTCTTCCTGTATTACTTCACAAAGGAAGATCTGCTACCACGTTTGCCAACTGTTATGTTGGATTTGCTGGAAAAGAAAAAAAAATTCTTCTTCATACTCTGTGGACCGGTTTTTTTTTTGTACGGTTAGTCTCCAGTTAGTCTTCGGTAGCACTTTTGCCACTGCTAACTGCACGGCACAATGAACGCAGTATCGAATCGACGACTGCGAAGGGACGCTTCCATTTCTACCCTATATCCTGAAATCTTGTTGCTTGTTTCGATTCCTAATCGCCAGATCAAAAGCTGATCATTCCCATTTGAGAACGAACCGTGTTCGCGTAGGCAGGCACGATTTTTCCGTTTCTGATCCTCCACAGGACTTTGAGTGCGAAACAGACGATTCCTAATGATTACAAGCAGCAAGTGCCCGACAGCTTGAGCACAAGCCTTGATGTATGGTACGCCATCTACAAATTTCGGACGAAAATATCGCGGGCGCGCCGACCATCTGAAGCTGGGCAACATTGTAACCTTGTTGATCTGGAGGACGTCTGAGCGCTGCCCAAGACTCGGACATGGTGACGGAGCTGGAGGTGAAAGGAGGGCAGACATCCGGACAGTCCAGCACTGACAGATACCATCGACACCCCAAAGTGTGCGACGGAGGGGAGGGAAGAACAGAGTTAGGCTGATGGTCAGAGAGGCTGAGAGACAAACATGGCAGCTTTCTTTTCATCTCCGTAACAATTATTACTTTTCAGAGGAAAAAAAACTTCGATCAAAAATGCAACGATAAAAATATGCATATTGTAACATTCTTGAAGGAAAAAAGTCAGTAGGTAGGCTTTGGCTCTTCACCACCCCAGCAGTTCAGTTCAAAACGAAATGACGTTCCCGCCTGGGAAAGTAATAGTACTACGTATTGAAGGAGTAACATCCCATGCACGAATTTTCTTTTCCTAGCATGGAAAATTGCCAAATGACGACTTGTCTATATTTTATTACCTCCACCCATTGCCAAATGTTAACTTTATATGTCTATATTTATCACCTCCATTGCCAAATGTTAACTTTATATGTCTATATTTTATTACCTCCATCCATTGCCAAATGTTAACTTTATATGTCTATATTTATCACCTCCATTGCCAAATGTTAACTTTATATGTCTATATTTTATTACCTCCACCCATTGCCAAATGTTAACTTTACATGTCTATATTTATCACCTCCATTGCCAAATGTTAACTTTATATGTCTATATTTATCACCTCCATTGCCAAATGTTAACTTCATATGTCTATATTTTATCATCTCCATCCATAAAAGTTTTCTTTCATTACTTCCATACAATATGTTTTGTTTTTTTGTTTGTTTGTTTTTTTTGGTTACTTCCATACGTTTTTTATTACTTCCGTACAAAATACGTTTTTTATTACTTCCGTACAAAATATGTTTTTATTACTTCCGTACAAAATATGTTTTTATTACTTCCATACAACATACGTTTTTCTTCCTCCCAAACAATATGTTTGTATTACTTCCACACAATGTATGTGTACAGATACAGCTCCATGAACAATACTCTCAGCGTTCCTGTTCAGGAGCAATCCCTGATCCTACATTACTCCACAGTAACTCGTTCATGACCCTAACATTTGTCTTCAAGGCTCATCACCATGAAAGCAGCAGTAACGACTCAAACTACAACACTGATATCACCGTGCACACTGCAAATAGTAACGACTCAAACTAACAGACAGACAGCTCTCAATCCCAGACAGACAGCTCTCAATCCTACACAGACAGCTCTCAATCCCAGACAGCTCTCAATCCTACACAGACAGCTCTCAATCCCAGACAGACAGCTCTCAATCCCAGACAAACAGCTCTCAATCCCAGACAGCTAGATCTCAATCACAGACAACTGTCAATCCCAGACAGACAGCTCTCAATCCCAGACAGACAGCCCTCAATTCCAGACAGCCCCCAATCCCAGAAAGACAGCTCTCAATCCCAGAAAGACAGCTCTCAATCCCTGAAAGACAGCTCTCAATCCCTGAAAGACAGCTCATAATCCCAGACAGACAGCTCATAATCCCAGACAGACAGCTCATAATCCCAGACAGACAACTCATAATCCCAGACAGACAGCTCTCAATCCCAGACAGACAGCTCTCAATCCCAGACAGACAGCTCTCAATCCCAGACAGCTCTCCATCCCAGACAGACAGCTCTCAATTCTACACAGACAGCTCTCAATCCCAGACAAACAGCTCTCAATCCCAGACAGCCAGCTCTCAATCCCAGACAGACAACTCTCAATCCCAGACAGACAACTCTCAATCCCAGACAAACAGCTCTCCATCCTAGTCAGACAACTCTCCATCCCAGACAGACAACTCTCAATCCCAGACAGCCAGCTCTCAATCCCAGACAAACAGCTCTCAATCCCAGACAAACTGCTCTCAATCCCAGACAGACAGCTCTCAATCCCAGACAGACAGCTCTCAATCCCAAACAGACAGCTCTTCATCCCAGACAGACAGCTCCCCATCCCAGACAGCTAGCTCTCAATCCCAGACAGACAACTCATAATCCCAGACAGACAGCTCTCAATCCCAGACAGATAACTCATAATCCCAGACATACAGCTCTCAATCCCAGACAGACAGCTCTCAATCCCAGACAGACAACTCATAATCCCAGACAGCTCTCAATCCCAGACAGACAGCTCCCCATCGCAGACAGACAACTCATAATCCCAGACAGACAGCTCTCAATCCCAGACAGACAGCTCTCAATCCCAGACAGACAGCTCTCAATCCCAAACAGACAGCTCTTCATCCCAGACAGACAGCTCCCCATCCCAGACAGCTAGCTCTCAATCCCAGACAGACAACTCATAATCCCAGACAGACAGCTCTCAATCCCAGACAGACAACTCATAATCCCAGACATACAGCTCTCAATCCCAGACAGACAGCTCTCAATCCCAGACAGACACCTC
>CM065725.1:13014042-13054042 GCA_033310375.1 Conus canariensis | reverse complement strand
TGTTCAGCATTATATTGTTTGGTCAATCAGTGGGCGATTGCATCTCTTAGGAGATCCAAGTAAAGGTTGTTCTACACAATTCTTTGCCACTGACAATGCTTGGGTTATTGAACAGCAGAGCTGACCACTCAGACTGTTCCATTTTTTTTTTTTAATCTCCCTTGCATCCTTAAATGGATCCTCAAGCATAGGCTCAAAGATTGTCCCCTACATTTTATACTGTTTGCATAATGTTTTTAGTTTTTCAGCAAATTTTTACCTCTACACACTTTCGTTTTATTTTATTCTACTACCTTTCACTGGCTGCTTTGGGGGTGCTGCTGGATTCTTCTTTGAATCTTTGGTGGTGAGAGCACCACAGAATTACGGACTGTGGTGTGTCTCTATTTGACGCCAAGAGCCCAGACCCTATCAGCCGTGTCTCCCTGATGAGTTCCGATCCAGCGGACGAAAAGCCTAGGAGCAGGCGATACATATAGATATGCCTTCGAGAGGGATTGCGATGGTTCCCTCATGCAGCTAGGGAAAGGTTTTCATTTTTATAATATACATTTTTGTTTTAAATTTCAAATCTTTGCCAAGTCATTATTATAATGATGGAAGAACTATTAACCTACACTTGTTTTCCCCCACTACTTAATTGTCCAGCATTATATATATATATATACACCCCCACACACATACGTGTGTGTGGTTGATGGCTGGAGAGTGGAAGAAGCTGGATGGTTGTAGGTGTGGATGTTCAGCGAGCTTGTGACTGCGGGGTACGTTTCTGTGCATTGCCAAGTGTTCTCATTTCTTTGGTTTGCAATCTAGTGTCTGTTTTTCTTCATTGTATACACCTAGAGCATTCAACCGATTAGGCGTATAAATGTCCTAAACAATAATAATAACAACATGCTTTGGTTGCTACAAGTAATGTTAAAAAATAATAACATGTTTTGATTTTGCAGCAGATGTTTTTACCAAACGACCTATGCGCAAAATACCTGATACGCCAAATTTTTTTTTTTTTTTTTTTTTTTTGGGGGGGGGGGGGGGGGGATCGCCGTTACAAAAAAAAAAAAAAAGAAAAAAAAGCCAAAATCAAAAGAAAAGTAAAAACAAAAAAAAAAAGAAACAAAAAATAAAATAGTAAAGGCGGGGGTGGTGGAGGGAAAAAAAAACAACAAAACCCACGCCTAATTCCGGTCTCTTTTCGTTGCTTCTTGAATGTGCCGAGCATACTGAGGTATACTGATGTCATATATACAACATGTCAAAGTCCTCGATCATCACAGAAAGTTCCACGCGTTTTGATTGGATGTGCTTACAGGATTCTCCAATACTCAAGAATACTCCGGAATGTGAACTGGTTGTACTGCGCCACGGCTTTCTTTTTTTAGTTTCATTTTATTTTAAATGAATTTCATATAACCGGGAAAGGGAGTTTGAAACACACACGCACACACACACGCACGCACGCACGCACACACACACAACACACACACACACACAGAATGCGATTTGAAAAAGTGTTTGTGACGGGCATGTCTTTTGTTCTGGGACCAAAGCGATGGTCAGATTAACTGATGATCTGGAACGTTTTGTTGGAAAGGAAAGACTGACCTTGTTACTTCCAGACGGCCTTTTCTCTCTGCGTGGAACGAGTCAACGAGAAATCATGACCAATTCTTGTCCATCTCTAGAGTCAGCGTCGTACGTCCACTAAAATGTCCAAAAACAGGATTACATGTTCCTTCTCGTATTACAAAAGTGCCAAACTATCACGCGCACAAGCACTTTACAGGGACCTGCAAGGGACGCTGGGTAGCAGAAAGGGCCAATGGTCAGTGCCTGAAACAGCCCGCATCCCTCGCGAGCGGCCCCTATTGCTCGCAGGCTCGCAGTTTTTCTCTCAGCGTCATACAAACCCCGGGAAAAGGGGAGAGTATTACAAACGCCTAAGAGTGTAGAAATTCTAATTTTATGAAGTTTTACTCTAAAATTCATCAATTATCATCATCATTATTGTTGTTGTTGTTGTTCTCATTATCAGTATTATCATTATTTTTGTTTCTGTTTTCATAGCGACCTAGCAGACAGCAGATTTCAGTGTAAGTTTCATGACAGCCCATCTCGGCAAGGGGACTTTCACTTAAGTTTCAGGGCTGTCAACATAATTGACAAATAACACACACACACACACACACACACACACACACACACACACACACACACACACACACACACACACACACACACACACACACACACAACCTATGAAATGCGAATCTATATTAATAAAGAAATCCATAACATGATAGCTAATCATACACTCACATCCTGAACGCGGATAAGACAAAAGGCCATGTTGAGATCGCCAGTCACCGCACTGAACTGGTAAATCACTGTGTGTGTGTGTGTGTGTGTGTGTGTGTGTGTGTGTGTGTGTGTGTGTGTGTGTGTACTTTAGAGAGAGAGAGAGAGAGAGAGAGAGAGAGAGTTAAAAACATTAGAAACCATACAAACCAACAGCTAGTGTCCATTCCGAACCCGTACACAGTATCACTCTACACACACACACACACACACACACACACACACACACACACACACACACATAGCATAATAACAATAATAAAAAGAAATACGCAACCACCAAAAGACGTTTTCCAGAACAAAGACAGGTGAAATGACCACAAGGGTAGGAAAAACAGTGACCAACAGACAATAAAGATCAAACGTTGAAAAGACAGTGACCAACAGGCCATAAAGATCAAACGTTGAAAAGACAGTGACCAATAGACAATAAAGATCAAACGTTGAAAAGACAGTGACCAACAGGCCATAAAGATCAAACGTTGAAAAGACAGTGACCAACAGGCCATAAAGATCAAACGTTGAAAAGACAGTGACCAACAGACCATAAAGATCAAACGTTGAAAAGACAGTAACAGAACAGAAGAACTTAAGCCACGCAGTTTTCAGAACGCAAAAACATCACTCATACTGAAAAAAAAAAAATCCTAATCGTTCTTCTACCAGTAAAAAAAACTATCGACTGCTATGTCACCATTTTCAATACTGTCACCCGTGTTTTCTGCTTCAATTCCACACCTACTTCAAAGATTTCAAAAGAAAAACATGAGAAAACATCGATCAGAAAGACAGAAAGACACCGCCAGCCAGATTACTTCTCTATTTTCACAAAGTGTGAGCAGACTGCGTCTTCAGTGGTTTCTTTCCCCTTTCTGCTGCGGCACCGTGTTCAGCTAAATCCAGCTATTATTGTACAGAAACGTAGTCTCGTATTCCTTTCGCAGAAACAAGCAACTGATGAATTGAATCCATGATTACTATTATTGCAGAGCGACTATCTATGACTCTGGCGGTTACTGTAATAGAGAGAGAGAGAGAGAGAGAGAGAGAGAGAGAGAGAGAGAGAGAGAGAGAGAGAGAGAGAGAGAGCAGTCATTCAGCTTGAGAGAGAGAGAGAGAGAGGGAGAGAGGGAGGGAGGAGAGAGAGAGAGAGAGGGAGGAGAGAGAGAGAGAGAGAGGTAGGGGGAGAGGAGCGAAGGGGAGAGAGAGGAGAGAGAGAGAGAGAGAGAGAGAGAGAGAGAGAGAGAGAGAGAGAGAGAGAGAGAGAAGAGAGCAGTTATTCAGCTTAACTCTAAGGGCAAAATGTGTGCACACAGTATACGTGCCTGTGGATTCCTCATTACAATTTTGAGACGTGACTAGCAAAATACAAGGCGCACTGTGTTGGTACATGGTACCTGTCACTACAGATCGGTCATGACTACGTTCTGATCTGACCGCCGACAGGGTCCAGAATGTGATGTCCAGTGTTTACGACTTGACCAACAGAAAGTAGATCATGATTTTTTTTTTCATTTAAACTTTCTATCGCCCATATATCAAATTGCCCTATAATGATATTCAAAGCACATTATCATTTCAATGTGATCATGATGATAAATTAAACATTTGTATAATATATTCTAATGCTGAAATTTCTGCGACTCTGTGTCCGTTGGTAACTTTCACACCAAGCTAAAGATGTCAATTCAATACATCGGGACTAAATCATCAATGGACAAAAATAAGTTGTGCGCTTTAGCACTTTTTATGAGAATAAAATTCACTGAGATCTGAAAACATTCCACAGATTTCAGACAAAAAAAGACAACACACAAACAAAACAAAAAACAAATACAAACAAACAAAACAAACAAACAAACACACCATTATGAACAAGAAGGGCAGTCTGAAATCATCAACAGTTAAAAGCCTAACAATAATCCATTCCTCTCCGTTCTGTCAAAAGCTCAACGTCAACAGAAGAATGTTTGTGTGGTTTTGTCCACCTGTTATATGCACTAATGGATCTGTTCACTGAAGGGGGAAAAAAAAAAAACTAATTCAAAGGAGGACAGAACTAATAGAAAATATTTTGGTTAAAAAATGAATAATAAATGTCTTTGAGGATTCTCAGAAGATTTAAAAAAAAGGAAAACAGAACAAATATCGAAAATGTCCCCCCCCCCCCCCCCCCCCCCCTTTTTTTTTTTTTTTTTTAATGTTCTGAGAATCCTCAATGACATTTATTATTCATTTTTACTTGAAGATCTGCGGTCAAAAATCCGTTTTATTATTTTTAAAAAATCTTATAAAATTAGATTCTTGATTTTAAGTTAAACATTCATATCAAAGATTATCATAAGTGATTGCAAAAGATCCGTAATTCTTTGACTGGAGAAAAAGTAGATTTTGTTCTTCTATTATCAAGTGATTGCAAAAGATCCGTAATTCTTTGACTGGAAAAAAAGTAGATTTTGTTAAATTCTGTTCATAAGTTCATATCTGTCGGTGTCAAATAACAAAATGTGGTTGTGGAAAGCACGAAAGACAAAAACCGATGATCATTTTCGTATGCATTATGACACAAGATTTTATGTAAGAAATCATATGAATCAAAAAGTCTGACACTAAAAGATGCACAACAGAGCAATACCAGATCTCTCTCTCTCTCTCTCTCTCTCTCTCTCTCTCTCTCTACACTCCACACACACACACACACACAACACACACACACACACTTTTCTAAGTTCAGTGAACATGCATGTTGTCAGAGTAGTCCCAACAAGCAAATAAACAACACATCATGTCAACAATAGCAATTTCTATATTTTTTTGACGACGTCTGAAAAAGGTGATTGGATCGTAACAACGTGAAAAGGCGGGCCTTTTTCTCTAGACCAACGTAGCGCCTGCCATTTAGTTACTACTATAGCCCACCCGAATGCACAGAGCCTCTTTAGGGCTGTCAACACTGACAGGAAATAAACAGGCCACATCCTGTTAAAGACACAAACAATGAACACTAGCAATTAGTAGCAAGTATAATAACAACCGCCGACCTTCGAGCAGGTAAAGGTAGACCGCCCTGCTTAACTGTTCGCTCCCATTTAAACAACAACAAAAAAGTCTCACACACACACACACACACACACACACACACACACACACACACACAAAGAGAGAGAGAGAGAGAGAGAGAGAGAGAGAGAGAGAGAGAGAGAGAGAGAGAGAGAGAGTCCATCATGGGGTAGAAACTGCGGCATGGATAGTTTGGTTCTACTCTGAACGACCTAAACATTTTGCTTCTAATTGCAAAATTACCACCACCACCACCACCACCACCACAAGCGGCGCAAACTTATAAAGAAAAAAAAAATACTATGCCGCCGAAAGAAAGAAAAGAAATCACAAGACAAACACGACGCGTTTCGACCTCTTTGGTCTCTGTGACGGGTCTCCGACGCTCCCCCTCGTTATTAAAATATGATTTTCATATTCAGGGATGCAGGGGGTTATAGACAGAAGTATTTACGCTTTCACAACCAAAATGCGCTCTCGCATAGGCACACGCACTCTGTCACTCACATCGGGCCCGCACAAAGGTGACGGGAAACCAATAACATTTCATAGAAAGTAATCAACTTTTATTTAACTTGACTCCGAGCCCCCACCCGTCACTACACAACACAACTATCTGTATCATACAGCAATGTAAACATCATACAGACAATTTCATAAATCGCATCCCCTGTTCTTCAGTTATTCTTACTTAACCAGGAAAGACAATATTCCACTATTCTGGTTGCACACTTATAAACTTAAGAACAAATGAAACGTCCATAACTTGCCAGCATTCCTTGGTTGACCAGTTTCTCTCATCCCACTGTGCGACCACGAGCTGAAGCTGCCACACTGTTGTGTCCTCCCGATTGGCCAAATCCTAGTTGGGGTACACTGGCAACGTAGCTCGAGTCGCACCCTCACACCGAGTCTCCCGGACTCACTGCACTTCGCCCTCTCCACGGAAAGGGCTCCTGTCGGCCTCTCCCACAGGTCTTCTCTGGCTGCAAACACCCCACCGTTGTCTGGCAGCTCCCTGTCTAGACCCAACAGGCTGACACGTCTTGCTGTCGACCGTCCCAACACGGGAGGCAATTCTTCTCGTCGTCGGCTCCGAGGCTACAGCAACCTCCACTGTCTTACGTCCCCACCCAGGAGACAACGAGGCGACAGCAAACCTCTGCTTCTCGCTGTATTTTCTTGAGCCCTCAGCAAGACGGGCGAGTTCACTTTCCCTTAAGTGAGTCACACACTTCCTGGTTTTCCAAGCACCTTATATTCGTTCTCAAAGAAGGAGAGAACCCGAGTTTAGCTGGTTCAACCAATGGAATCACTGGCACACACCCATCACACGATTTGTACCAATAAATCCCCAAGTTATTTTTATTCCGCCAATAGAATCACTAGTCACCTACACATACACACACAACAGCTGCTAGCGCCAACAAAGACTTGGGTACCAAGTGCTTAATGCCTGACCTCCTATTCAACTCATGTTCAATTCCCCGAGCTACCCATTGTACTAACAGCCTGGACTTCTCTCCCAGCCAGGACTGATGCTTCAAGTAGTTACTACCTCAACAGACAACAAGGTGCAAACCACTCAATAGGCCGAAGCCTTCCATTCATTCCTCAGAACAAGGACGACTGAATGGTCGCTGTACTCTGCCTGCAGGCTGACGGTCACCTACCCGTGACGGTCACCTGACACGATCGCCTTCCTTTCAGCCCCACTGGAGAACCCAGTGAATAGCCAGCCAGTGGCGGACATTCTCCTTCACCACGGACCGGCAGGTCGGCAACTACTTGTCACTATCCCTCGGACATGCGAAACACTTCCCAGTAACTGTCCCTCCTTCAGTATACGACTTGGGGTATTCCCCACTGGTGATACCTGAGTTCGCACCCTTGAAGAACCCAAGGAACTTGCTCTCAACAACAGCAAAACTACCGTTAATTTGCCTAAATGCTCGAGAACATTCGGCCGACTCATGACAGTCTCCTTCCATATTGTGCGCCCAATTTGAGAAGATAAGTAAGTGACCGACTGTTGGTTCTTCGTTTTTCTTTGTCTTGAACTTTGTTTCTCTCGCCTGAAGAAGACCAACGAGGTCGAAACGCATCGTGTCTGTCCTGTCATTTGTTTCTTTCGTTCGGCGGCATATAGTTATATATATATATATATATATATATTTTTTTTTTAAGTTTGTTTCAATTCCCTCCGCAGTCACCTCACTTTGAAAATAACATTGAGTAACAAACTGCCATGTTAACAAGTGTGACCAGAGATTAAAAAAGTGTACACAGATTTCAGGATTGAAGACATCCGCGGGGGAAGGGGAAGAGGGATGGGAGGGGGAAGACGTCAGTTAAAAAAAAAAAAAAAAAAAAAAACGCAGAGCATATAAACGTACTTCCAGTTTATCTACCAGAAAACGCCACAATCAAACATGCGTCATAATGTATTTGACGTCACAATCAAACATGCGTCATAATGTTTTTCGTCACTGAGGTATTCCATAAAGAAGAAAAAACGTTTTGGGTCGTTATAGCCATTAGTAACGGCTATTCTGGTAAAATAAAACATCGGGATCATCCGTGACCTATAATGAACATACTACAAATTTTCAGAAAGATCGGCCCAGAAGTTTTGTCTGGAACGAGTGAAACACATTTTGACCACGGACAGACAGACACACCGACAGCATTTCTTCGTTCCAATTGTAAAGTATTCCCTATTCAATAAGAACTGGGAGTACAACAAGACGCAAAGCATATAACCGCACTCCCAGTTTATCTTGAATACGCGCGAGATATTCCGTAAAGAGGAAAAACCGTTTTGGGGCGTTATAGCCGTTAGTAACGGCTATTCTGGTAAACATCGGCCACCATCTGTTACCCATAATGAACATACCTACAAATTTTCAGAAAGATGGGCCCAGTACTTTCTGAGATATTCCATAAAGAAAACAAACCGTTATGGGCCGTTATAGCCGTTAATAACGGCTATAAAGGTAAAATCGGGCATCATCCGTGACCCATAATGAACATATCTACAAATTTTCAGAAAAATCGGCCCAGTAGTTTTGTCTGGAGCGAGTTGAACACATTTTGACCACGGACGGACACACAGACACACAAACACACACACAAGCATTTCTTCGTTCCCATTGTAAAGTACTCCCTGTTCTATAAGAACTGGGAGTACAAAAAGGGAGGGGGGGGGGGGGGGGCAAGCAAAGAGGTTGATAGAAAACAGGAAGTCACCACCAACACAAAGGGACCAGACGGCAGCGGAGACCATCTCTACTGAAACACTGCCACCCCCACCCCTCACTCCGCCATCTCCCTGGGTGGGGTGGGTGGGGGAAGGGGGGTGGATGGTGGCGCTGTGCTAGCCCCGTGTGGTCAGCTGGGTCATAATTGAGGCTCGAACTAATCACAAGTCAAGCCGGGTCAGAAACGGTTGCCATGCGACACAACCAATGACGACAACGCTAACAACTATGGAGACAAAAGCGGGGAGAGAGAGAGAGGGCGGGGGGGGGGGGGGGGGGGGGGGTGTTGCAGATGGGGGGAATGTCACAAACATGGGATAAAGTACACACACAAGGAGGGGGGGGGGGGGGGGGGAGGGACTGTCACAAACGTCGGCAACAACACACACACACAACCCCTAACAGAGTCCAGCATAAACGGCACTCTCACTTAAGCCAGCAAACTTGGGGTTACCAAGCGGCAGACAATAATTAACAGCAACACACACACACACACACACACACACAACACACACACACACACACACACTAACACTAGTAACAGAGTCCAGCATAAACGGCACTCGCAGTCGAGCCAGCAGACTTGGGGTCACCAAGCGGTAGACAATAATTAACAGCAACACACACACACACACACACACACACACACACACACACACACACACAGTGGGTCCAGCACAAGTACTCATCGTTAAACCAACAGATCTCTCTATAAGAGTTTAATAAGTGAAGTGGCAGACAGTAATTAACAGCACCGGACCGAGAAGTCCGCTTCGCTAGCCGGCCTGGCGATAATAAGGGTCCGGTCAGGAACTGGGGGTCACACGAGTCAACTGGATGTCTAGACAGTCTGTCTGACAGCTCCCACCTCCCCCTCCCACCCCCCCCCACCCCCGTACCCACCCACCCCATCCCCCACCACCCTGTCCTTTTTCATGGTGGATCAACAAGACCCGAGTTAGAAGGCGACAGACGCGAGTTCACCACTAAACGACCTGCTTACTGACGTTCTACTAAGAATTTTCAACTCCTCCACCTCACCTCCACCCCCCCCTCTCTCTCTCTCTCTCTTTTAAATAGCGTCCTGATAAATAACAGTCTCATACGGGATAGCCTTACAAACAAACAAAGCAACAAACAACACTTGAATCGTAGACAACTGACGCGTGCACATTAACATGTCAAGAGTTTCCTGGTCCGGTCTCACTCAGGCTGCATTACCCGACCCTCCCCCCCCCCCCCTTTTCCTGCTTACCCCTCCTCTTTCGCACACTGTGTGTGTGTGTGTGTGTGTGTGTGTGTGTGTGTGTGTGTGTGTGTGTGTGTGCGTGTGTGTGTGCGTGCGTGCGCGCGCTTGCGTGCATGCGCGCTTGCGTGCGTGCGGTGAGTGTGTATGTGTGCATGCTGGTTAGCGCTAGCGTGTGACTCAGACTTTTGTCACGAGAACACTTAAAGATCTGTGGACACAACATTGTCGTAATCAGTGTTATGACAAATCATAATGCTTGAATGTGTATGTGTGTCTGTCTGTGCAAGTGTAGGAAGAGACAGATGGCGAGACAGATGGTGTGCGAGACAACAAGAGAGAGAGAGAGAGAGAGAGAGAGGGGGGGGGGGGGGGAGGGAGGGAGACGGAGAGACTCAAGAGAGTTACTTATTCAACAATGGTACGACAAATTTCTAACCTAAAAGTAGACGAGTCTGACACAAAATCTGAACGCGTTACCAACTCTCTTAGATACCATGTACCAACACAGTGCGCCTTGTATTCTGGTACTTAAATCTCACATTTGTAATGAGGAATCCACAGCCATGTATACTGTGTGCACACATTTTGCCCTTGGAGTTAAGCTGAATAACTGCTCTCTCTCTCTCTCTCTCTCTCTCTCTCTCTCTCTCTGCGTACGTGCGTGCGTGCGTGCGTATGCATGCGTGTGCGTGCATGTGCGCGCGCGCGCGTCAGTGTATGTGTACGTGCATGCTGCATGCATACGTGTGAACACGCTTGCAACCGGGCATGCTTATAAATGTGTAAGAGCACTTTCCAAGGAAAAGAGGTGGAAGAGGGGAGACATGAGGAGAGACCAGAAGGGGGATTGAGATAGAGAAAGCGACAGAGGGGGTGGGAAATGTAGGGAGAAGAGGGGGGGGGGGGGGGGGGGAAGAGAGAGAGAGAGATGCAGATGCAGATGCAGATGTTTATTCGTAAAGGCCATAGCCCCTTAGAAGGGGGTAAATAAATGACAAATCGCGCAATTCATCAATGCAAACTCAATTTGACAAACTTAACATGTGTTATCTTAACACATCATTTCGCATTCTGAAAGCTTTATACAAATACAAAGCGAACTGTTTGGTAGTGTTTTCATTCGATGATGCCATTAACATGATGAGTTTAAAGAAACAAGGTTTTCTTAGATACTTAAGTGGGATTAATTGCTGTCTGATAACTTGTAGTACAGGACAAGACAGAACAAAATGAACTTCATTTTCATCATCTTCATGACAGAGCGGACATGTAAAATTACGATCAATAAAAGGCCGATAACGGTTAGAATGTACACAGATATCCGATACACCAAATCTAAATTTAGTGACAATATGTTTAATATGTCTGTTAATTTGCATTGATAAGTACTTTGGAATACAATGTGCAGGATTTAACACTCTGTAAACATCAAATCGGCAACTGTCCTCGATATGAGAATTCCATCTTTGCCAGTTACAGTCAATTAACCTTCGCCGGAACATACAAATAAAACTATTTATGTCATCTACACCTTGATTCTCCCACACAAAGCCAAACCCAAATTCGTACAGTTTTAACCTCACTTTAGAGGCCCAATTACTCTTACCCCTAGCATCTAGCTGTACTAACATTTTATATGCTTTATGTGGTAGTCTACTAGGTTCCATCCGGGTTATTTTCAGCCAGTAACGAATGCACCTTACTACAGAGAGTAAATGGATTGGATACCTATTGGTCTCCCCATAAACTAAATCGTTTGGCGTTTGCATTGAAACAACGAGAAACTTTTTCAATGCATTTAAATGAATCTTTTCAATATGTATAGAAGCAGTATCAAGACCCCATAACTCAGCTCCGTATTGCACTATGGGTTGAATTTGAGAATCGAACAACTTTAAAAACAGTGTAAGAGACTCATTATTAAGCATACGCAATTTCTTTAAAATACATAGTAAGCAACGTTTAGCTCTACTTACAAGGTCTTTGGAAGCAAAACCGAAACTTAAACGTGTTGAAAAATATATACCCAAGTACTTATAGACATTCACGACTGGCATAGGCATTCCATTGAACATCCATTTTTCCCGTGCAGCGAGATGTCCACCTTTCCTAAACACTATGATATTACTTTTTGCCATGTTTACTTTCAATTGGAGTGACGCAGAGGCTCTTTCTAAACTATTTAATTGATTTTGGAGACCAACTATCGTTTCTGACATTAATATGACGTCGTCAGCTAAGAGGAGGATGAAAATCTCCAACGCATCGTTTCCAAACTGAGCTCCATGCTTACCATTATGTATTACTTCTAAAGTTAATTCATTAATAAACATAGAAAAAAGAATGGGACTACAGACATCCCCTTGTTTAACTCCCAATGTACAGTTTATGTAGTCTGTTAGAGATGATCCACATCTCACTCTCGCTTTCACAGAGTCATACATGCTCAAAACACATTTATATAATTTACCTCGGATTCCATGCTTCACCAAAATTGGCCACAAAACACTCCTGTTGACAGAGTCAAATGCTTTATCAAAATCAATAAAAGCCACATATAATTTTCGATTTAGACAAAACTGTTTTTGAACAAAGGCCATCAAAGTAAACATATGATCTATAGTCGAATAATTTCGTTTAAATCCAGCTTGAAATTCGCCTGTAATATTATTCTCTTCGACCCATTCTTGAAGTCTCCTATTAATAATAGCACTATATAATTTACTGCCGATATTGCACAGCGAGATCCCTCTGTAGTTGTCTGGATTATTAACGTCACCTTTTTTATATAATGGGAGAAACAATAGATTCGACCCAACTTTTAGGAAACACACCCTTATCAAATAGAGTATTCAGGAATTTTGTGAAAAAGTTCATCACCAGATCGGATTTGCATGCATTTTTTATCATTTCACCAATGATCCCATCTGGACCGGCAGCTTTTCGATTTCTCAGTTTACTTAAAGCAAAAATGATTTCTTCTTTCGATATAGGGCGATTTAAATGACTTTGATTGTCGTCGTCGTTATCACTCCCATCTACTTGCCCTATATCGTTGTCAATGTCATCATTTCTTTCAAGCAATTTCTTAAAATGTTGAAACCAATTTTCCAGACTGATATTATTTTGGGGGTGAATTCGTCTTTTCTGAATTTTGCGCATTGTCTCCCAAAACTCCTTTTGGCACTTAATGGAGGCGACTAATTTATCTAACATAATTCTGTTAAATGCTTTCTCTTTTTTCTTCAAAAGATGTTTATAATCGCGTCTGGCATTACAGTACTCAACGTGATCAGGTACAGATAAAGTTTGACGGTATTTAATTAACAATTTACGTGCATTTCTTTTACTTAAAAGACATTCCTTATCGTACCAGTCTTCGCCAACTTCTTTTTCATTTACATTAATCATCTTCCTCATACATTCAGCAGCGACTTTTAGACAGCTGTTAAAAACAAGTAAAGCTTCATCAACATTAACCTCAATGAGACTGATTGCCATGTGTATCCTTTGCTGAAATTCTGGTGAATCCATTGCATTATGAAACAAATCCACATGAATATCATTCCAGCAATACTTTTCAACCAAATTGACAACATTATGTTCTTTCACAGAGGGCGGGGTTAAGCTGTGTAAATTAATACATAATACCAAAGGCATGTGGTCAGAATCAACACGTTCACCCACCCATAACTTACAATCATTGAGAAGTGTTGCAAACATATCACACGACATTATAAAATAATCATTCACACTGCTGCCACACTCAGAGATGTATGTGTAGCAACCTTTGAGGTCGCCCTGACACAAACCATTTAAAATGCACAAATCCAATGCAGTGCACATATTTAGTAACATCTTACCATAACTATTTAACACGTTATCTTCTGAATTTCTGCCCACGTGTAATGGACCACTCAGATATTGGTTTTCAAAAGAAAATACAGTTTCATCTAAGTCTTGAGAAATGTTGGAAGTACGACCATTCATATCCCCACTTAACATTATATAAACGTCACCAACAGAAAGCAAGCAGTCACATATAAAATCTTCAAGTAAAGCAATACCATTGTCATGATCAGTGAAATAGTAATATGGCGAACCTTCTGGCGGTACATATGAACACACATACAAGACATCTTTAATTGTACCCAAAATAGATTTATTAATAATGAAAGAGCAAAAAATGTCTGACTGAATCTCCAGAGGCTTTATGAGTGAACAGAATTCTTTTCTAATCAGACATACTAAGCCCCCAGATCGCCTTCCACGAGACGTAAGTTTTACGGCTGGTTTACACAATTTTTCATAACCAACAAAAACAGACGATTGGAAATCTTCCATAAACGTTTCACTCAAGCATACAAAATCAAAAGAAGTAACAAATGAAATAAAATCTTTGTCAGATAGTTTAGAGAAATAAACCATTTACATTCCAGTGAAGAAAAGAAAAATCTTTCGATTTATTGACAAGAGAAGAAGAATTTAACACATTCCTATCAACACGATCAGGTGACACAGTACACACATCTTCGGAAAACAAGTCAGACGGGTTTTGTGACACAGATTCAGAAACATTTGAAACACTATTTACATTTTCAACCTGGGCAACGGTTGAACGAAGGACAGAACACACCGCGTTGTTACCTGTCTCATGGATAGCACGTGCTGGCAGCGTGTCAGCCACACCGCACTGTGGCAACAAAACCGGTGTCGTCCCAAAGTTTGTTCCATTTACAAACACAGTAAAATTACCCAGATGAATTGTGGGCCGGCCGTCACCCTATCTCAGGTCAACCAGTTTGTCATCGCGGTCCACAGTGAACTTCTTCCCATCGATCAGAAGGTGGTTAAACACCATCGAGGCTCTCTTACCCTCTGACCTTGCTTTCTTTAGATGTGGTGTTAACCGTCTCCTAATCTCTCTTACTGAAGCAGAGAAGTCCTCTCCAACGAAAACCTTTGTCCCTTGTAGTTTGCCCTTAGCTTTTAGCACAGATGTCTTCTGTTTATAGAAGACACACCGGGCAATAACTGGTGAGTCAGGCTTGGAGTTGATCCGGTGAACCCTGTCAAACTGTACGTCCTCAGAAATTTCTAACTTATTTTTGATCAAGTCCTTCACCGTACCTTCACAGTCCATCGGAGTCTCGTTGTCTTTCCGTGGCAGGCCGTAAAAGATGAGGTTGTTGCGTCTGGACCGTCCCTCAAGGTCGTCCGTCTTCCTCTCCAGGACGTCCAGTCTCCTCGTCAGGTCCTCGTTCCTCCTCTGTAAGTCGTCGTTCTGCTGACGTAGACCCGTGACTTCACCTCGTAGTGCCCTCAGCTCATCCTGCATGGCCCCGTACTCCTCCCGTAGGACGTGCAGATCTTCTTTCACCTCCGAAAAGCGACTGTCCATTCTCAAACCCATGTCCTGGATTATGCCCATGATGTCAGCATTGGTGGGTTGTTGAGGAGAGGAGGGTGTCGTCCGTCCGCTGTCCGCCGGCGAAGCTCCAGACTTGTCCACGCTGACCCTGCGTCCTGAGCTGCCGAGCCGGGCCTGCTTCAAGTCCGTCCTGGGTCCTGGGTTCTGCTCCACATCTCCACAGCGTAGAAGGAGTCCGCCCCAGAAAATTAAGGTGAGGAGCAGGCCTAGGGCTACACCGTCTATCTTCGTTCGTGGTGACAGCATGGCGATCCGCATGGCCGTCTTCTTCCTGGCTCGCTTCAACATGAACGCCATGTAAATGTGGACAAAGGTGCCACAACTCGTTCGGAAAACGAGTGGTGCTGATGGCATGGTACCTGATGGTGGTACTGGCAAGAGTTGAGGGTGGTACTGTGCGCAAGTCCGTCAAAAAATGAAGGTAACTGCAGCGCGATGCAATGCGTGACTACTCGACTGAAATGCAGTTCACGATCCCCGAGAGAGAGAGAGAGAGAGAGAGAGAGAGAGAGAGAGAGAGAGAGAGAGAGAGACAGACAGACAGACAGACAGACAGAGACAGTGACAGAGACAGCCAGACAGAATAAAAGATAACACACACACACACACACACACACACACACACACACACACACACACACACAGAGAGAGAGAGAGAGAGAGAGAGAGAGAGAGAGAGAGAGAGAAGAGCATACATTGCTTTTTTGGCATGATAAATGGCAAGCTCAGGATGCCAATGCTTCAGATCAGGCCAAACAAGGAACAACAAAGAAAAAACAAGATGCAAAGCATATAAACGTACTCCCAGTTTATCTTGAATACGCGTGAGATATTCCATAAAGAGGAAAAACCGTTTTGGGCCGTTATAGCCGTTAGTAACGGCTATTCTGGTAAACATCGGGCATCATCCGTGACCCATAATGAGCATACCTACAACTTTTCAGAAAGATCGGCCAAGTACTTTCTAAGATATTCCATAAAGAAGAAAACCGTTATGGGCCATTATAGCCGTTAGCAACGGATATAACGGTAAAATAAAACATCGGGCATCATCCGTGACCCATAATGAACACATCTAAAAATTTTCAGAAAGATCGGCCAAGTACTTTCTGAGATAATCTACAAAGAAGAAAAACCGTTATGGGCCTTTATAGCCGTTAGTAACGGATAAAACGGTAAAATAAAACGTCGGGCATCATCCTTGACCCGTAATGAACATACCTACAAATTTTCAGAAAGATCAGCCATGTACTTTCTGAGATATTCCATAAAGAAAAAAAAAAAAACGTTATGGGCTGTTATGGCCGTTAGTAACGGATATAACGGCAAAATAAATCATTGGGCATCATCCTTGACCCATAATGAACATACCTACAAATTTTCAGAAAGACCGGCCCAGTAGTTTTGTCTGGAGCGAGTGGAACGCATTTTGACCACGGACGGACACACACACACACACACACACACACACACACACACACACACACACACACACAGAGCATTTCTTCATTCCCACTGTAAAGTACTACTCCCTGTTCTATAAGAACTGGGAGTACAAAAAAAGCCTGTCACATATCGGCGGCGTCTCATTACTTGGAGAAAACAGGGCAGCTAGATTTTTTTTCTTTTTCTTTTTGAAGCCCAGTAGCTGAAGGTGCAAGGAGTCCAGTAATGAAGTGCTGTTATAACTCAGGCGCGGAGGCGAGTTAATCAACACATCAAATGGATCCACAACCCAGGGATCCCGCCGTTAGGACCTCGAAGAACGACTCCCTCCCTTCCCCCCCCCCCTCCCCCCCCCCCTCCCCCCCCTCTGATGTTCGTCCAACGGCCCAGAACAAAACTCGTCCCCACAGGGAGGAAAAAAAAAAAAAAACTCTGGCACTTAAAAGCGTTAGCCTGGTTTCTGAAACATGTGTATGGGATGTAACGCACACCTGGATCAGGGAGAGACGGGAGGGGTGAGGAGGTGTGGGGGAGGAAGGGGGGGGGGGGCAGAGGGAGGGGAAAGGAGAACGATTACAGATTAGCCGAGTGCCAAATAATTAACGCTACGCTTGGCCTCACGGGCTGAGTTAAGAAACTCGCTGAACAGCAGAGATGCAACGTGTATTGGAATATGTGTGTACTGAGGAGGGGAAGAGAGAGAGAGAGAGAGAGAGAGAGAGAGAGAGAGAGAGAGAGAGAGAGAGAGTCGGTAACGGGATAGCTCAATGGTTGGTGGGTGTGAGAGGAAGGGGGGGGGGGGGTGAGGCAAGGGGGGCAATCCTGAAGGCCACAATGAAGGAAGCCGGCAATGATGGTCAACGGGGTAAGACGTGACCAGTTAGCCAGCCAGCATGCACTCAGGAGTTCCTCAAGGAACGGTTCTAGGACCACTACGTTTCCTGGTCTAAATATTAACGACCTCCCAGAAAAAGCTCTCTTCGCCAGCACCACTATTTGCCTGTAACACTGCTGTCTACTGCCTCCCCTGCCACACGCACCACTATTTGCCTGTAACACTGCTGTCTACTGACTCCCTGCCACACGCACCATTATTTGCCTGTAACACTGCTGTCTACTGCCTCCCCTGCCACACGCACCATTATTTGCCTGTAACACTGCTGTCTACTGACTCCCTGCCACATGCACCATTATTTGCCTGTAACACTGCTGTCTACTGACTCCCTGCCACACGCACCATTATTTGCCTGTAACACTGCTGTCTACTGCCTCCCCTGCCACACGCACCATTATTTGCCTGTAACACTGCTGTCTACTGACTCCCTGCCACATGCACCATTATTTGCCTGTAACACTGCTGTCTACTGACTCCCTGCCACATGCACCATTATTTGCCTGTAACACTGCTGTCTACTGCCTCCCCTGCCACACGCACCACTATATGCCTGTAACACTGCTGTCTACTGACTCCCTGCCACACGCACCATTATTTGCCTGTAACACTGCTGTCTACTGCCTCCCCTGCCACACGCACCACTATTTGCCTGTAACACTGCTGTCTACTGCCTCCCCTGCCACATGCACCACTATATGCCTGTAACACTGCTGTCTACTGCCTCCCCTGCCACAGGCACCATTATTTGCCTGTAACACTGCTGTCTACTGACTCCCCTGCCACACGCACCATTATTTGCCTGTAACACTGCTGTCTACTGCTCCCCTGCCACAGGCATCATTATTTGCCTGTAACACTGCTGTCTACTGCCTCCCCTGCCACACGCACCACTATATGCCTGTAACACTGCTGTCTACTGACTCCCTGCCACACGCACCACTATATGCCTGTAACACTGCTGTCTACTGCCTCCCCTGCCACACGCACCATTATTTGCCTGTAACACTGCTGTCTACTGCCTCCCCTGCCACATGCACCATTATTTGCCTGTAACACTGCTGTCTACTGCCTCCGCTGCCACACGCACCATTATTTGCCTGTAACACTGCTGTCTACTGCCTCCCCTGCCACATGCACCATTATTTGCCTGTAACACTGCTGTCTACTGACTCCCCTGCCACACGCACCATTATTTGCCTGTAACACTGCTGTCTACTGACTCCCTGCCACACGCACCACTATATGCCTGTAACACTGCTGTCTACTGCCTCCCCTGCCACACGCACCATTATTTGCCTGTAACACTGCTGTCTACTGCCTCCCCTGCCACATGCACCACTATTTGCCTGTAACACTGCTGTCTACTGACTCCCCTGCCACACGCACCATTATTTGCCTGTAACACTGCTGTCTACTGCCTCCCCTGCCACACGCACCATTATTTGCCTGTAACACTGCTGTCTACTGACTCCCTGCCACATGCACCATTATTTGCCTGTAACACTGCTGTCTACTGACTCCCCTGCCACACGCACCATTATTTGCCTGTAACATTGCTGTCTACTGCCTCCCCTGCCACACGCACCATTATTTGCCTGCAACACTGCTGTCTACTGACTCCCTGCCACATGCACCATTATTTGCCTGTAACACTGCTGTCTACTGACTCCCTGCCACAGGCATCAATCATATCACCATTCATAACCAGCTGCAGCAAGACTTCTTATGCTTTAAGAATGGGAGTATGGATAGGACACGAGGTCCACTGTGGAAAATGTACCATATCTGTCAGCAGAAAGAAAGCTACAATCGAACACCAATACCAGCTTCACGGCCAAACCTTGAGAGATGTCACCTCTAGTCTACCAAGCATCTCACTGTTACCATCATCCCAGATCTCATCTGGGGCAAATACATTTGCCCAATACGTTCTGAAGCCAATAAGCCATTCACCTTTTTCAAGTCCACACTTAAGATCAAAGCGAGCTATTTAAAGGAGGTCGCCTATAAAACGCTTGTCTGCACGCATGTGCATTATGGGATTCCCACAGCCAGTAGAATATCGACAACATTGTGGCCGTCAAAAAAATAAAACAAACAAACGAACACAAAAACCAGACCAAACCAAACAAAAAAAGGAGATGCAAGATTTTTCGATCGCTATTACGACACATCAAGTTTCTCAGTTGTGGCTAAACACTGCAGTGGCCTGCTTTCAGCATCGAGGGACAGTGGCAAGACTGGCCATGTTTCGCAAGATCACCAACGACCACGCAACGGTGAGCAAGTCCAAGGCAACATTGCTCCGGCAAGGCGACGCAGAAGCTGCCCCCATCAGCTGCGACAGATCCAATGCTGAACCAAATAACAGGGAGATTCGTTTCTTCCAATCAGTTTCAAAGACTGGAACGAGCTGCGAAACAGCTGCGTCGCCGTCACTCTCTGGGATCTTCAAGTCGAAAATGGCACGCACTTAAACCTAAACAAACTTTAGTAGGTCAGGGCAGGTATGTGCCAGTTTCCCCTCGTCCTATCTTCACTTAACCTTTTTTTTTCACTTTCATTTTTGGGCCGGTTCTAGCCAGGGCGTGCCAGGATCAGCTAACCTTTTAGGGCGAAAAGTGAAAAGTGGTAGTCTCCCGATTAAACCCACACACAGTATTTAGAATATCTAAATCCCGAACACTCTAGGGTTTTGTTTTTTTTCTTGTCAAGATTTTTTTCCCTATATAACTGTAAACAACTCCATGAAACCGCACGTCAGACTAATCGATATGCTGGTTGTCGCCATCAAATCAATATCAAGAAATACAATGAGAATACTGCTGCGACATCTCTTTGAAGAGAAAATGGAGGCTTATGGGCGCATCAAAGACCGTTTCGTGTCTACAGACTTCCTGAAGACTCCAATCCAACTCCAGTCCCTTTGAGAATGAGCGATGAGACCGACTTTCTTTGAGGTTGGTTCTGGCAGCTCTGTAGACTACAAACGAAATAATGCGAAAGAGTTATCGAGGTATAGAGTTGCGAGTATCAAAATAAAAAGCTGAAATAAGTTGTGGAATAGGTGGAAATTGGCAAGGGAAACCATTCGCTTCTGACAAAATCGAGTTTGACACTAAGCCTACGATGGTGAGGCAGACCTTAGTAAGTTTATGAACCAAGTCCTGTGGACCCGATTCAAGTCTTGGCTCGTGTCTGTGTGCAATTTGTTAGTCAAATCTATGGCCCAAAGGTCGGTTGGACAACAGTTTTTTCTGCCATTAGAATACATTTTCAGCAGTTCGATATAATCTCTGCAATTCAATGAGGGCCTCCGCAAACTGACTGCAGTCGACGCGTTAAACTACATCCATGTATAGGGGGCTGCCTTGTGACAAAGTAAATCGATGTGAAGCTTTTTTGTTTCCTTTCGTCCGTGAAACGTAGGATTCACCTTCATACTGTGCAAGATTTTTGGTGAAATATTTTGAAGGAGCTGACGAAAGCAGTTTTGTTAGGATTTGTTTTGGTGGAGTCCTAGGCGTCAAAGTTACTTTTGACGTGTTTCATGTCAACTTGAAGAGAAAAAAAGGTATATAATGAACTGATTACAGTCAGTTAGATTGCATGTTAATGACTGATATCAAACGAAACAGACAGTGCTTTGCCCTCTGATTTCTTGAAAAATTGTGTTCGATACCAGTTTCAGAGAATTCCTCACATGCTTTGACGTGAAGTTTACTAGCATTTTCAACAAGGATATTTTCCCCGGACAAATTGGCTAGACGCGTTTTCTTTCAAACGAAAGTCTTAAAAAAAAAAAAGAGGAGGATTGATCACATATTCGTTGTGACTGCAATATATTAATTTGCCTTTCGTGACCTTCATCCACTTATGTTGACTGAAAAAAAATCTAATGGTCTCAATAAACAAACTTAAAAGCATGTTTGCATTTCATCTGAATTCGATAATTTTTCTTGGGAATTAAATAGACAGATCACGCATTAACTTGCATTTATAGCCAAACAAAGAAACGATCACAACTTCACACGTGTGATTCACATTTGGCGCACACAATGAAGATGCATCTCAAAAATCCTTTTACACATATCATCTTGAATAGTTGATCTGCACAGTTTATTACTCATTTTTGCAAATCTTTACACTGTGGCTACTCCAAGCACTCTAAACAAAATGATCAATTTTTTGACAACTGTGAAACCATGGTCTGCAAGCTATTTGTTGTTGTTGTTGTTACTTCTATCAATTACTATTATTACGATCATAATAATTATTAATACCATTATTATTGTTGTTGTTGGTATCCTTGTTTGCTTTAAAGTATTGCTGCTACATCAATTAGTGGAGCATAGAGTATATTCATTCATTCATTCATTTAATTTATTGCTCTTGGATAGAGCCAAGTTAGTCATGTGACACTAACCAGATGTGAAGAACTTTACGTACAGAAACACCAGAAATTCACGTTCTATTTGTTTTGAGCTCCTTCAGTGAAAGTAACGGCAACTTTTTTAAACAATATAATAATCTTTAACACCAGGTATCTTTGTTCCTTAAGATTATTGATTCCATTTTCATAATATACACTTGCATTATTTGTAATAAGCTAATACCATTTTAAAAAATTTGTTTACAGCTTTTGAAAGGAGTGAAGGGAGGTATTGTTATGCGGTTATAAACTTAAGTGCTTCTATACAACTACGCTTTTCCAAAACTGAAAATGCGTTACTATTTTATATCTCCATTAATTAATTTGACTGATTCCCTTATTGGAAACAGTCTAGGAACTTTCAATTACTACTTCTGTCTTGAAATGCTGAATGAAAATCATCATGTTGTGAAAATATCAACAGGACCTCCTTCTGACTGTTAATTCTAATGTTTCAATCATACAAGTGTTTGTTACACACCGTAGTCACAGAAAAAAAAAAGTTTTTACGGTTTCAGATCCATCAGAAGTGGAAAACGTATCCATTCCCTTTTCTAGAAAACTAATATGAAATGAGACCTCAAGCATGAATTAACAAAGTAAGAATTGAGCCAAATTCTTCTTTCTTTCTTTGTTTCGTTCTTTTTCTCCTTTCTCCTTTTTCTTCCTTTTTCCCTTACCACCATGCAATCTTCCACGCTCCGATGCGGAACCTTTTGCTAGAAGCGTACTCTCTCAGTACTGGACACAGTCATTTGAAACAAAGGTGCGGAGACCAAACGGTTTTCATCAAGCCAGTGTTCGTGCTTGTTAATAACTAACTGACTGACAGTTTTGGAGCTTGAGGGTAGAACAACAACCGAAACCATGACAGCCTGCAGCAGTTGACTGACCTGTGTTCACATTGCGTACCTCCACAACCAATAATCAGTATAGGAGGAGAGCAGAGAGACATAATACAGCACATACTGTTGCCGTTTTCACCGTTTTTTTCCTCAGTGCAAACGGTACTATACTGCCATTTCAAGATGACCTGAACACATGTTTACTTTTCACTGCACATGCCACAAAAAAACTGGACATTAATTCAGGTTCCCGACAAACACACACACACACGTACATGAATGTTTGTTAAACAGGTGTGTGTGTGTGTGTGTGTGTGTGTGTGTGTGTGTGTGTGTGTGTGTGTGTGTGTGTGCGTGCGTGTGTGTGTGACTACGAGAGAGGTGAGAGAGAGGGGAGAGAGAGAGAGAGAAGAGAGAGAGAGAGAGAGAGAAAACACAATTTGGAAAAAAATTGGTTGTGGACGTATACACACACATACACACATGAATGTGTTTTGAATGGGTATGTGTGTGTGGATATGTGTGTTCGTGCATGCGCGCATGTGTGTGTGTGTGTGTGTGTGTGTGTGTGAGAGAGAGGAGAGAGAGAGAGAGAGAGAGAGAGAGATCGGGAGAGAGAGAGAGGGGGAGAGAAAGAAAGTGTGTGTGTGTGTGTGTGAGAGAGAGAGAGAGAGAGAGAGAGAGAGAGAGAGAGAGAGAGAGAGAGAGAGAGAGAGAGAAAGAGACAGACCGCGTGAGAGAGAGAGTTAGAGAGAGAGAGAAAGAATGTGTGTACAAAGATTTACGTGACTGGATGCCAAAAGGTGATCGATCTCCTTTCAGTTAGAAGGGAATCGAAAACTATTGAATGATATAAATCCAGTTAACCTTTGATAGGGGAATTGAAAACTATTGAATAATATAAATCCAGTTAACCTTTGACAGGGTCACTCTATAAAATCTAACAAATTGTGGTTGGGCAGACAGTTCCTTCTTTGGTTTGAGATACAAAGCTGGCAATTAATTCTATGTTGCTGTCATGGACATGTATCAAACTAACAACAATGCTTCACATTTTCGTCTCATAATTTCGATAACAGCTTTTCAAAACTGATCTTCATTTTCAAGTATTGGAAACATCTTTCAATGCCGCAACCGAGAGAAAAAAAAACAACTTGTACTAACTAATTAACACATTACTCACATTCTGTTGTCATGCTGACACCCATATATGCTCAGTGGTTTTCTTCAGTCTAACAAGGCTCAACCACAACTCAGTAAGAACTGCTCTGTGCTTCACTGATGCCATTCATAGGTGTGACGACGACATGTCTTCTCCAGCCACTTTTAGGTTTCAACACTTAGACATGGAAGGCCAAGTATTCTGGTCATGACGCAACAAATATAACGGTTTGTACCTGTTGATACTTGTTTCATTTTGTATTAAACTTTATCTTTAAAATAACAGTGTACTTTGTATGTAAAATCGTTTTTTTTCCCCCATTAACTTATTCACTTTATTTTTTTCCCTCTAAGTTTATGCACTATTCAGTACAAAACCCAAGTTATGTTCCGGACATCAAACTTACAACACAACCTTTTGTTGTGATCAGTTTCATACACGTTTGTGTTATGTATAATGTAATATGGAGATTAATACTTTTAAGATAATGGACTGTACAGGCTGGCAGAAATCACTGTCAACATAACTGCTGTATATTGCTTGTTTTTCTTTGTGATCGCTAACAACTGTTCCAGGCATCAAAAGAATATTACAACAAACAGCAGAATCTTTTGTGGTCCCCTCAGCAAGAGCAAACTTAATTTTAAGGGTTGGGAGGTGTGTATTCTTACATGATGAAAAGTAGCAAGAACTTGAAATGATAATACAACCAAACATTTAATTCTTGATCTGGGCAAGTTGGCATGTGCTGAACACTATGGGTTTAAATATATCACAACAATTGATTTTGTTGAATAAAAATGAATACATTGCCTCTGATGTTTCACACAGTAGATTCAGGACTTCTCTTTAGAAAGTACACATTTTCTTGTCTCCTATTGCTGGATTCAGATCACAAACTGAACACCAGAGTTGCTGTGATGTGACTACAACACAATCAACACCCCCATCACATGACATTCATTGAATCAACACCCATCACACGGTATTCACTGATCAATACATTTCAAGAAGAAAGTTAAAACTTTCAAAAATAGAATGGTTTCATTCATTTTTCATTCCTAGTTGCTGTGAAACGGTTCCTTGAGGGATACAGGCTTTCTTCAAATACTATCATAGTGCTACTAACACACATACTGTTTAATGTCAGTTTTAAGAAGGCAACTTTATCATAGTTTATAACCTATTTTCAGCTTTAGTGTAAGTCCTTTCCAATAATTTCACGTCAGCTATCTCTTGAGCAAAGTAAACATTCACTAGAAGCATTTCTTTAAAGATTATATCTTTGGCATTAGTAGAACTGAGGAGATAAAATTACATCTCTCTCTGTTGTGAACTTCTGTCATTTCTAGATCATCACACACACACACACACACACACACCCACGCACACGCACACACACACGCACACACACATGAACATACATGTGTACACTTGCTCACACCGACACACAGTATCCGAAACACCAGTGCTGGGAACATGAATTCTTGACTATCATTTCAATACACATTGTGCAGATTTTCAACTGTTAAGCCATAAACTGCTGAGCAAAGAAGAGTTTGAAGTATTCACCTGCATGATTATTCTTCTCTTTATATTTGGTGCCCTTAACTGAATCACATCACTCACTACCTGTGTGTAAACGGAAGAGAAAACAGTGTGCTCAACTAGTTATTTCTACAAATTAGCAGTATGAATGGGTTTCAGTACACATATATCTTTGGTAAACTGCCTTAAAGTTTGGTCATGATTTGTTTGCATTAATGTTAATTCAGTACTGTATGCAAGCATTCTGTTCACAACATGGACACCAAATTTTAGGCTCCACCTAATGACCAGAGCCTGGTGTTTCTTTTCTGGTCAACCAGTCTGTAGTGCACCTGAATGGCTAACGCCTCATTTTATTGGGCCAGGTATAAAGTTTCAATACAGCAGCTGAAATTCACAATCAATCAATCTGTCAAGTGTCAGCACAGTTTGTTGTTCCAGGATTATCTTCGGCTAATAACGAGTCAACACATTTATATCCATGCAGTATGGAGGCTTTTGAGATATATCTCTTGAAACAAACAGCACCTTTTTTTTTCCAAAATCTACAATGGTGGCAGCCACTTTCAGATTTTCACTTTGAATGCCAATCCAAACAGGCAGAGCCTTGTTAAGGCTCCCACACTCATACATGAAAAAAACAAAGAAAAGAGCATATATATCCTGGACTTGTCAGGTCATAGTAAACTTTTTTTTTTTTAAATAAAAACAAACCCAAAACACCAAAAGGAGTATAGCACTCGTGCATCTTGAAACCAAAACAACAAATCACACTGTAGCTAGCCTACTAACTAGGCAAGTAAACCTTGTCTGTGCCCAGTGTCAGGTATTCCCTTTATTTCTTCCCCTAGATTAAAAAAAAATCATGTATTGTACATTTCACATATACATGGGTGCTAGCTTTGTCTTTTTTGTGGCCTTTAAATATTTTACCACACACACACACACACGCACACATATATATATATATAAACACATATATATGTGTGTGTATATATATTATATATATATATGTGTGTGTGTGTGTGTGTGTATACATATGTATTTATATGTATGTATATATATATATATATGTGTGTGTGTGTGTGTGTGCATATTATAAAAATATTCAAAGGCCACAAAAAAGATAAAGCTAGCACCCGGAGGGACACTGAATACAATCTTCACTACCTGACACCTGACTACAACAAAGAAGTTGTCATGTCACAACCTTGCAATCAGATGAAACATGTTCAAAGAGTCTCCTGAACAGACACAGAGGAAGGCTGATCCCTAAAGGCTGAAAACTAGCAGACAATGGTAAAGAAAGAAAAAAAAACATGCAATACATGAAAACACAGCTCAGACTCCATGTGAATGACAGAAAAGAGCAAGTTCCCTAGCACAGAACTTCCAGACGGCTGGGAAGCTCTTTTGTTCTGAAAGAACCTCCAGCATCCTCACCGGCAGAGAGAGAAACTCAGCTAAGTCCTCTAAAGGAAACAAAGTCATAAATGGGGACACTTTCTTTGTCAGTTATAATACTACTGCAGACATTTTCATAGACAAAGGCTAAAACAATCAAAACAATATGGGCACTTACTATATAATCCAGTTGAATAAACCATATCAATTTTTACAAACATGAAGAAGTGTAATTAATGCAAAACATGAGTCAAGCTCTTCTCTTTTGCTTCAATACTTTAGTTGCAACTAACAAATGGTGTGTGTGGACTGCACCCCAGAATCATTGAAAGTAAGCATGTGGAAAGACGATCAACACTCTGCGCTTAAAAATGTTATGACATCCACAGAATGAATCGGTGGATACGGTGAAATTCAATGGCCTGACCTCCAAGCAGGTGACAAAAAATGGTCTTTCCTTTTTTTTCCTTCTTCTTCAGAGGGGGGGGGGGGGGGGGGGGGGGATTAGGCGCAGTAATTTCAGTTGGAAAAAAAAAAGTCTCCCCTCCAGAGACAGGCACCTGATCGGGAATGGGATCAAATTAACTGATCTTCCATGTAATACTATGTTAAATTTTCTTTTCAAGTGCATGTGTGTGTAAGTGGGGGGGTTGTCAGATTTCATGATGGAGGCAATGGGCTCATTATAGTATATCATGCCAGCAATATTTCTTGCAATAGTTATAGCACAATCAGTTTCTTATTATGCACAACAATTTTGCTCATCTTGAAACTCAACCTCTGAACATTATAATCGAATTTTCTGTTGAATAAGCATACACCAAGCATTTTTTCAGAGCATTCGATCAAAATGTCACCAAAATGCCATTAAAGCTTGTTATTGTACCCATGTTTATGTTGATTTTCATAACAAAAAAATATTTTCATCCGATACAAATGTTCTTTATGGAGCAAACATTTATGCATTCCTAGTCAACAACAATCTGATGTCATTTTTGGATCCCTCTCATTCCTTCCTTAAGAGCAGAGTCAAGCTTTATAATCAAAGTACTAGGCAAACTTGAATTTTAAAGCCATTTCAGATTTTGGAGTATACACACGGCATACAAGAAAGAATACCTGGGAACATTCATGACATAGTTAAGAGAGAAATGATGTCAGAAGTGAAGGCTCTGCCTACATACAGAAATCAGCAGTTGTGTTATGTGTACCACATAGTGACATACAGTTCTGCAGTTGTATTATGTGTACCACATACAGAAATCTGCAGTTGTATTATGTGTACCACATACAGAAATCTGCAGTTGTATTATGTGTACCACATACAGAAATCTGCAGTTGTATTATGTGTACAAGAGTAATTTCAAACCAAGATGGAGGCAGATACAAAAGACATGGGGAAAAAAAAGCGAAAGGAAAAATAAAAAGGACACTTCCTCTTATGAGATCTATGGCTCCGTAGTTCATACTGACTGACCCTATGCTATGGAAAGTGCTAAAACATTGTTGAAAACCAGTGTACACACACACACACACACACACACACACACACACACACACACACACTCTAGCAATTATCACCCACACAAAGAACCCATCACAATGATGGTCAACTCACCATACTCACTACTGCTGAAGTCAAAGTAGAGGGTAAATCCACTGCTCTGCTTCTGCTTCCACTCATACACAATGCGCACAGATGATGCGTAATGAAAGACAATAGGCGTTTTTGTGTTGTGATGCTCGCGGCAGATGCGGTGCCGCGTCCTCTCCTGTCCCTCCCCCGTCACCTCCCGAATCTCCACCATGGGCAGGCAGGGGCCACTCTCCTGGGCCTCCCCGCCCCCTTGGGACTGTCCGGCCACCGAGGTGGGGGGCCAGGTTGGGGGCCGCTGGGACGGCGCCTCCACCACAGTGTCTGAGGAAGTGTTTGTCTTTGCGTAGGCGTGGGTGTTGTGTGTGGGGCTGTGTTGTTGCGGTTGTTGCCTGGGGGGAACTGGGGAGGACACGATGGAAGAAAGTTTGGAATCCAGCACTACAGTGTGGGTAACTGTGGTGGTGGGGTTGGGCTCACCATGTTCAGATGTTCGGCTTCCCTCACCGCCTGCTTGAAGATCCCCCTCCTGAGGACCACCTCCTCCTCTTCCTCCTCCTTCTCCACTGCTACCAGGATTCCTCGACTCTTCCTCTTCTTCCTTTTCTTTCTCCTGGTTCGGCCCTTCTTGCCTGCCATGGTCCGAAGCGTTGTGTGCGCCAAAGCCAGACAGGCGGGTGAAGTTGAGTTCGATCTGCTGCTGGGGGTCTCCCAGCTGAATCAGGAACTCGCAGCGTCGGAAGCCCTTCTTCTCGTAGTCTGTGGACTGTGCCTCGATGTGCTGCTGACTGCTGTTGCGGTACGTGTAACTGCACTCAGCTGCAACACAGCACACACACAACATTCTCATCACTTTGGCAATACTACTCAGGAACTATTCATCCCCTCCTCCCTTCCCTAAACATAGCTGAGATCACTTTTCAAAAAAAAAAAAAACTATATGTAGCATCAACCTAAAGGCAAAACAAAACAAAACGAACAAACACAAAAATCTTTTGTGATGGCTGATACTGATGATAACTGACAGTCCCTAATGAGCAGTGTTTTCTTTGTGTGTCTGGGCCTTTTCTCCACATCAAAACACATTCTGGTTGTACACCCATTTCAACTACCTGTGCCAGAAGCTGTCTGATCTGATGGCAAAAGACAGCCATTTCTAAATGGTACAAAAGGGAAGCTGCCAGGTATCACATGAGAATCACCTCCCTTCTCAGGGTTCAACGGCCCATGTAAGAGATCAGATGGCATGCAATTCATTCCTCTAGTTTCAGAGAGGAAAAAAAAAAAAAACAAGGAGGGAAACAAATTTCAAGAATCAGTTGAAATAAACAGAACTGGTTACATAACCACAACGATTTCCTTTGCTCCTGCAAGTTTTTTTTTTCCTTTTGATTTGCAGTTCAAACAAGGCCCTTTCACATTTTGAGTTCAAACAAGGCCCTTTCACATTTGCAGTTCAAACAAGGCCCTTTCACATTTTGAGTTCAAACAAGGCCCTTTCACATTTGCAGTTCAAACAAGGTCCTTTCACATTTTGAGTTCAAACAAGGCCCTTTCACATTTTCAGTTCAAACAAGGCCCTTTCACATTTTCAGTTCAAACAAGGCCCTTTCACATTTGCAGTTCAAACAAGGCCCTTTCACATTTTGAGTTCAAACAAGGCCCTTTCACATTTTGAGTTCAAACAAGGACCTTTCACATTTTGAGTTCAAACAAGGCCCTTTCACATTTGCAGTTCAAACAAGGCCCTTTCACATTTGAGTTCAAACAAGGCCCTTTCACATTTTGAGTTCAAACAAGGCCCTTTCACATTTTCAGTTCAAACAAGGCCCTTTCACATTTTGAGTTCAAACAAGGCCCTTTCACATTTTCAGTTCAAACAAGGCCCTTTCACATTTGCAGTTCAAACAAGGCCCTTTCACATGTTCAGTTCAAACAAGGCCCTTTCACATGTTCAGTTCAAACAAGGCCCTTTCACATTTTCAGTTCAAACAAGGCCCTTTCACATTTGCAGTTCAAACAAGGCCCTTTCACATTTGCAGTTCAAACAAGGCCCTTTCACATTTGCAGTTCAAACAAGGCCCTTTCACATGTTCAGTTCAAACAAGGCCCTTTCACATTTTGAGTTCAAACAAGGCCCTTTCACATGTTCAGTTCAAACAAGGCCCTTTCACATGTTCAGTTCAAACAAGGCCCTTTCACATGTTCAGTTCAAACAAGGACCTTTCACATTTTCAGTTCAAACAAGGCCCTTTCACATTTTCAGTTCAAACAAGGACCTTTCACATTTTCAGTTCAAACAAGGCCCTTTCACATTCTGAGTTCAAACAAGGCCCTTTCACATGTTCAGTTCAAACAAGGACCTTTCACATTTTCAGTTCAAATAAGGCCCTTTTACATTTTCAGTTCAAACAAGGCCTTTTACATTTTCAGCCGTCATCACACCCTGGTGGAAAATAACCTTGTCTTGAAAAGGAATCAAGAACATGGACAAGTATAAAAAAAACACATCCATTCATGGCAGCTTAACACTGGTGCCTTCAGACAAGATTCTCCTCCACCTCCCCCCTACACCCCGAAAAAAAAAAAAATCATAACCAATGACAACATACAATACATAAAAATGCTGCTTTCAGCAAAAAGCAATGCAGACCGCCGCACAGCTAGTGCCCATTTCAGTGGCTTAACACTCACTACTTGTTTGCCAGTCAATGATGAAAAATATCTCCATGTTATAGACTGTTGCCAGAGAAAAGGTTCAGACATTCTATATAATGAAGGTGAGTGAGTGGGTGACAAACGCAAGAAAAACAGTGTGCGATAGTGAAGAAAGAGAAGAAAGAGGCAATGTTCTATCTAGAGAGCAACAGAGAAGAGCAAATTACTATCACAGAATTTCCAGAAGACAAGGATGCAGTTCATACCAAAGACCGCTCGCTCCACATCCCCACAGGGCCAAAGAAAACAAGGAGATTTTCTAAAAGAAAGAAAGATTAATGGACTAGTGGCTAAAAAAAACAGTACAGGTCAGTGAAATACAAATTAAATAAATGAAGAACAAAAAGGAAGTCACAGAGAGAGAAAGAAAAGAGGAATATTACTAAGAGATCTTCCAGAAGACAGAGCCTCAAACATTTCAAAGTGAAAAGACTTGGCTTACATGTACATGAATACAAATAAATATATCTGAATACAAATAAATATATCTATCATATAAATACACACACACACACACACACACTTAAACTTCCACTTCCATTAATCCTAGCGTAGGTCTTGCTTATAAACAAAAAAAAAAAAATAGACTTTTAACTGCGACTACACCACTGTAGGTCTTGCTTCAATTTACACATTAGCTTACATGCTTTGATGCTCAGGATAATAATGATGCACTACTTTTTCATGACCTTTAATTTCAACAGAGTCATCCTGTTGCAAATGTTGCACGTTGGCAACACCAGATCTGGCCCCATAAACTGTTCAGCTCTAACCAGTTCTCTCCTTATCATTTGAGAGATAGTAAAGTGTTACTGGCATGGCACCATTTTGATCATTCTGGAGTTTTAATTGTGGATGCTTTCTTTCAGATCTCCATTTCTGAAGACAATGCAAATGTATTACAATCCATCTGAAGTGTTTCTCTTGTGTGTGTGTGTGTGTGTGTGTGTGTGTGTGTGTGTGTGTGTTACCTGCTTAGTTTGACTTAATGTTTATACGCGTACACATGCATGAATGCACACTGCTTACGCCAATTGCTGCTTACCCCAGAAGTATAGATGTTACTTGTAAGTGGTCAAATTTGTCAACTGGTTTTGAAAAAAAAAAAAAATCTGATAGTTTATTATGTCAGACGATGAATGGAAAGTGAGCGCTAATGTTAAGCACCCAAATTGCCAAAGTTTCTCTCAATTCTACTTGCATTAGTTATGAAAGCTGAGGAGTAAAACTATTATGTTCACAAAACACATAACCAATGCCCGCTAGTACCAATCCAAGCGACAAACTCTATATGTGGGATATGTGTTTTTTTTGATAATCTTAGTACCTCATGGGAACAAAAACATAAAGAGAGAGAGAGAGAGAGAGAGAGAGAGAGAGAGAGAGAGGAGGGAGGGAGGGGAGAGAGAAACAGACAGACAGACAGAGACAGACAGGCAGACAGACGAGACGCACACACAGCGACCGCTAAAATCGGTCGTTGAGGCAACAAAACAAGGCAGCCAGAGAACGACGAGCAGGTGAAAAACGCAGCCATTACACCACCAGACTGAGACCCCCACAGCACACACACACACACACACACACCGCCACCACCACTAATCACCGCTACTACCATCACCGTTACCACCGCCACCGTCCCGCAAACCGCACACCAAGGTCACGATAACATTCCAGCCACCATACCCCACCACCACCACCCTCCACTCCACTCCCTCCTCCCAACCCCCACCTCTCTCCCATTCCTCCTACAGTTTTAGGCAGGTTACCACCTCCAGTCTCCCTTTCCTCCCCATCCTGCCCGTCTACTTGCGTGCCCAGGGGCCACAAACAAATCCTATGGCGTCCTGCTGACGTCAAAACGACGAGAATGATCGATATTAATAGCGGCTTAGAATTTCTGAACGTAAACTCGCGGCGGAGTCGGAAAACAAAAAGGAAAAGAAAAAGAATACGGTGCATTCCTTCATAAACCAATATGGCCCAGACAAACATTTATTTCCGCAGAAAATCTTGTTAGTTTTTTTTTTCTTTTACATACTATCAACGCCATACGCACCTGCTGACAAGTAAGAAAATAATTATTGACAGTCGCCAGAATAATTGCGTAATTTAGTGTAATGCAACACTACATGAATTAATACATTAGCAGGCTTTCGTTAATTAGTAATAGGAGTCGTCTTAGAAGTAGTCGTAATAATAATAATTATAACAACAACAACAGCAGCAGCAAGACTACTACTGCTACTGCTGTTACTTTCATTATTTGTTACTTGCGCCTTCGTTAATCAGTAATAGGAGTCGTCGTTGCAGTAGTAGTAGTAGTAGTAGTAGTAGTAGTAGTAGAAATAGTGATAATAATAATGCTAATAATGACAAAATAGCAAGACTACTACCACTACTACTACTTTCATTATTTGTAACTTGCGCCTTCGTTAATCAGTAATACGAGTCGTCGTAGTAGTCGTAATAATAATAATAATAATAATTATGTGATAGTTCAATAATAACAAGCAGTAATACGAGTCGTCGTAGTAGTCGTAATAATAATAATAATAATAATTATGTGATAGTTCAATAATAACAAGACTACTACTACAACTACTACTTTCATTATTCACTATTTGCACATTCTAATGACCTTTTCATGGTTCTTCAGGAGATCACTATGACTCGTATGCAAGCATTTACTGACATGTGTACCACATGCATAGTGGGCATTATCAGGACATAAATGCACCAACAGTGCTGACCACATGAACAAATCTAACCTTAACTATATGGCTCCTAACACATGATCATGCAAACATAATACTTCTTGTGAAAGAAATGTTTTTGAGACAGTCTTGAATACAGAGCAAGAATATGAATGTGTGGCATACAGAAATAATTTGCTCCCTGTAACTGGCAATATGTTCTACTTAATACTGGCAAATAGTTGATAGATGAATGATCACATTCATTCCATGACTCAACAACAAAGTATTTAGTAGTTTTACTTTCATCTAATATGCGGGTTTGTGTCAGCCGAATATCTACAGTTTACGATAGTTTCGCGAATCTAGCATACGGGTTACGTTCCCTTAAAAAAATGTTCCATCAAAAAAAACAACAACAAAAAACTAAACCCAAGCAAACCACACACACACACACACACACACACACACACACACACACAGGACTCTGCAGATTTCTACACCTGACCTGTTTTACCCCACCGACTTCTTCAAGGGCATTATAATTTACTGATAACTTCCAACAAGTGATCTATCTGCGTCTGTCTTTTGTCACCTGTTTAGTCATCATACGACAAACTACACAATATTACAGCTGTTTGAACACTCTCTGGGTGACAACACTACATCTTCTCCCCCCCCCCCCCCCCCCCTCAAATGAACGTAACTGCGCGACTAGTGATAAAGGATGGACCAGAAGGGCATATGGGAGAACGCAGACCCCACCAGAGACAAACGGGTTCTGGATCAGCTCTTCCAGTCGGTTCGTAAGTGAAAACGTCATTTTTTTTTCCCCCAAAGACCGAAAGAGTTACTTCCCACGTACGACCTGAAATAGGATCAGCGAAATACGGGAAATAGCGGTAAGTAAAGACTGAAAGAGTTACTTCCCACGTACGACCCGAAATAGGATCAGCGAAATACAAAATGTCATAACTTTTTTAAAATTTCACGAAAATAACTACACTGTTTCTCAGACAGTTATCAATCCATAAAGATTAACACTGCAGTGCTCTTGTTCACTGGAAAAAAAATATTGTAATCATCTTATGGAACAAATCTAGAGTCGTCTGATGAACCGCATCAAAATTCAACATTTTCATCCTTAAGCGACATTCCGTCTTTCCAACAAGTTTGGATGAAAGACGTTTGGTAGGGTTTTGTTGTTGTTGTTGTTTGGTTGGATTTTTCTTTGTATGGTAGTTTTTTTATGTTTTTTTTTTTCCCCTTCATAATCTCTTACTGAAAGACACAAAAACCAACCAACAAACGGACTTGGAGGGGGTGGGGGTTGGGGGGGGGGGGGGACCTAACCGCCATGGCAATAAGTAACTAAGGATGTGAACTGACATCTCCTAGACAGGTCCACCCTTCACCACACTTTCACAGCCCCACTTCGTTCCTTGGTTAAAATTTCATAGGTTTAACAACGGTTGGATTTTTCGGTATGTACGTGTCCACTTTTAATCCAACCATTGAGGCCACCATATTCTGTATTATGTGTCTTCGGGTATCACGTCTAGACATGACACCTGTACACATGTGGGCTTGGTGGGCGTTTTGTATTTCATCTTCTGCCAGTCATTAAACCCACAGGCATACTGCGGCCTATTCTTCGTCAAAAGGTGGCATTGATCAACGTGCGAGCATTTTTCCAATTAAGTAACACGCTCACACGCTGTACCTTGGTTTAAAGCCTCATCAAAAGGAATTCACTGGGGCAGGAGTCTGCATATGGGGTGATTATGTCAACTCTCTCTCCTAACCCGCCCGTCTCCAGCAAGAATTTCCCAGGACCCTTTGAAATCAAAGAGGTCAACCGAAGCCTTTCTTCGTTAAACCTACCAGGTCCCTACAGTACTGAAATGGTCGCCATCTGGTTTTACCCAGGGTTCAGTGCGAGAGTTCAGTGCATGCTCTCCACGTGCAGCCCGTGCCGTATTTCATGCTGAACGGATTTACACCCACCCATCTGTTTATGAAGTCTGGCCCGTCATGGTAAACTACATCACCATCAGGCTTAACGCAGCGATGGAAATTCCTGAGTACTCGGCATTTCGTTCAAAAACCTGTTAACCCCCCTTTCCTGCTAAATCCAAAAAAAAAAAAAAAAAAAAAAAAAAAAAAATATATATATATATATATATAACAAGCACATAAACACTGCACATAATGCACACCATCTTCTGACGCCCAAATAACACCGTAGTCGTCGCTCCCCCACCGCCGTGCTAAGAATAGCAGGCGAAGGCGACGGGTGCGGGGGTGCAAACGCGCCCCCGCTCACTCACATTTTTTTTTTTTTAGACATGTACCACCAGACGGCTCTCAGGACGGAGCGAACGGCGAAAGGATGGACTGAGAGGGGGGGGGGGGGGGTGGGGGGGCTTCGGGAGGGGAGGAGAAGGGAATGGAGGAGGAGGGGAGGGGGAGGGGGCAGACAGAAGTTAATCTGCTGAAAGGAAGAGCTGCCTTGATCGCTTTGCGGGTGAACAAGCGATGAGCGAGGGAGGAGCCGAAGCACAGAGGTATGAATGAATGCACAGAGAGAGAGACAGAGACAGAGAGACACACAGAGAGAAGGCGCTAGGGGAGGGTGAGACAGGGGTGAGTTTAAGAAAGAGTGGAGGACTGAGAGAGAGAGAGAGAGAGAGAGAGAGGAACGGGCGTGGAAGGAGTGAGGAGATGGGGTAGGTAACAACGGGGTGAGGTGGGGGATCCCTTTGGGTTTTTTAGATGAACCGATCACTTGGGATGTCTGTTCAAATGCACCATGCGTCCACAAGTGTTGAAACACTGCGTGCGTGCGCGCTTAAAGCTGTTACACGTTCTCTTAACCGTGAAAACAAATGTACACAGCATGCATTAACCGTGAAAACAAATGTACACAGCATGCATGTATAAGCTTTTTTCTTTTCAAATCTCTGTGTGTGTGTTGTGTGTGTGTGTGTGTGTGTGTGTGTCAATTCCTGCATCATTATCGAAAACTCTCTCTCTCTCTTCTAACATGCCCACCTACCGCACACCCTTTTTTCCAGTAAACGTTTTCTGCATCTCTCTCTCTCTCTCTCTCCCTCCCCATACCACCCCCTCTCCCTCAACACACACACAAACCATGGTCGACCGCGAGGTCTGCCGATTGCTATGAGTGACGGAGGGGGGGGGGGGGGGGGGAAGGAGGGCCACACAACAGGGGTAGGGTGGGGCCGGGCCTTACCGCACGAGCGATCTGTCTGCCGTCGAGCACCGTTAGAAAAGAACAAACACAAGCAATAGATACGGGGAGCACAGCGAGATGGGTGAAGGGGGTGGGGGGGGGGGGGGCATAAGGCTGGGTGGACGTGAACAGATCAGATGGGGGAGAAGAAGGGGAGGGGGGTGGGAGGAGGGGTCCTAGTTCTATAATTACACCGGTTGGCAGCCACCAGCGCACTGCACCAGTAAGCCGCTAAAGCACAAGAAGCAGCGGGCAGGTCAGATTTTAACAACGGCGATGACCACCAGCATACCATTTACAGGCTGGCGGTTCGCAACCCCCAATCCCCTCCCTCCCCCTACAACCCTACCCCATTTCCAGCAGCTCATCCCACTCCATTCTCCCCCCACCTCCCATGCAGTCTTCGTCGGGCATGATGAAACGCCGAGCATGCCGCAGTTGGGCAGTTCTTTTTAAAGGAAAAAAAAATTGCACCGGCCGCCCCGGGTCAAGGTGGCAGTTGCGTGGCCTGTTGGAACTGCATGCTGACCCCGCTGATTGAGCCTGCTTCACTGTGCAGGGCTCTGTCTCCCACACCTGCTTCACTGTGTATGGCTCTGCTTCACGGTGTGTGCCTCTGCTTCAGTGTATGGCTCTGCTTCACTGTGTATGGCTCTGCTTCACTGTGCAGGGCTCCGTCACCCACACCTGCTTCACGGTGTATGGCTCTGCTTCACTGTGCAGGCCTCTGTCTCCCACACCTGCTTCACTGTGCAGGGCTCCGTCTCCCACATCTGCTCGACTGTGCAGGGCTCTGTCTGCTTCACTGTGCAGGGCTCTGTCTGCCTCACTGTGCAGTGCTCTGTCTCCCACACCTGCTTCACTGTGCAGGACTCTGTCTGCCTCACTGTGCAGGGCTCTGTCTCCCACACCTGCTTCACTGTGCAGGGCTCTGTCTCCCACACCTGCTTCACTGTGCAGGGCTCTGTCTCCCACACCTGCTTCACTGTGCAGGGCTCTGTCTGCTTCACTGTGCAGGGCTCTGTCTCCCACACCTGCTTCACTCTGCAGGGCTCTGTCTTCCACACCTGCTTCACTGTGCAGGGATCTGTCTGCTTCACTGTGCAGGGCTCTGCTTCACTGTGCAGGGCTGTCTCCCACACCTGCTTCACTGTGCAGGGCTCTGTCTCCCACACCTGCTTGACTGTGCAGGGCTCGGTCTCCCACACCTGCTTCACTGTCCAGGGCTCCTGTCTCCCACACCTGCTTCACTGTGCAGGGCTGTCTCCCACACCTGCTTCACTGTGCTGGGCTCTGTCTGCTTCACTGTGCAGGACTCTGTCTCCCACACCTGCTTCACTGTGCAGGGCTCCGTCTGCTTCACTGTGCAGGGCTCTGTCTGCTTCACTGTCCAGGGCTCTGTCTCCCACACCTGCTTCACTGTGCAGGACTCTGTCTCCCAAACCTGCTTCACTGTGCAGGGCTCTGTCTCCCACACATGCTTCACTGTGCAGGACTTGTCTCCCAAAACTGCTTCACTGTGCAGGGCTCTGTCTCCCACACCTGCTTCACTGTGCAGGACTCTGTCTCCCACACCTGCTTCACTGTGCAGGACTCTGCTTCACTGTGCAGGGCTCTGTCTACCACACCTGCTTCACTGTGCAGGGCTCTGTCTCCCACACCTGCTTCACTGTGCAGGACTCTGCTTCACTGTGCAGGGCTCTGTCTCCCACACCTGCTTCACTGTGCAGGACTCTGCTTCACTGTGCAGGGCTCTGTCTACCACACCTGCTTCACTGTGCAGGGCTCTGTCTCCCACACCTGCTTCACTGTGCAGGACTCTGTCTGCTTCACTGTGCAGGGCTCTGACTTCCACACCTGCTTCACTGTGCAGGGCTCTGTCTGCCTCACTGTGCAGGGCTCTGTCTGCTTCACTGTGCAGGGCTATGTCTGCTTCACTGTGCAGGGCTCTGTCTCCCATACCTGCTTCACTGTGCAGGGCTTTGTCTGCCTCACTGTGCAGGGCTTGGTCTCCCACACCTGCTCCACTGTGCAGGACTCTGTCTGCTTCACTGTGCAGGACTCTGTCTGCTCCACTGTGCTGGACTCTGTCTGCTCCACTGTGCTGGACTCTGTCTGCCTCACTGTGCAGGGCTCTGTCTCCCACACCTGCTTCACTGTGCAGGGCTCGGTCTCCCACACCTGCTTCACTGTGCAGGACTCTGTCCGCTTCACTGTCCAGGGTTCCGACTTCCACACCTGCTTCACTGTGCAGGGCTCTGTCTCCCACACCTGCTTCACTGTGCAGGGCTCGGTCTCCCACACCTGCTTCACTGTGCAGGACTCCGTCTCCCACACCTGCTTCACTGTGCAGGACTCTGTCCGCTTCACTGTCCAGGGTTCCGACTTCCACACCTGCTTCACTGTGCAGGGCTCTGTTTCACTGTGCAGGGCTCTGTCTGCTTCACTGTGCAGGGCTCTGTCTCCCACACCTGCTTCACTGTGCAGGACTCCGTCTCCCAAACCTGCTTCACTGTGCAGACTCTGTCCGCTTCACTGTCCAGGGTTCCGACTTCCACACCTGCTTCACTGTGCAGGGCTCTGTTTCACTGTGCAGGGCTCTGTCTGTTTCACTGTGCAGGGCTCTGTCTCCCACACCTGCTT
>CM065725.1:12981542-13009042 GCA_033310375.1 Conus canariensis | reverse complement strand
AGCCAGACAGCCAGGGAGTGGAATGGTGGACAGCAGTCCTGCTGAGTCACGTGCTCATTATCGGCTTGCCCACGTCAGCTAGACCTGAAGCCCTAACCACGCACAACTGCTGCCGAAGGAGGAAAACAATATAATGATTACCATACTGTTCAAGTGCCGTCTTTGCGGTTTTTCCACCCCTTGCCCTGCCGTCCTCCACCTCGCCCCTTTCTATCCCCCCACCCCCACCCCCCACTCCCACGCGTCCCTCTCTGACTGCAAACGTATTTCAATAATACAAAACTAAAATTCTCTCTCTCTCTTCTCTCTCTCTCTCTCTCTCTTCTCTCTCTCTCTCTCTCTCTCTCCGTCTGTTACAGTGCCGGTCGTCCCGTTTGTTTCCAGTACCGTAACATTTTTGCCCGCTCTAACCCCCCTACTCTTCTCTCTCTCTCTGCGCGCGCGGTAATATTACAGAGGTATGTATCGATGACGTGCGGAATTATAACGGGTCATTCGACCAACTCCAACGATATTCTCTCTCTCTCTCCCCCTCCCTCCCCCCTTTCTTCCTCCCCCCCCCCCCCCCTTTCTTCCTCTCCCTCTCTCTCTCCCCCCCCCTCCTCTCTCTCTCTCTCCTTCCCTCCCTCCCGTGACCTGCCCGATCTCTTCTATCTCTCTAACCAAAAACCACCACCACTACCACCACCCCCTCTCCCCCTTTGAACTGTCTCTCCATCCACACTCACTTCCTCCTCCTCCTCCCATGTCTGGAAAGATAATGACCGGGTTCTGCCGTGGAAGGAGACTCGGCTCCAACCAAGAAGCACCAGGCTTAGCATTCGCAGTCTGCTCCCCCCCCCCCCCCCCCCTTCTTCCATCACCCCCTTCCACGTGTACCCCCCCCCCCCCCCACCCCACGTTCTCCTGACTTCCTCTCTCTCCTGCTTTCTGTCATGGCGAACACCATTATGATAATGTTCCACCTTGCCTGCCTGTCTGGGTCTCTTGACGGGGAGGGACAACTCAAGGGTCACTGACCACTGACCTGTCTACGTCACCTCCCACCACCACCACCCTTTCCTCCAATCTTCCCCCTTCCTCCCCCTCCATACTCTCCTTTGTTACAACACGTCATTGACCCGACTGGTCTGGCAAAAAGGAAGGGGGGGGGGGGGGGGAAGGGCCAAGAGGTCGGAGGAACGGCGATTGAGGGGAGGGAGGGAGGGAGAAAGACGGGTGAGGAAGAGGGAGGAAAAGAAAGAGATGGCGAGGAGGGGAGGGGGACGACAACAGAAAAACAAATGCATTTATCAGAATGATGTATCAGCTTGTGTGATGTTTCTTCGTCCGCCAACGCTTTCCTGATTTGATGATCCTGGTCCCGTTTCTCTGCGACAACAATATGCTCACCATTCCTGAGGCCCGTTAAGAAATACAGATCATTCTTTAAAAAAAAAAAAAAAGAACTATAGATCATTCTTTAAAATTAAGAACTACGAATCATTCTTTTAAAATAAGAACTACAGATCATTCTTTCAAAATGTAAAAAAATAAAAAAATAAAAATAAAAAATAAAAAAAATCAATAATAATATTTTAAAAAAAAGGGGGGGGGGGGGGGGGGGTGGGGTCTGGGGGAAAATGAATAGAAATTGAAAATCATCTTGTCAAAACATCATGGGTACATGTCAGTGAACATGCGTCACAGTCATTGGAATGCAACGCAGGGTTTGAGAGAGAGAGAGAGAGAGAGAGAGAGAGAGAGAGAGAGAGAGAGAGAGAGAGAGAGACAAGACAGAGACAGAGAGACAGAGAGACAGAACGGACACGCACGTCAGGCTGGGGAACTAGCCACGAAAAAATCTCTGAAAACGGCAATGCCCCCCTGTATCTCAAGATATTTTGACTCATAATTAGATAGTATCACACTATGTTGACTCGTTTGTCATTGCTTTCTTTATTTCCGCCTTCCATGCTCTTTACTATCTATATCCCCAAAGTCTTTTCCTTGCTATTTTTTCTTTTGGGTTTAGTCACTCTGGAAAAAAAAAATCTGAAAATAGAGAATTCTCTGACAATTCCCCAGTCTGGCTCATTTACATACAGACTGAGGAATACCAGAGATCTTTTGTTTTAAAGTCCACATTAACATCATCAATTTAAAATAAAGACCAGAATCAACTGATGCACATCAGTAAACATCTTAAAGAGCGTGTTATGGTAAAAAGAAACACACACACACACACACACACACACACACACACCATAATCATGGCAAAATGTTCTCAGCAAACATAACAGAAAACGCGCGCAGAACATGCACGTACACCACCCCCAACAGCAATCCCCCTCCCCCCCCCCCCCCACTCCCGCCCCCTAAACAGACCCGTTCCTGGAGAAAAAAATCAATGGAACATAACCCCGGTCTCTCCACTGCAAACAGAGTCCCCTTTCCCCCAGCATATGGGAGACTCCAACAGATGTTGACGGTCAATCCTTGGATCTGAAGGGCACGCCATGACAATGGTAGGGATATCAACTACATGCGCACCGTTTCACACACACACACCGCCATCCCCTCCCCCCATTTTCTGACTGAACTGGTCAGCACACTGAGGAGGCAAAAACGACTTAGGCCACGCCCACCAGCGGCATCTGTCCCAAGAAAACGGGTGAGTAACTCTTGCTGAACGCGAGCTTTTCACACCGATTGGCGGCATCTGTCCCATGAAAACGGGGGAGTCACTCTTGCTGAACTTAAGCTTTTCACACAGATTTACCTACACGCAGCTTTCCGACCGTCCCCTGTTTGTAAACTGGTGAACAGATCCCCTACCCCTGCTAGATTGAAAAAAAAAAAAGAAAAACAGGAAAAAAAAAAAAAGGACCTAACCCTCCCTCCCGCACTCGCCAAAATGATCCGCCTTCGTAAATCATTACTTGGGGATTGGAACCGTTATGATTATGATGCAGCAGTACGAGTACCACATCTTCCACACTGTCCTTGTACAGCCACTCAGTATGACCACACCTTCCACACTGTCCTTTGTACAGCCACCCAGTATAAGGACCACATCTTCCACATTGTCCTTTGTACAGCCACCCAGTATGAGGACCACATCTTCCACAGTCCTTTGTACAGCCACCCAGTATGAGGACCACATCTTCCACACTGTCCTTTGTACAGCCACCCAGTATGAGGACCACACCTTCCACACTGTCCTTTGTACAGCCACTCAGTATGAGGACCACACCTTCCACATTATCCTTTGTACAGCCACTCAGTACCACCACACCTTCCACACTGTCCTTTGTACAGCCACTCAGTATGAGGACCACACCTTCCACACTGTCCTTTGTACAGCCACTCAGTATGAGGACCACACCTTCCACATTGTCCTTTGTACAGCCACTCAGTATGGCCACACCTTCCACACTGTCCTTTGTGCAGCCACCCAGTATGAGGACATCTTCCACAATGTCCTTTGTACAGCCACTCAGTATGACACCTTCCACACTGTCCTTTGTACAGCCACCCAGTATGAGGACCACACCTTCCACGCTGTCCTTTGTACAGCCACCCAGTATGAGGACCACACCTTCCACGCTGTCCTTTGTACAGCCACCCAGTATGAGGACCACATCTTCCACACTGTCCTTTGTACAGCCACCCAGTATGAGGACCACATCTTCCACACTGTCCTTTGTACAGCCACTCAGTATGAGGACCACACCTTCCACAGTCCTTTGTACAGCCACTCAGTATGAGGACCACACCTTCCACACTGTCCTTTGTACAGCCACCCAGTATGAGGACCACACCTTCCACACTGTCCTTTGTACAGCCACTGTAGACCCACGTTCATAAATCATTACTTGGAGACTAAAACCGTTACATGATGCAGCAGTATGAGGACCACACCTTCCACACTGTCCTTTGTACAGCCACTCAGTACGAGGACCACACCTTCCACATTGTCCTTTGTACAGCCACTCAGTACCACCACACCTTCCACACTGTCCTTTGTACAGCACCCAGTATGAGGACCACACCTTCCACACTGTCCTTTGTACAGCCACTCAGTATGAGGACCACACCTTCCACATTGTCCTTTGTACAGCCACTCAGTATGACCACACCTTCCACACTGTCCTTTGTACAGCCACTCAGTATGAGGACCACATCTTCCACATTGTCCTTTGTACAGCCACTCAGTATGACACCTTCCACACTGTCCTTTGTACAGCCACCCAGTATGAGGACACCTTCCACGCTGTCCTTTGTACAGCCACCCAGTATGAGGACCACATCTTCCACACTGTCCTTTGTACAGCCACCCAGTATGAGGACCACACCTTCCACGCTGTCCTTTGTACAGCCACCCAGTATGAGGACCACACCTTCCACACTGTCCTTTGTACAGCCACTCAGTACGAGGACCACACCTTCCACACTGTCCTTTGTACAGCCACTCAGTATGAGGACCACACCTTCCACAGTCCTTTTTACAGCCACTCAGTATGAGGACCACACCTTCCACACTGTCCTTTGTACAGCCACTCAGTATGAGGACCACACCTTCCACAGTCCTTTGTACTGCCACTCAGTATGAGGACCATACCTTCCACACTGTCCTTTGTACAGCCACTCAGTATGAGGACCACACCTTCCACACTGTCCTTTGTACAGCCACTCAGTATGAGGACACCTTCCACACTGTCCTTTGTACAGCCACTCAGTACGAGGACCACGCCTTGCACACTGTCCTTTGTACACTGTAGACCCACGTGTTACATGATGCAGCAGTATGAGGACCACACCTTCCACACTGTCCTTTGTACAGCCACTCAGTACAAGGACCACACCTTCCACACTGTCCTTTGTACAGCCACTGTAGACCAATCTCCATGACGATAATTTTTCAACAGGGTCCGACGATGGCGGCCGTTCAGATCTCAGTTTATGGCGACAGTCTCGCCAGATAAATTTGCAGTTCAGACAGAGTTCGGGGTTACAGAAAAGGTCAAATACTAAAAACAAATTTTGAACACATGAAAAATCGTTCTGGCTCTGTGAAAAACAAAAATGTGAAAAAGATGACTTTATCCTGGAATCTGAGGTCAGTCAATTAGTTCCATGCCGTAAGTCAGCAAACACAGCAGAATGATGCATGACCTGTGAACTCCTTGTGTCTCTACGCCATTGGTAGGGCGCTAGGATTTTGGAGTGAAAATTCTAGTAGACGACAGGATCGTGCTTGCATCGAAAAAGAAACGGACATGAGATCTAAGGTAAGGCAAGGTCATGTTGCTTGTAGCCCAGCCGACCGCAAAGAGCCAGATCAGGGTTGTCACTGCGTTGAAGTCATTACACAAGTCAAAAAAAAAAAAAAAAGAAAAGGAAAAAAGCATCTCATTCACACAACCCTTTAAAACACACCTAAGAAATAAAAAAAAAAAAAAACACTGGAAATTTTGTTTAAAATGATGTCTGCCTCCGAGTCAGGTATGACATGGGTCAAGAGCTGGACTGTGCGATGAATAATGTTTTGGTACTGGCTGATGTGATGAGAAAAAAAGCCCGGTGCAGCTTTGAATGTAACAGAGAATGTATCCGCGTTCTGGGCCTAATCTGTAACCGTGGACTCGGACCAAATCCTTTCCCCAAGAAAAATTCCAGCCTGGGCGTAGGTGTCGGAGACTGATCACAGAGACCATTACGTTACAGGGCCTGGTCAGTTTCTCCCTCCAGTTTTGTTTCCAGGGAGTAAGTCCCCCACCCCACCTTTCGCCCCCGCCCTCAGTCTCCTCCACCCCCAACCCCCCCCCCCCCACCCCGACCCGCTTCTTACCCATTCTCCTGACCAATATCTTATTATTTCCTATTTCTCAAGAGGCACCCCTCGCTTTTAAGATGCAATATCTAATGAAGTGGATTGCATGGATACGATTTCTAGTCGTCCAATCAATGGAATCGCTATTCTGGACCATCATTCCCATAATGCTGCTGACCGAATGGTAGGGTGGTTTCCGCTTCAGTGGCCGTCAACGACTCAGACGGCACTGAACTTGGTCAGTGATGAAAGTTGCTGTGCCGTAGTCCACATCAATCATAATCAATGTCTCAGTTATGTTTGATGTGTTAGTAACACGTCCCACTGGCAGAAGTCTTCCATCTGTTGCAGTATCACCAGCAAGCGGGCAGCCAGTCTTCGACATAAGCGTGCAGCTGTATCTGTAAAATTCAGTTAATGGAACTCGATGGGTTTTTTCCCCTACGCCGCCAACGGTCAAGAATTACATATTCACCCCCTTGTTTCTTGGCTGGCATGTCTGTTGGGTTACGCAGAAACTACTGACACCGAGTTTTACCAAAACCCGGATGGAAACAAAGATTGCCTGTCTAAAAGACGATCCCACCATGACTGTTTGCTGCGGATCCGCACCATCCGCATCAAAGGACTGATCCAGGATTTGTTCAACTATATAACTCAATCACTCATACTCAGTGAGAGAGAGAGAGAGAGAGAGAGAGAGAGAGAGAGAGAGAGAGAGACAGACAGACAGAGAGAGAGAGAGAGAGAGAGAGAGAGAGAGCTGGATCAACAATATAACTCAATCACTCATACTCAGAGAGAGAGAGACAGACAGACAGACAGACGGACAGACACAGAGAGAGAGAGAGAGAGAGAGAGACAGAGAGAGACAGAGAGAAGAGAGACAGAGAGAGAGAGAGACAGAGACAGATAGACAAGAGAGAGTGAGAGAGAGAGAGAGAGAGAGAGCGAGCGAGCGAGCGAGCGAGAGAGAGAGAGAGAGAGAGAGAGAGAGAGAGAGAGAGAGGAGAGAGACGAGAGCGAGCACATATTGGCGAAAGTTGGTGGAAAGATAGAATGTGTGGTCCAAAACCCAACCCACTACAATTTGGTGCGGATGCGTGAGGCAGATCCAGGATCCGTCTGACCTTGGCGGAGGGCCGTGCTCTCCCCGAGCGCCCTTCTAGTTTTCCCTACGTCACATCATTTTTGTTGCAAATCAATTCATAGTTTATTGTGTTCTATGGGACTGCTGAAATCGTGTTCGCGGGGGATTCAATACTGATTGCTGTGCCTTGTGAATCTGCAGTTCTATGGTTTATTGTGCCTTGTGAATCTGCAGTTCTATGGTTTATTGTGCCTTGTGAATCTGCAGTTCTTCTGTGGTTTACTGTGCCTTGTGAATCTGCGGTTCTTCTTCTGTGGATTACTGTGCTTTATGAATCTGCGGTTCTTCTTCTATGGATTGCTGTGCTTTGTTAATCTGCGGTTTTTCTGCTATGGATTACTGTGCCTTGTGAATCTGCGGTTCTTCTTCTGATAGTTCGACGTGATTTATTGTGCTTGTTGTGTGGAGACCCTGTTTCTTCTTCTTCATCGCTTGTGTTTGTGAACGGCTGTGCTTATCATGTCGGGACCTTGGTTATCCTTCTTTGTCTTGTTTTAGTGCTGTAGACTGTGGCTTGGGTTCTGCGGAACCGAGTGTGTTGACTGTATATGTGAGACACTGTGGACGGCGCAGGCGAGATCTGTGAGTGATATCAAGATACGTAATATGATACGCTAATATCTGATGATTGAAGTTCCTTTGCATTGATATCTTGATCTATATGCTATGTAGTGACATGTATTGATTTGTACCAATTCACATGAATGTATATTTTGATGGTTCAGGCAGCATAATTATAAAGAAAAAAAAAATCTAACTCGTGCGTTACCTGGCTATCCATGTGCGTATGGTGTGGGTACGTGTAGGGAATAATTATTACACGCATCCAAACTTTTGAGAGCGAGAGTCAGACAGCAAAACACGCACCGCACACCATCCGTAACACAGAGGGGAAAGCAAAGAAGAAAACCCCCTTCAACAAAACGCGGAGCGGAGCTAGCCAGCAAGAAACAAACAGAACGCTCTTCTGACATTCTCCCCTGCCGTTTCTACACCCTATTTTGTCCACATAAATTTTTCTTTATTTTTCAATTTCTTTTTTAAAACACTTCTCCCCCCCCCCCCCCCCCCTCCATATTACCCTCTCTCTCTCTCTCACACACACACACACACACGCGCGCGCGCGCGCGCGCGCGCGCGCGCGCACACACACACACACACACACACAATACCATGCCCACGACGTGCACACAAAGACGCGTGCGCAGGTAGGGAATGGGGGAAGGGGGGGGGGGGGTGGGGGGGGGGGTGGGCAGCCACTTGATGCATAAAGCAGTTCGGCAGCTCCAGCCATTATCTCGTCAAACAACCTGAACACAGTAGCAGAGAAACAAAGGAGGTAACAATTACGGACATAACACTCGTACGTGCTTATGGAATGAAGGGGGATAAAAGGGAGGTGCGAGGGAGATGAAGGAGAGCGCGAGACAATAGAAAAAAAAAAAAAAAGGGGGGGGGGGGGGGGGGAGAATGGAAAAAAGCAGAAAAAGGAGGGAGGGGAGGAGGTATCTGTGTACTTCCATTTTCAGGGCATGGAGGCTTCATACTTTTTCACCGAGCTAACTTCATCTTACAACAAACGGACCCCCCCCCCCCCCCCCTCTCGACTGACCATTCCACTGGACGAGGGTTCTTTATGACTTCTTTCTTTTTTTTCTAATGAAAATAAAGTTGCTCTTTTTGAACAAAAAAAAAAGACAATTCAATTAAAGGAAAGGCTGATAGGGGTGGGTGGGGTGGGGGAGGGTCTGTTTATAGATTTTTACCGTGGCTTTTGATTAATCTTACTAACCCGTAAGTCAAAACTCAAGTCGAGCCAAAAATAACAAACAAGCCTCCTCTCTCTCTCTCTCTCCCACACACACACACACACACACAACACACACACACCCAAACGTTCCTCCCGCCCTTCTTCTCAAAGTCATTTTCGTAGAAATCAATAAAAGCAGCATTAAGAGTACTTGTTCCCTCCCCCCTTCTCAGACCCTACCCCCACCCCCCGACCGCCCTCCCCTCCCCCCTGAACACGACAATCTGCAATGAAAAATGATTATCCAATACCACGGAAATCTATTCGCTGTCTAAAATCGTTCAACACAGATCAATCGACAACAAATAAACGAACCGACCGACCGACCGACCGACCCTCCCACAACGAAAAACGGATCCACTTCTGAACACGATCTCCTCCAGATCTGCCGCCACTTCGACCCCCCCCCCCCCCCCCCCCACACACACACACACACACACACACACCGCTCCTCCTGCCTGTCAACCTTCACATCCACCTATTCGCATCCCCCAGGTAGGGTCGTAACAGGTCCCTCATCACAGTCCGCCTGATGTTCGAGGCTGAGCCAAGCTGGAGTACGTGAATCATCGCCAGTCATTCTGCTGAAGAAGGGGGGCGGGGGGGGGGGGGGGGGGGGGGTGTACGTTATCATTGTCATTTTCATTACCATAATCAATAGGTTGTGGGAATTCTGCGTCTCAGGGAGAGAGACACAGACAGACAGACAAGACAGACACAGACACAGAGAGCAACGTCTGCCGTTTTCCTCTCTTTGTCCTTGAACATGCTAGGTATTCTACTGTTCCACTCATGACTACCGGCTGTAGCCGAGCACTGATTTGAACATCAGATGGAATTACTCCCATCTGAAATGACATAAACTTACAATATAGGCGTGATTCTGTGTGTGTGTGTGTGTGTGTGTTTTGTGTGTGTGTGTGTGTGTGTGTGTGTGTGTGTGTGTGTGTGAATCTCGGTGGATGCAGTACTGTCCACAAATCCATGGCTTGAAAGCAGCATCCAAATGTGGATATGTAGTCCGCCTAATCCACTGTGCGACCTTCAGTCTCTGGTCTTTGATGGACAGCATGTCACTTGCCGTCGACAGAGTTCCACGCTTCCTGACTTCCTCTTTGCTCCTGTCATGAGGTTGTGGGGCACTGTGTTGGAATGAATTTAGAACTAGAACCTAAGTTGACTGGTACCTGTTGTCGTAACCTATTCGGGACGTGATATGGATTATAGAACACAGCATCTGCGCGTTTCTGAAGTTCTGCTTTTAAGCACACGCACGACGGGGGATACGCCACGGTCCTATCGACACCTAGGCTGACCTGGGGGATGGGGAGACACAACCCGCTCCACAATTCATCCATCAGGGCCTACAGGGGCCAGACCCTACACCCCTCGGATCCTGCCGTAGCAGACCCACCCCAAATCACAGGACATAACCAACCTGCGCTGCTCCCTTGTCCAAATCTTGTAATGGGCCACAACCAACCGACGTGCGTTATCTTGACCAAATCTTGTAATGGGTCTCAATCAACGAGCTGTACTGTCTTGTCCTTATCTTGTTATGGACCACAATCGACTTGCACTGTCTTGCCAAAGCCTTGTAACGGACCACAATCCACCTGTTGTAACGCCTTACCTACATCTTGTAATGGACCACAATCCACCCGTTGTACCGCCTTACCTACATCCTGTAACGGACCACAATCCACCCGTTGTAACGCCTTACTTACATCCTGTAATGGACCACAATCCACCTGTTGTAACGCCTTACCTACATCTTGTAATGGACCACAATCCACCTGTTGTACCGCCTTACCTACATCCTGTAATGGACCACAATCCACCTGTTGTACCGCCTTACTTACATCCTGTAATGGACCACAATCCACCTGTTGTACCGCCTTACTTACATCCTGTAATGGACCACAATCCACCTGTTGTACCGCCTTACTTACATCCTGTAATGGACCACAATCCACCTGTTGTACCGCCTTACTTACATCCTGTAATGGACCACAATCCACCTGTTGTAACGCCTTACCCACATCTTGTAATGGACCATAACCCACCTGTTGTAACGCCTTACCTACATCCTGTAATGGACCACACTCCACCTGTTGTACCACCTTACTTACATCCTGTAATGGACCACAATCCACCTGTTGTAATGCCTTACCTACATCCTGTAATGGACCACAATCCACCTGTTGTAACGCCTTACCTACATCTTGTAATGGACCACAACCCACCTGTTGTAACGCCTTACCTACATCTTGCCATGGACCACAACCCACCTGTTGTAACGCCATATCTACATCTTGTAATGGACCACAATCCACCCGTTGCAACACCATACCTACATCTTGTAATGGACCACAGTCCACCCGTTGTACCGCCTTACCTACATCTTGTAATGGACCACAACCCACCTGTTCTAACGCCTTACCTACATCTTGTAATGGACCACAATCCACCTGTTGTACCGCCTTACCTACATCCTGCAATGGACCACAATCCACCCGTTGTAACGCCTTACCTACATCCTGTAATGGACCACAATCCACCTGTTGTAACGCCTTACCTACATCTTGTAATGGACCACAACCCACCTGTTGTAACGCCTTACTTACATCCTGTAATGGACCACAATCCACCCGTTGTAACGCCATACCTACATCCTGTAATGGACCACAATCCACCTGTTGTAACGCCTTACCTACATCTTGTAATGGACCACAATGCACCCGTTGTAACGCCATACCTACAACTTGTAATGGACCACAACCCACCCGTTGTAACGCCTTACCTACATCTTGTAATGGACCAGATTAACCTGCTTTAATGCCTTGTCTAAAACTTGCAGTGGACCACAATCAACCTGCTCTAATGGCTTGTCTAAATCTTGTACAGGACCACAATCAACCTATTGTTAGTCTTGCAAAAAATCTTTTAATGGATTACAATCAACCTGCTGTAATGCAAACAAAAATAAATAAATAAATAAATAAAAAGGACAAAGATCAACTTGCCGTAATGCCTTGTCTAAATCTTGTACTTGACCACAATTATATCTTGTAATGGACGACAATCGTTTTGACGGCATGCCTTGTTCAAGTCTTGTCACTGACCACGATCAGTCTACCTTAATGCACTGACTAACATTGCTATGGAAATCAATCAACCTGCTATGACCTCTAGTATCAATCTCGTAACGGACCACAATCAACCTGATGTAACGTCTTGCCCCAATCTTGTAACGGAACATAACCAACCTGCTGTATCCTCTTGTCCAAGTCTCCTAACAAGCCACAGTCGACCTGCTGTGTGCTTCTGTCCAAATCTTCAATCGATCTGCTGCTTGCCTTCGCCTGAACTTGACAGAGAATCACAAACCTAACCTGCTCTTCTATCGACCAACTGTTTGCATCGCATGACAACACGACGCTCAACCTGCCGTATGACCCCGTGCCGAGCGCCCTCTTCATCAATAAAGATCAATAAGACCTGACCGGGTTTAGTATTATTACTACTACTACTGCGTATTTATGTAGCGCCTAATCCCAAGTAGAAGGCTCTAAGCGCTTTACAAAACACAGGTCTGGAGAGAGAGAGAGAGAGAGAGAGAGAGAGAATATATATATATATGTGTGTGTGTGTGTGTGTGTGTGTCTTAGACTGAAGAAATAGGGGAGATAAGCATTCATATCTGCAGTGGTAGATAATTCTGCCTAACTAGCAGTATGTGCTGGAGTGGGTGAATGGGGAAAAATAAAATCAAATAAATGCTTCTCAAAATGAGCCTTCAACAAGCTTATAGTCTCCAAGGGGGAGACAATCTCCAATAGGGAGGAAACTCACTAACATATAACTCCTGGTCAGATACCGAGATTTCGAAACCTGATTGTTTTCTCCTCAGTGACCGCGGAATGTGGTACTTTGACTCGCCTGCCTTTTCGGTTTCAAAAAGAATGCTATCCCAGAAAAAGGCTGGTGTGCAATACCGTAGTATGTTTGTTGAGTTTTCAAAAAAAACAACCAAAGGTGCCACCTAAGAAGCAAAAGAGCAAAAAGAAAGAGCAAAACAAGCTACATTTTCTTGTGAAAAGTAGAAAATATAAAAAGATAACCTCTTAAGACACAAGTGCTGAGGGCCAGTTCTTGGAATGAATCCTCAAGGGATTAAATTACAATAAACTAATAAATTCCAAGGATAAGTACCGAGCACCATTCCAGCAACTTAAGAGCAGCTTGGTGTTGCAATGACTGCAAGAAATATTGAATTATAAACAAAGCTTGCTCTTATGTCTTAGACTGAAGAAATAGGAGGAGATAAGCATTCATATCTGCAGTGGTAGATAATTCTGCCTAACTAGCAGTATGTGTTTGAGTGGGTGAATGGGGAAAAATAAAATCAAATAAATGCTTCTCAAAATGAGCCTTCAGCAAGCTTATAGTCTCCAAGGGGGAGACAATCTCCAATAGGGAGGAAACTCACTAACATATAACTCATATTAATATATATTCGTAGCCGTGGGAACAGAGTAAAACCCAACAGGCCTGAGAAACTAGATCACCTTGTGTTATGTATTTGCTAGTCTCCATCCCCTGCGCCAACAACATCTAAGCCAAGCAATCGCAAATCTTTAAGATTACTCGACAGGCAAGCCCGCACGTAGCACAAAGGCACGTCGTACACACGCACGCACGCACGCACGCACGCACACACACACACACACACACACACACACACACACACACCTCTCTGCTGTATGCTCTTGTCCACATCAAGTGGGTAATATCGACTCTACGCAGTGTCGTCTAGCAAACTTTGAAGTCGACAGATCCCGTATCCGATCCGAGTCAACCAAGTCTAATTTTCCAGCTCACGTACAAGTCATTATGTTTAAAAGCAATGTACAATACGTGTCGTCTCGCTGGTTTTCCACTTTGTCCTGTCTATAAACCAAAATGATCGTTTTCATGACAGGTAAACATTGTTTTCTCTCTCTCTCTCTCTCTCTCTCTCTCTCTCTCCCCCCCCTCTCTCTCTCTCTCTCCACACACACACACACACACACACACACACACACACCACCAGAATACAAAAGACAGGATCATCGGTACACGAGATATATGTATAACACAGTCAGCTTTTGCGACAGACTTGAACGAAGAAATACAGACTGTGTTCCACACCGCTGGTCCATGAAAGACGAACGCACTCTGACCGAAAGATATCGCTTTGACAGCACAGATACCAAAATGACAGGTACCGGAAGAAGAACAAAACTAACGAGCTAGTGCGTGTATCTAAATGAGGAATTAGTTATGAAAGACTTGCTGGACCAGTGCCAGTGATAAACGATAGACGGATAAATCCTAGTTTACGATTCATTCTGCCCTGAACAGGGAGGGGGCCAGTGAAGAGACAACAGAAGTGTGACATGTTCTCATCTGGGCGACTTGTATACCAAGGAATTAGCTGCGAAAGACATGTTGGACCAGAGCCAGTGGTCAACGAGAAGCACAGATGCTGGTGTACGTTTCATTCAACACAGACTTTTGGGAGCCGATGAAGAGATAACAGAAGTGTGCCATGTTCTCAACTGGGCGACTCGTACACTAAGGAATCAGCAATGAAAGACATTTTGGACCACAGCCTGTGATAAGCGAGACACAATTATGGATGCTGGTTTACGATTCATTCTGCCCTGAATAGGGAGCCAAAGAAGACAAGAGAAGTGTGAATGTACTCATCTGGGCGACTTGCAGACCAATCTGGTTTCACTGTTCTAGATCTACCTACTACACAGCGTTTCAAGAAGGCATTCTGCTAATCCTGCCCAGAGACTACCGCAGTAGTCAGGTCTAGACAAGACCAACAAACTGACCAGACAGCTTTTTATGTAGTTTACGTTTTCTTTTTTTCTTACTTTATTCTTTGAATCAAAAGTTCGGACAGAAATGATCCCACCCCAGAAAACAGCCTGCGGATGTTACGACACACGCTGGCTGAAGAAAGCAGGAGGGATCAAAAGAAATATTCAACAAGATTGTGTGCCTGAGGAGACAAATCCAACTCAGCAGTACGTTGGAGGAGGAACAGAGGGATGGCTCGTTCAGTTCTGCCTTTGGTCAGGCAGTCTGACTTCTAATGGAGCCTAACCGACAGAACAACACTGCAACGAACCACCGTCAGCATGGCAACGAGACTAGCTATGAATTACACGAGACTTGCTATGAATTACACGAGACTTGCTATGAATTACATAAGACTTGCTATGAATTACATAAGACTTGCTATGAATTACACAAGACTTGCTATGAATTACACAAGACTTGCTATGAATTACACAAGACTTGCTATGGATTACACAAGACTTGCTATGAATTACACAAGACTTGCTATGAATTACATAAGACTTGCTATGAATTACACGAGACTCGCTATGGATTACACGAGACTTGCTATGAATTACATAAGACTCGCTATGAATTACACGAGACTTGCTATGAATTACACAAGACTTGCAATGAATTACATCAGACTTGCTATGAATTACACAAGACTTGCTATGAATTACATAAGACTTGCTATGAATTACATAAGACTTGCTATGAATTACACAAGACTTGCTATGAATTACACAAGACTTGCTATGAATTACACGAGACTTGCTATGAATTACACGAGACTTGCTATGAATTAAATAAGACTTGCTATGAATTACACGAGACTTGCTATGAATTACACGAGACTTGCTATGAATTACACGAGACTTGCTATGAATTAAATAAGACTTGCTATGAATTACACGAGACTTCCTATGAATTACACGAGACTTGCTATGAATTACACAAGACTTGCTATGAATTACACGAGACTTGCTATGAATTAAATAAGACTTGCTATGAATTAAATAAGACTTGCTATGAATTACAAAAGACTTGCTATGAATTACACGAGACTTGCTATGAATTAAATAAGACTTGCTATGAATTAAATAAGACTTGCTATGAATTACACGAGACTTGCTATGAATTACACAAGACTTGCTATGAATTACTCGAGACTTGCTATGAATTACACAAGACTTGCTATGAATTACACGAGACTTGCTATGAATTAAATAAGACTTGCTATGAATTAAATAAGACTTGCTATGAATTACACGAGACTTGCTATGAATTACACAAGACTTGCTATGAATTACACGAGACTTGCTATGAATTACACAAGACTTGCTATGAATTACACAAGACTTGCTATGAATTACACGAGACTTGCTATGAATTAAATAAGACTTGCTATGAATTACACGAGACTTGCTATGAATTACACGAGACTTGCTATGAATTACACGAGACTTGCTATGAATTAAATAAGACTTGCTATGAATTAAATAAGACTTGCTATGAATTACACAAGACTTGCTATGAATTACACAAGACTTGCTATGAATTACACAAGACTTGCTATGAATTACATAAGACTTGCCATGAATTACACAAGACTTGCTATGAATTACACAAGACTTGCTATGAATTACACAAGACTTGCTATGAATTACATAAGACTTGCCATGAATTACACAAGACTTGCTATGAATTACACAAGACTTGCTATGAATTACACAAGACTTGCTATGAATTACATAAGACTTGCCATGAATTACACAAGACTTGCCATGAATTACACAAGACTTGCTATGAATTACACGAGACTCGCTATGGATTACACAAGACTTGCTATGAATTACACAAGACTTGCTATGAATTACATAAGACTTGCTATGAATTAAATAAGACTTGCTATGAATTACAATCAACATTCTGACCCACCACCAACATGCTGTAGCCGAATCCTGCAATGGAGAAACACAAACTCGTGTCTACGTTATCCCCCCTCCTGCATTTCTTGAAAATCAAATCATCAACAACAGCAGAATTTTGAAGAAAATGTACAGTGATTAGTATAGTACGCTCTTGTCCATGTCCAAGACTGCAGTGCAATTGGCTTTAAATCTGATTTCAGTTTCTGTCTCCCTCTCATTCCCCAATTCCCCCGTCCCCCCCACCCCCACCTCGAACAGCACTCAGAAGAAAAACGTTTTTGTCAGCAATATACTACTCTTCTCTCTCGCCCCCCCCCCCCCCCCCCCCCCCCCCCCCACACACACACACAAAACACGCCACGTAAATAATCATCACAAACAGGCAGAATACGTGAATGAGTGAACGACAGAAAGGGCTATGAAGAAGGGATGAGTAAGGCAGCACTGAGAGAGAGAGAGAGAGAGAGAGAGAGAGAGAGAGAGAGAGAGAGAGAGAGAGAGAGAGAAGCAACAGTAAAGTCGGTCACCTTCAGAAAACATAGACCACTATCAAAACTACTACAGACGAAACAACTTGAACAAGAGAAACCAGACCCTAGACTGTCTGAAAGATAAACGGAAGAGAAAAAAAAATGTATGTCGATGGAAAAAAAGTTATGCACAGATACTGACAGACACAAATACCGGCACACACTCAAACACACGCACGCACATATACAGACACGCGCGCGCGCGCACGCACACACACACACACACACAGACACCACACGTACACACATACGCTCACACAGACACAGACACACCACACACACAGAGCACACGTGCACACATACGCTCACACAGACACACACACACACATGCACGCACGCACGCACACGCACACGCACCACACGTACACACACACGCTCACATACGCACGCACACCACACGTACACACACACTCACATCCAGATGACCCCTTGTCTGACCTAGCCCAAAGTCCACATCTAATCAAGCGCACACCGAGGACAGGACACCGCTGTGATCCAACGCCAGGTGTCTGTCTGCTCCCACCAACCACCACACGCACCCAATCCCTCCCTCTCATGACCCCCCACCCTCCTCTCAAAACACGCACGCACGCACGCGCACGCACGCGCGCACACACACCACACATTCTTTATCTCTTTCATAGACTTTTATATAGCCCATTACGGACGAAGCATTGCCCTAATATCAAGTGCAACTGCCTCAGAGATAGTAACACACACACACACACACACACACACACACACACACACACACACACACACACTCTCTCTCTCTCTCTCTCTCTATCTCTCTGTCTGTCTTTCTGTATCTCATTACGGACAAAATCTTTCCCCAATATCGATGTATGTCTCAGAGATAGCACTACACACACACACACACACACAACACACACACTCTCTCTCTCTCTCTCTCCGTTTGTCATTTCGGACAAAATATTTCCCCAATATCGATGTATCTGTCGCAGAAATAGCACTACACAAACCTCTCTCTCTCTCTCTCTCTCCCTCTCTTGTCCGTCTCTGTTTCTCATTACGGACAAATATTTCCCCAATATCAATGCATCTGTCTCAAAGATAGCACCCCCCCCCCCCCCCCCCCCCACACACACACACACACACATTCTCTCTCTCTTGATTTTTTATGTAATTCATTACAGACAAATTATTCATCTAATACATGTATCCGTCTAAGATATAGCACCACACACTCTCTCTCTCTCTCTCTCTCTCTCCTTCTCAGACTTTTTATGTAACTTACTACAGACAAAACATTTCCCCCAATATTTGCAGCCGTCTCAGATACAGCACCACACACACACACACACACACACACACACACACACACACACACACACACTCCCTCTCTCTCTGAGACTTTATGTAACTCATTACGGACAAAATATTTCCCTAATATCAATGTACCTGTCTCAGAGACAGCACCACATACACACACACACACACATGCGCGCGCGCGCGCACACATTCTCTCTCTCTCTCTCTCTCTCTTACTTTGTAAGCAACTCATTATAGACAAAGTATTTCCCCAATATCAAGTGTATCTGTCTCAAAGATAGCACTACACTACACTACACACACACACACACACACACACACACACACACACACACACACACACACACACGCTCACTCTCTCTCTCTCTCTCGAAACTTTTTCTGTAACTTATTACAGACAAGATATTTCGCCCAATATGCGTATCTGTCTCGGATATAGCACTAGACACACACACACTCTCTCTCTCTCTGTCTCTCTCTGACTTTTATGGGCTTTGGCATTACTGAATAAAATTCTGTTCTGTTCTGTTCTCTGACTTTTATGTAACTCATTACGGACAACTCTCTCTCTCTCTCTCTCTGACTTATACGTAACTCATTATGGACCAGGTATTGCCCACATAGCAAGTGTGTATGTCTCAGAGATGTCACAACTCAGCGTATCATTTCTGACCGTGATTTCACGACTTCAATGCTTAGTCATCACAGCCCAGCGGATCAACACAACACACACCCCACACACACACACACACACACACACACACACACAAACACGCACGCACACGCACAGAGACAGACACACACATATAGACACATACATATACACACACACACACACACACACACATACATATACACACACATCACACACACCCGCGCCCCCCCCCCCCTCCCCCCCTACCCCCTCGCGGTCCACCCACCACGGCCCGTATCACCTGGTTCCAGTTCACCGCCTTTTTGATCTTACGGCCTCCTAGTTCTCATCTCCCACCCACTCTCCCCCCCCCCCACCCTACCCTCCTCTCGCTCATCCCCCCCCCCCCCCCCCCCCCCCTCCCGTCTATGACCGAACCTCCTTCCGAGACTCGCACACAAGTCAGTAATATTGTGCAACGAATTTTTTTTCTTCTTTTGCTGCTCCCTTGATGAACGAGTTCAGTCCCTTCCACTGCCGTTAACACTGACGCAGAGCTGGTTAGCTGGCTGACACAGAGCTCAGTGGACCCAAAGGCAACTGCGTCGGGTTCGGATCCCGCGGCGGCGCCCACCATCAAAACGGTTATCTGCACTGACCATCTTCATGCCTTTGTCTGCTGGTCTCCTTGCATCCCCTAGCGGCAAACCTTGACTCCCAACGTTCTGCAGCCAGGAAAGGAAGAAGGAAATGATGGGGTGGGGTGGGGGTGGGGGTGGGGGAGGAGGTTGGGGAAGGGTGTGTGTGCCGGGGGTGGGGGTGGAGGGCGGCGGACAAAATAGTGCAGTGGAAGGGAGACGGGAGGGCTAGTTCAAAGACAGAGGGAGGGACAAAGAGGGGGAGGGAGGGAGCGAGGGAGGGAGAGAGAGGGGGAGGGAGAGAGAGAGAGAGAAAGAGAGAGTAGGGGTGGAGGGAGAGAGTTTAATAGAGGCATAGACAAACAGACAAGAGAGGAGAGAGGGAAGGGGGGTGGACATTCTTAACACCTGAAAGTTTAAAAAGGATGAAACGGGGGAAAAACGTAAACAACCGACGAAAACCAGCTAATCATTTAACTAATAACGGCAACAGCTATTATTTCAAATAGAATTGTATGCGCGTAAAATGAGCACAAAGTTTAAAAAGAAAAAAAGGTTTAAGGTTCCAGAACCTAGGCAGAGGAAGTATCTCAAGTTGAACCAGAGCTCCCCATTCAATGCCTGTGTGCTTCAAAGACGCTACATGCAATGTGAAACAATGACGAAGCGTAGAAACACAAACCTAGACCGACGACTACACATTACATCGATGTGGTGGCGTGCCTCCTTTTTGCCAGGCTGTAACGAAAGCTTGCTGGACCGCTGAAATCGGCAACGTACCGTTCTGAAATGCGCCCAGCTCAGAACGACTGTTTTCCCTTGCGTACGTCATCGGTATTGAACAAAATGGGGACTCTCTCTCTCTCACACACACACACACACACACACACATACACACACACACACGCACGCACGCACGCACGCACGCACGCAAGCACACACACACACACATAATAATAATAATAATAATGATAATGATAATAAAGGAGAGAATCCACAACGCAGGTACGTGGAAAGACGAGTACAGGAGAAAACACCACGCAGAGAAAAAAAAATTGATAAACAAGGAAAAAGAAAGATAAAGAACAAAAAGAGATCTTCATAAGTATAGGAAAACAAAGGAAACAAATGAGAGAGGGAAAAACAAAGACAAAGGGAAAGAGATGTTAATGAGCAAAGGAAAACAATGAGGGGGGGGCAGGAGAAAAGGGGTAAACCATGACGTTGTTGGATCCCATTCCAATCCCATCACAGCCATACATATACATCTGTGGGGTTTGAGGACCTTAACGGGCTCCTACGAACAGCCGAGTTGGCTTCGGCTCCAACAGGGGAGACTGCCACCAACAGTCGGGTTCATCCACGCCTTGGATGCGTCATTCACACTGCTGCTCACATCTCCTGAACCAACACCGCAGGTGTCAGAGTTTCTCCAGCCTGGTTGACGACAGGGATATGGGTTTGACGAAAGACAAGCATGGAGCACAGTCCTGCCGTGTGCTAGTCTCTGACAGCGATTATTCGATCGTCCTAATCCTCCAACGATCAGCTTATCTCTGATCCTCCTTAATCCTCCAACGCTCAGCGTATCTCTGATCATCCTAATCCTCCAACGATCAGCCTATCTCGGATCATTCTAATCCTCCAACGATCAGCGCATCTCTGATCATCCTAATCCTCCAACGATCAGCGTATCTCTGATCCTCCTAATTCTCCAACCATCAGAATATCCCTCTTCATCCTAATCCTCCAACGACCAGCGTATCTCTGATCCTCCTAATCCTCCAACCATCAGAATATCCCTATTCATCCTAATCCTCCAACGATCAGCATATCTCTCATCATCCTAATCCTCCAACCATCAGCATATCTCTCATCATCCTAATCCTCCAACCATCATCATGTCAAGAGTCTCAGAGCCTTTCCTTTCAAGGGGCCTCAGTTACCACTTCTCTCCACCTCCATGCCCTTTGTGGAGTTCATTGCAGGTGGTCTGTGTGGATGGGTTCATAAGGCTATCCGCTTGATGGACGTGATGGCACCCTCAGATAAGGGGAACCGACTCATACTGGCTCCTTTTATAGGTTACGGCTGTCGTCAGTCTGGGGGCTTATGTAGTAGGCGGGTTCTGCGTGAGCCGGATTAAACCAGGCACCAAGTCAACGCCATGGCAAACGATTCAAGTCAACGCCATGGCAAACGATTCAAGTCAACGCCATGGCAAACGATTCAAGTCAACGCCATGGCAAACGATTCGCCATCACACCAGTGTCTCTGCTATTGAGTTCCCCACGGATATTCCATCACACCAGTGTCTCTGCTGTTGAGTTCCCCACGGATATTCCATCACACCAGTGTCTCTGCTATTGAGTTCCCCACGGATATTCCAAGTTTTCACGCAACAATGCTCCGATTCAACAGCGTTCAACCCAAATAATCAGCACGTAATTTGGGCAGTTCGAAAAAGACTAAAACGATCGGTCAGATCACCTTCTCGCCTGTACGACTCGTAAAAGAAAAGGTACGCTCAGAGCCTTGGTCAAACACGGGATTGCCTAATCACGTTAGTTTCCGTGTTTTATTTACACGTCACTTCAACGGACCCAGACTCTCGACAACCACAGAGGGGATGTAAGTCCCCGCCCTGTAGTTCTAAATCAAATAACTGTTCGTCAAAATAATATCATTTTACTTTTCAACATTTCAAATAATCCACAAACAAGTCTTATTTTCTCTGACTGACTGACTGAAACCATTTACTGTCAGATTAACATATTGTTGTACTGACATTAAAAAAAAAAATTAATGAGAACGAAAATAATACAAATAACATCTGAATGACATAAAAATCATAAAGGAAACTTAACAGGGAAACATTAAACATTTACAAGTAAAATAATAAAGTCAGAAATTGTAATAATAAAACAAATGTTATCTCAACTGTACTGAAAATAAAAAATCCTCTCTCACACACACACACACACACACACACACACGTACACACACACACACACACACACCACCACCACAATAAAAAAAATAAACAAACAAAAAACCCACACACACACACACACACAAGACCAATCCTTCCCCTTTCCCCTACTCACATGACGTATGCGTTCACGCACATACATGCACTCACAGACAAACAAATAAAACCAAATCTCTCTCTCTCTCTCTCTCTCCTCTCTCTCTCCTCTCGCACACACACACACACAAAATGGTGCCCCCCCTCCCCCCCCCACACACACACACTCAAAACATACCCACACAAAAACGTATGGACGCACGCACAACATACACTCACATACAAACAAAACCAAATTTCCTCTCTCTCTCTCTCTCTCTCTCTCTCTCTCTCTCTCTCTCTCTAGCGCGCGCACAGCATGTGCAACAGTTTCATAACTGGAATAATGCGATCTAGTACACATGAGTGTCGGACAGCAATGTTATGTAACAAATTCTTTGCTGTACGTGTACATCAGACCACTAAACCAGAAAGAAACAAACAAAAATTCTGATAGGAAAATCTGCCAAGTGGATGACACTATATCAGATGTACAGCTAAACTGGCTAGACTCCACCCACTTTTTGGGGTTGTGACAAAAAACACTATGAAATGTTAAAGGTAGATTTTTAGACAAAATTTTATCATGAAGACACTGAAAATTACGCACATTTCCTCACAACTAAGCAGACGCGTCAACAATAAATCCTTTTCCTCAATAATCTTTCCGATTAATGGAGAATGAATCTCTGTAAAGATCATGGATATCCTGACTTGGCCATTTTCGTCAATGCTAAGACACCTTTAGCACTGTAAGGCACGTGAATGACCAAGCCAACAATATCCTCACATCATGGTAGTTCAAACGCCATTCCTATGGCTTTCTCATTCCCAAATGTACCCTGGTTTTCACACACACACATACACACACGCACACACGCGCACACACACACTCTCTCTCTCTCTCTCTCTCTCTCTCTCTCTCTCTCTCTCTCTCTCTCTCACGCAATTCAGCTCGCGCTAAAAACGAACTACTACGAAAGTGCAACGATTCGAACATGACTCAACCAAGCGCACTTTCCAATGACCTCATAACACACACACATCGATCTGTGTCTACAGTACGTTTGCAACGTGAACCCGTGCAGGGGAGCTGAGGAAGGGGTGGGGGCCACGGCAGAGGGGGCGGGGGCAGGGTGTGTTTGTGAAGGTGATGACGTCTTCTTACCCACATTCTCCCGGGACCCCCCAACAATCAGCGCGCCCTTTCAAATCATTTCCGTACGTTTATTCAACAGAAAACAAAAATTAATATATATGTAAATATCTATCCCTTTTAGAAACTTGGAACACACACACACACACACACACACACACACACACACACACACACACACACACACGCACGCAGAGAGAGGGAGAGAGAGGGGGGGAGAGAGAGCGAGAGAGAGAGAGAGAGAGAGAGAGAGAGGGAACAGACAGACAGACAGACAGAGAGACAGACAGACACACAGAGAGATGGTGGAACATCTCAGAACAAGATCTTTAAAAAGTCTGCTGTCAAGTGCTTACACTGAGTGCCCTGCGCATCCCAGCGATAAACCTAAGCAATGCACAAAACGTATCATTTCACTATTGGACTCAATCACTGTGCAGACAGCATCCTACGACCTGCGTGTCAAACATCTCGTTCAGGAAATCTGAAAAAAAAAAGTGGCTCTCTCATCATTCTAAGGTCAGGCAAGTACCAGGGTCTTTTAGTTCAATCGAAGTTCAGTTTAAGTTTGGATCACTAACAAACAACATACAGACCTTTCGGTATGACTGGCATGGTCATCCACATAAGCACAGACCTTTCAGTATGACTGGCAAGGTCATCTACATAGCAACCTTTTTTACTGAATGAACACCAGCCAGCAACATATTTCCTTATAAAATCCACAAAGTTACTCTTCGTTTGAGAAACAAAAAATACGGACTGACCACAACCTGTACTGACCATAACGTTCTTCACTCTTGGTGACACAAAAGGGCATCATGTGGCGGACCAGGAGAAACACCAGAATTACAGACATCGTTTTAAAGAAAATCAAATCAGTACACCATCTTCTCCACACTTGCCTCGCAAGATTACATGCACATTAATTATACAAAAAATGGTGGTGGTGGTGGTACTAAGTGTGTGTGTGTGTGTGTTGTGTGTGTGTGTGTGTGTGTGTGTGTGTGTGTGTGTGTGTTGCGTGTTTATATGTAAGAGCGTGCGTGCGTGCGCGCGTATGTGTTTGTGCGCGCGCGCGCGTGTGTGTGTGTGTGTGTGTGTGTGTGTGCGCGCGCGCGCGCGCGTGTGTGTGTGTGTGTGCGTGTGTGTGTGTGTACGCGCGCGTGAGGGATGGGGTTCGAACGTGGTCAAGAAGGCGAAGAAATGAATCGAGACATGTCTCCCTACAGAGCGAATTCAGTCCAGGAGCTGTGATTACTGTCGTCCCTAGTATGGGTGAAAACAACATTAGCTAAACTACGAGTAAGTCGAAAGAAATAGAGGGATCTAGAGTAGTATTATATAGGACAAATGAATATCAATAAGGGAGAAGTAATGGGTGCTGTTCTCCTTTCCGCCAATATTGCATTTTCAACAGCTTAAACAATACGGAAGGGGGGTGCGGGGGGGACGATAAGGACTTGGCTAGCAACATGAGGCAGGACGTAAAAGAATTTGTTCCAGAGCTGCCATGGTCAATTTACCAAAATGTATTTCACAAGTAAAACAATAAACCTACAAGTCCTTTCAGTTAATCAGTTCAGAAACAAAATCATACCTGATACAAGAAAGTAGCATTACTTTAACCAAAAGTAACCAAAAAACTACACGTCCGATTTTTCCACGACAAGAAGCAACTCCAGAAGACACAACTAATTACAAAAGAATCACAGACGCTCTCTTCTCTCTCTCTCTCTCTCTCTTCTCTCTCTCTCTCTCGAATTCTTATGGTTTGGACGCTAAGTTAAGAAGTTTCAGAGTTTTAGCCCGGAAACATATCTCACACACACACACACACACACACACACACACACACACACACACACACACGTACGTGCGTATGTACACACACACACACACAACACACACAGAGCAAGTATGGGCTCATTCAAGTTGCTGAAAATGTTGCAGTAATCGCGAGCGCTCATTTTATTCCCATCTGAATGAAAACATCCTGAAAGTCAAACAAATATGTGTCTGGGATTATAAACGGCTGTCCTCTCACACAATGGGCCAGTATCCCGAAAAAAAAGAAGTCATGCATGCTGTTTTCGATTGTGGTCGACCGCGTTCGTTTCCAGTAAACGTTGCAAACTAAACCAACAGTCTGAATGCGGCTTCGTGTCCATCGTATGATTCTCGTTTTCATGGAAACCACTGAAAGACGTACAGGCAATTCTCTCTCTCTCCCTCTCTCTCACACACACACACACACACACACACACACACACACACACACACACACACACACACGGCGCCAACAGAATGGCCCACATTTCTACAATTTCAATAGTTCCATATTTTTTTTATGCCTTTGTTAATATTGTAGCTGATGACGGTGATGTCTACGTCCATCTAAAGTTTCGCCTCTCAAAGATCGGCGCGTGTTCCCAAACGCCTGCGGGCGGTAATAAATTTCGCGTCGCTACCACTCGAGAGTTAAAACAGCTTTGCACTCAACAACTTGGGTGGAGATCGGTGTTGCACAACTCCACTCTCTCTCTGCTCCTCGGCAATCTGAAAGGACCGACCTTTTCACAAACAAACAAAACGAAAACAAACATAAACAAAACGAAAACAAACAAACAAAAGAGAAATCAAACAAACAGACGTCGAAGTTGTTCAAAATCTTGGAGAAAGAAAAAAAAAAGTTGTATAGGAGAGGAAGTCTTCCTGGCCTTTTGTGTTGTTTTCACTACTACTGTTCTGTTGAAACAAACCTTAAATAAATGTTAGCGAACCGCCAAGAGAAACGTGGACAAACGAGTCACAAGACAAAACACGACGCGTTTCGACCTCTTAGGTCTTCTTCAGGCAAGACAAAAATAAATAAGACAACGAAAATGGACGAATTTGGTACTCAGCTTCGATCTCTTCACTCTTCAGCGCAAGGTAGGCAGGCGTTGAAGAGTGAAGAGTAGGCAGGTTTCAACGCCTGCCTACCTTGCGCTGAAGAGTGAACAGATCGAAGCTGAGTACCAAATTCGTTAATTTTCGTTGTCTTATTTATTTGTGTCTTGCCTGAAGAAGACCTAAGAGGTCGAAACGCGTCGTGTTATGTCTTGTGACTCGTTTGTCCACGTTTCTCTTGGCAGTTCTCTAACACTTATTTAAGATTTGTTTAGATTTCCGCCTGCAGTCGTCTCACTTTGCAACTACTGTTCTGTTTGTGCTTTCCTCTTACTCACTGGATTTCATGTTGACTGTCCTTTTGTGTTGTTGTTTTCACTACTACTGTTCTGTTGGTTTGTGCTTTCCTCTGTCACTGGATTTCATACTGACTGGTCTTTGTGTTGTTGTTTTCACTACTACTGTTCTGTTAGTGTGAGCTTTCCTCTCACGTCACTGGATTTCATATTGACTGGCCTTTGTGTTGTTTTCACTTCTACTGTTCTGTTGGTTTGTGCTTTCCTCTGTCACTGGATTTCATGTTGACTGTCCTTTTGTGTTGCTGTTTTCACTACTACTGCTCTGTTGGTTTGTGCTTTCCTCTGTCACTGGATTTCATAATGACTGGCCTTTGTGTTGTTGTT
>CM065725.1:12959042-12979042 GCA_033310375.1 Conus canariensis | reverse complement strand
GACAGGCAGGCAGACAAGACCGAGTCAGAAATCGACAAACACGAACCCCGAGACACACAGACAAGAAGACACGGGTCACAAGACAGACACACAGACCGACAGACTGACAGACACTGATCCCATGACAGACCTGAAGAGCGAAAACAACAACAACAACAACAACAACAACAAAAGACACAAATAAGACACAGCAGCGGAAACAAAAAACAAAATAAACAGAACTCAATTCTGCGCATGCGCGTCAGTCGGCGGCTAGGAGGTGAGAGGAAGAAGAAAAAAGAGGAAGAAGAAGAAAAGGAAAAAACAAAAATCCCCCCGTCAGAAAGAAGTCCTTGAAAGTTGTCCTTGAGACGCTGATAAAACGTCGATAAGTCCGCCCCAGACAGCCCCGCGTAATGCGATTTGCCACAGCGGGCAGACCCGTTGTTGCGCCAGCCAGTCAGCCAGACCTCGCCCGATCGCTTCACGTCGCCCACAGGACGTAAATGGTAGTAGCAGTTGGTGGTGGTCGTGGTTGGTGGTGGTGGTAGTAGTAGCAGTAATAGTAGCACCGGCTTCCACCCCGCCCGGGCCTGCCCCGGCACGCACTGATGTGACAGGCACGACTCTGTCTGTCTGTCTGTCTGTCTGTCTGTCTGTCTCTCTTCTCTGTCATGGGGGTTTTGTCTGAAAGTTCCCGTGGAACTTTTCCATTTCTCTCCCTGTCTCTATCTGTTTGTGTCTGTCTGTCTGTCTCTGTCTGTCTGTCTGTCTGTCTCCCTCCCCTCTCTCTCTCTCTCTCTCTCACAGATCTATATCCTTAGTGAAATATATGTCCTTTGTAAATTAATCCAATACCAGTTTCTGGACAAACTCTCTCTCTCCTCTCTCTCTCTCTCTCTCTCTCCTCCCCTTCTTCTTCTAACGAATTTCATTCCACTCTGTACTGTTTTGTTTGTGCTGAATTAAACTAAACAGGAGAGTGAAAAGAATCAGGGTCCCCAACATGGAAAATCTGCTTTCGGTTTCCGTCGTCTGTTTTCCTTCCAGCAAAAAAAAAAAAAAAAAAAAAAAAAAAAAAAAAAAAAAAAAACCTTCAACACATCTCGGACAAGCCGAGTTTTACTCAGTTGGAAAATGTCATCGCGCTGCCGTTATTCGATTTTATGTTTTTTTCTTGTTTGTTTGTTTTTTTAATTAAACTTTTCCCCAAAAGCAATGCAGGTTCATTCTTTTCCATCTTTACACTTTCCTTTCGGCGTCTGCCAGCCTAGAGGGTAAAAAAACACACACTCTCTTGAGAGAACCTGCCAGACCCAAGTCTCAGATTCCTTACCATTGCATTTTCTCCCATTTCTCTCCACGCCCCCACCTCCTCTATCCCCATCCCCTCGCCCATTATGCCACAGGAAGGTCGGGGCCTGATCATGCATGCCTGCACATGTCTGTCGGTGCTTGAGGTGGTGGCTGTTGTTGCTTGTGGTTGTGGTGGTTGTTGTTGTTGGAGGTGGTGGTGGTGGTGGTGTGTTGTGTGTGTGTGTGTGTGCGAGAGAGAGAGAGAGAGTAGAGAGAAAGCGTGTGTGCACGTGCACGCTATCATGGCATTTGGTGCAAGTTTGGTCAAAATCAGGGGTAAATAATTCAAGGCTGCATTTCTCTCTTTTTACTCCTCTAACCCCCACCCCCCGTCCCCCCACCCCTTCTCTGAAAAGCGCCACGGAGACACAAGCAAACGAACCACAGACAGACACAGTCTAGACACCGGTCAGCCGACATTCACGCTATGCACTGCAGACAGACACAGACAGACAGTCTAGACACTGGTCAGCCGACATTCACGCTATGCACTGCAGACAGACACAGACAGTCTAGACACTGGTCAGCCGACAATCACGCTATGTACTGCAGACAGTCCAGACACTGGTCAGCCGACATTCACCCTATGCACTGCAGACAGACAGACAGTCTAGACAGACACTGGTCAGCCGACATTCACCCTATGCACTGCAGACAGACACAGACAGAGAGTCTAGACACTGGTCAGCCGACATTCACACTATGCACTGCAGACAGACAGTCTAGACAGACACTGGTCAGCCGACATTCACGCTTTGCACTGCAGACAGACAGTCTAGGCACTGGTCAGCCGACATTCACGCTTTGCACTGCAGACACAGACAGACAGTCTAGACACTGTTCAGCCGACACTCACGCTATGCACTGCAGACAGGCACAGACAGACACTCTAGACACTGGTCAGCCGACATTCACGCTATGCACTGCAGACACAGACAGACAGTCTAGACACTGGTCAGCCGACACTCACGCTATGCATTGCAGACAGACACAGACAGTCTAGACACTGGTCAGCCGACATTCACGCTATGCACTGCAGACAGACACAGACAGACAGTCTAGACACTGGTCAGCTGACATTCACGCTATGCATTGCAGACAGACACAGACAGTCTAGACACTGGTCAGCCGACATTCACGCTATGCACTGCAGACAGACACAGACAGACAGTCTAGACACTGGTCAGCTGACATTCACGCTATGCACTGCAGACAGACACAGACAGTCTAGACACTGGTCAGCCGACATTCACGCTATGCACTGCAGACAGACACAGACAGTCTAGACACTGGTCAGCTGACATTCACGCTATGCACTGCAGACAGATACAGACAGACAGTCTAGACACTGGTCAGCCGACATTCACGCTATGCACTGCAGACAGACACAGACAGAAGCACAGACCCGGAAGGACAGACAGCAGGTGAGGGAGGGGGGGAGAAGGGGGAAGGGGGGGGGAAGGGCCCACATCCCCCTTTTTCCCCCACAAGCCGAAGCGGCACTGACAGGATTCAAACCCTGGGCAAAGAACTGTCCCGTTCCCCACACCCCTGTAGCTGGGTCAGGGACCATCAGGCCAGGCCAGGTGGGAGGGACACCACAGAATGCAGTTAACACCAGACACGAGCGAAAAACCACCCACGACTCATTGACCGTCTGGTGACCTGACCCCGGCAGGTACGGAACGCCCCCCCCCCCCCTCCCCCCCCCCTGCTGCGCAAATGCCACAACGGCACCTCGACTGACTGCCAGCGTGTCTGACTCCACTGATAGCACCTCCTCCAACCCCCCCCCCCCCTCCCCCAACTTACCAGAAGCATTCACTGAGACTGATATGGATGGCCCTTTGCGGTCGGCTAGGCTATAAGCACCATTATCTCTCTCCCATTCGCCTCGCACGAGTTCTGATCGGCTTCTCACACGACTGCGAGCTGTTTGTTGTTGTACTGGTGGAGGCTTGAAAGATCTCCACGACCAGTTGTGAAGGAATTTAGAACAGGCCCAGCTTGCTTTCCACTCTGTTCAACTCCGCAGAGAAACTTGTCGCCAAACAGCCAATGAAAAGCGCCGTCTTAAATTAAATCATGTGACCTGACTGTCTGACAGCTAGACGGACAGAAGAAGAAAAGAAGAAGATACACCCGAAGGTGAGGAGGATGTGGGACCCAGAGACGTACTGTTCTCAACTGCCAACCAGCTGGGAGCAATCCTGCACTACCCTTAGAAGCCCTGTGCTGTGTTCACATCCCATGGGTGGCGAACACTTTGTACGACGATGGGAAGTGGATGGAACTGTACCGGGACGAGGTTCATTTCTGGGATACCACACATGCTCATCATTGTGATCAGTCAGGCAAGAAAGCACGATTACATACATCATCTTCAGCACGGACCATTTGACTGGTGAATATGTTTACATGTCAATTCAACTTTCACTGTTGCTGTCCGGAGCAATTACGTACGGTCTCTCACACGGAGGCCATGACGCCATCATGGTCAACGGTCATATCTGGTTGCCTGCACACCACGTCATCACACACACAGGCCATGACTTCATCATGATCAACGGCCATGTCGGGTTCCTTGTACACTGCGTCATCACACACACACAGAGGCCATGACGTCTTCATGATCAACGGCCATGTCTGGTTCCTTGTACAATGCGTCATCACACACACACACACACACACCATGACGTCATCATGATCAACGACCATGTCTGGTCCCTTGTCTACCGACATCCTAACAAGCCCCCCCCCCCCCCCCCCCCCTTTTTTTTTTTTTTTTTCTTCTTTTTGGGAAGGAGATCAGAATTTTCAACCGTTTCCTATCAAGAGGAAAAGTTGCTGACTTGAATCTTTTGATTTCTCTTCTTTGTGTCACTAATCACTATTACTATCATCCCAACTAGCACTCGCTTCTATGACAGCCGATTACTTTTCAGAGTTATAATGCAAGACCCTCCCTCCTCCTCCCCCCCTCCCCCCCCCCCCCCCCCCCCCCCCCCCTCAGTTGATGGTTAACCATAACTCTACTGTCCACACACACACACAAAATCTTATCAAGTGCAGAATGTTTGTAAAAAAATCATAAACATGATTGTAAATTTTCTTTTAATCCACTAAGCATGAACGCTGTGAGGGTCATCATGATTATCATTATCGATCTGTATCTATGATGTGAATACATTTTCATGGCAAGATCAACACTGTAACACTGTCTGATCATAGGAAGGCGTCAAAGCCAAAGAAAACCAATGTTCGTCAGCTGTCAGCAGTGAAAGTCAATCTTGTCAGTTCTATCCGGTTTCCAGCAAGAATCTTAAGTTGTCATAATCTACTGATGCTTGGGGGCGAGGGGGTGGGGGGGGGGGGGAGCCTCAACGTACATAAAGACAACGCTGCCAATAAAAGTAAGTGTCCCCGTCCACAAAGCTTTCCCCTTCTCAATGGCGCGATGCAATGGCTTCTCTCCCTTGCCCTCTCTCCTGGCCAACGAGCCAACTCCCCTCCCCCTACTCCCCCACCCCACCCAACGCCATCCACACCCCCCACCCCTCCCCTTCACATCAATACGACCATGAACACACTGGAAGAGGCAGGCAGACAGATGTTAGATGTAGACGGTCCAGACACACACTCTCTCCCTCTCTACTACGAAGGACACACAAAACTTCAAGACGGAAATAGATACAGTCTGACAGACTGTATCCCCCCCCTCTCCCTCTCCCTCCCCCAACTTCTCTTCTTCACTCGTACCACTGTGGAACCTGCCTGACCGAGTTAATGTCACATTAACCTTCAGATTTCTCCGGACGTGTCACTTTGGAACTCGTGCAAAACTTCAGACCACACAAGACACGCTACTGTCAACCCCAGAGACCCCCCCCCCCCCCCCCCCCCCAACACCTCTGACCAAGTTCTATCTTCCTCCGCACCCCACGCTCCCTCCCTCCCTTCTGCCCCCCCCCCCCCCCCCCCCCCTCTTCCCCTGCACCCCAACAGACTTGTTCCCAGCACTAAGAATATTCGGTCAAGGACGACAAGAGGAGGAGACGGATGAAGACGAGCAGGGAGACAATGCAGACTGGGCGACAAGCACTCGCTGACTGACCGTCTGGCAACGTCATCCCGGTCCCGCCGGGCAGGCAGGCAGGCAGGCCGGCAGGCCGGCCAGCAGGCCGGCCGACAGGCAGGCAGGCACCACGTGTCCTTGCGGTGCCATGATGAATCACTGGGGCCCACCCTGCCGCCATCACTTCTTCAGACACCCCCCTCCTCAGCACACTCTGTCTGTGACTTCTTTTACATGCTGACGCCATAGTTTCCTGCTCTGCTTGCTTCGCATCCCCCACCCCCACCCCCTGTCCGTTCTCATCCACCAATCCTTTGCCCCTACACTTTTCTTCGTTTTATTCTTCCTTTGCCTTCTCATCAACTCCATTACACACACACACACACACACACACACACATACACACACATAATTATAATCCAGACTCTTGTCTCTCTCCTTTTCCTGCCCACGCCCCCCCCCCCCCCCCCCCCCCACACACACACACACACAACGCACACTCCCATCCCTTCTTCCCCTCTCCTCCTCAATCAACACTAACTTACTCTGTGGCACACAAAATCCGTCCCAAGTGCACACAGCAGCTTTCACACTACTGTGGTTTTCAGATGACTCACGGTCTGAAGACCTGTCCATTCCTCAGTTCTGGTCCTACAAGAAACCTTTCCCTGTCTGTCTCATCTTTTATAACATGGGCATCGTGTGTCAGAGAAGAACAGACAAGTCAGTCATCAATGATGCACCGAGGATGACACGGTTACAGAACAACCTGTCCTAAACCCTCAACATCAACAGGTCACGATGTCCCGGCTCATGAAACAGACGACAGGACAGGCTGCCTGCCACTGCTTGATGAACACTACCAATGTCCTGCAGCAGGTGGGTGGACTGGACGACAAGTGTACAACCCACACTCACCTGTTCTTGCACAGCTGTCTGTCATTACATGTGCAGACACGACAAGTACACAACCCACAGTGACCTGTTCTCACAGCTGTCCGTCATTACATGTGCAGACACACGTGACCCGTGTCATGTGACCCCAGCTGTGACAAGTGACCCCAGCTGTCATTACATGTGCAGACACAAGTACACAACCCACAGTGACCTGTTCTTACAGCTGTCTGTCATTACATGTGCAGATATGACAAGTACACAAGTCACAGTGACCTGTTCTTACAGCTGTCTGTCATTACATGTGCAGACATGACAAATACACAACCCACAGTGACCTGTTCTCACAGCTGTCCGTCATTACATGTGCAGACACAAGTACACAACCCACAGTGATCTGTTCTTACAGCTGTCTGTCATTACATGTGCAGACATGACAAGTGCACAAGTCACAGTGACCTGTTCTTACAGCTGTCTGTCATTACATGTGTAGACATGACAAGTACATGACAAGTACACAAGTCACAGTGACCTGTTCTCGCAGCTGTCTGTCATTACATGTGTAGACATGACAAGTACACAACTCATAGTGACCTGTTCTTACAGCTGTCCGTCATTACATGTGCAGACATGCCTACTGGCTCAGAAAAGCCACGCTCGTCCCTGCAAAACGTGAAAACTGGATGTTGGTTTGGACGTTACTGCTGGTGTTCGCATATCACCGAAAAACAAAACAAAACAAAAAACGAACAAAAGCCAACTGGGTGTACCTTTGTTTCTGAGCTGGACGAAGCTGACAGAAGTTGGGAAGCTGGAAGCCAAACACTGTGCACAGTGCGCCCTCTGTAGGACGCCATGAAGTCACCGACCTGAGCCCAAGTTGGCAGAGAGCGTTTGAAAGAAGGAAGATGTAGGAAGCCAATCACTCGGTGTGGTACTGATGAAAAAAGCAACCTTGGGGTACTGATGAAAAAAGCAACCTTGGGGTACTGATGAAAAAAGCAACCTTGTGGTACTGATGAAAAAAGCAACCTTGTGGTACTGATGAAAAAAGCAACCTTGTGGTACTGATGAAAAAAGCGGACAGCAAATTCTGCCGCGAAAAACAAATGCTGCTAGACTTTCTGAAAACACTACGATGAACTGTATCACTGTTTACAACGAGGACAGACCTCTGTGTGTGTGTGTGGTGGGGGGGGGGGGGGGGGAGACTTGGGATTTGCGCAAGATCAGCATGCACGCCTTCGCCACAGCCCAGCAGTCTTGGTGGTGGCGATGAACAAGAGTGCGGACATGTGTACTTGCATGTCTGTATAGCATCACATTCCTAAGAATACAGTGCTTTCCATACATTCATTGAAAACCACAGTCTGCTCAAGATTTTGTTATTGATGGAATGATTCTGGGGTATGCAAGTGGGTATGTGGGAATGAAAATTCTCTCACTTGTTATGGAATGAAAAGTTCTTACTAGTAATGTGCTAAATATGTCGCTGCCAATGTGCGCCTTTGATTATTAAACGCACCCATACTGTGTCAATGAATGCATCACCCATCACTACTTGTAAGCTTGCATTCATCTGTGATTCAAATGAAGGAAACAAAAATACGTATGAATTAATGTCCCGTACATTGTGAAAGTTTTAAGCTCAATGAAAAAATAATTTTAAAAGAACAAACAAGACAATCACTGGATCACTGATTGGACAAGGTTAGAGCCGCCAGCCAACAACCCAAACTACAGCAGCTCAGCGGAATTCTTTCAGGTTGTGTTTCCTCTGGTAAGAAACCAAGACTGAAACTGTCACGAGCGCGCGTATGCGCATGTGTATGTGCGCGTGTGATCCGTGAGTTGGTGTGAACCTGCTCCTGCATGCATGCCTGCATCCAGGAAAAACGCTGAAATTCACGAATCTGTGGAAAAGAGGGAGACCTGCAACAGCAAACCCATGTCTACTTGAACAATTTCTTTTACAGCCCCCCCACCCCCCCCCCCCCCCATACACACACTCACAAGACAGACGAATAAAATTCACGACCAAGCAAGCCAGCACTCCCATTCCACAAGAGATCAAAATAGCTAAGCTGTAAAATCTCAGTCTTGTTCATTAAACAAACCAGGAGGAAACTCGACAACTCTCCGACAAACGCACGTTGTGCAATGTTCATTTCAGGCAACCTTTCTGCTGACAAGGCTCAGAGCCGGACAAACAACACAGGACCGGTGACAGAAAACAACAGACGTTTGGCCAATGAAAAATGACAACAGAGAAAGAACGGTCTGTGATCTGCAGGCAAAACAACTTGCTCACACACGCACGGCGCACGCGCGCACACACACACACACACACACATGCGTGCATGCGCACAGAGAGAGAGAGGAGAGAGAGAGAGAGAGAGAGAGAGAGAGAGACAGACAGACGACAGACAGACAGACACAGATAGACAGACAGGCGGGGACGAGAGTGGAATTTGAGGAAAGGGAGGAAACCCGAACAAACCCGTGTACACTTAAACAATCCTTATTGTTTATACCACACACACACACACACACACACACACACACTGACAGGGGACGGAACCAGCACAGAGAGAGGAGCACCACCAACCAACCAGTACCAGCATTACGCCCATCCAACTTTTTCAACACGAGAAGGCCGCTCCAAAATAATCCGCGGCTAAGCCTGCTTGTCTGCACCAATATTCGGTCAAGGACAAAGAGGAGCAACGGGGAGAGAAGGCGGAGGGGAAAAAAAAGGGACCACCACCAGCAGAACGGGGGAGACACCACTCGCTGACCGTCTGGCGACCTGACCCAGGCAGACAGGCAGCTCCATCCCCCCCCCCCCCCCCCCCCCCCCCCCCCCCCATGACGGCATGGTGATGTACGGCCGGGCCTGACCCAGCTCTCTCGTTTTCAGACTGCCGTCAGCACTCCTCACCCTGCGCTTTTCTCTGCTGCCACGCGCTACACAAGAGGGAGGGGGGGGGGGGGTAAGGCTGGGGGTTGGGGGGGGGGCCGGCACGTGCCCCACCCTCTCTCCGTTGTATTGAGTGCTCCTCTAACCTTTCCTACTCATCTTTCCTAACCCCCTCCCCCTTTTTTTCCCCCTTTCCTTTCGTTCCTTTCCCTACCTCTGCTCCTCCATCCTATCTACCATCCGCTTTTTTTCTTGCTTCTTCTGTGATGGCAGATGACGAATGCATGAAATCCTACGTGGAAAATGAACTCTGGGGATGGGGGCTATTACTGTGGAAACATTTCAGCAGAGAGAGAGAGACAGACAGAGACAGAGGCAGGGGGGGGGGGAGGGGGGAGGGAGAAAGGACGTAGAAACGAACAAGAAGTTGTAGAAAAGGGTGAAACCGACAACAACAACAACAACAACAACAACAGCAGAAGACGAGTTAACAGAAACATTCAGAAAGTGTGGAGTGGCCAAAAAGCATGCCTGCAGACAACACAGGCTGCCCACATTCGGAAGGTTGAAAAAAGACAACAACAAAAAGAAGAAAAAAAAAAGAAAAAAAAATGAAGACACAACTACAATGTTCCCCTCTCCCTCTCCAGACATTCCGCCCTTACACCCCACTCCCCTTTCTCCTTCCTCTCCCACCCCCACCCTCCTCCCACTGCTCCTCACCGCTGGCTTCCTCCTTTCCTCCCTAGTCCTCCATAAACCCAGACAACCTTTTCTTCTTTTTCCTCCAAGACAGATAGGTTCTCTCACTCCCACACCAACTGACTTACCGAGTGACTGCAGGGGGGAGGGGGGGGGGGTCAGGAAGGGGGAAACAGAACAGATATGGAGGGGTGATGCGAGAACGTAGGGGAGAGAGACAGACAGACAGACAGACAGACCGATAGAGAGAGAGAGGGGGGCGCGGGGGGGCAATGATGGGGTGGTGGGAATGAGGGTAGAGAGGTAAAGAGCGTAGAAAAAAGGAAGGGGAGGGTAACAGAGGGAGGGGGAGGGATGGGGGAGAAAAAGGAGGGTGGGGGAGGGGGTGGAGGCAGGGACGCCGTTGTGTTTCGGTGGGAGGCCGACACATAGTTTAGTCTACCTTGCCGCCGCCAGACAATCCGAACTGGGGCTTCACAACACGACCTGTCGGGGCCCCGCCGGCAGCTTATATTATCATCCAGCTCCCCACCCACCCCCTCTACCCCCTACCCCCACCCTTCGTCTGCTGTGTGTCGGCCCCTAGGTAGCGCATTTTATAACTGCGCATTCTGTTCAGTGCCTGATCTGTTTAGACGTTCCGAGGGCAGCAGCGCCAGCGACAGATGCTAGGTGGGGGGAGGAGCAGGCGATTGGGGGAGGTGGTGGTGGGGGTGGCGGTGGTGGTAGAAAATGGCGCCCAAAGGAAGGTGGTGGTGGTGGTGGTGATCGTGGTGGTGCAGGGATTGAGGGGAGGGGTGGGGGAGGGGAGAAGTGGGGGTGAGGGTGGAGGGGGTGCCAGAGTGTGTGTGTGTGTGGGGGGGGGGGGGGAAGAATCCCGGGTAATATCGCGCGGAGAGAAAGAGGGAGAGAGTGGGGAGGATGAGGACAGTCGGAAACAGCAGCAGGAACACAGAGCGAAGGGCTGCATGACTATTACCTGAAATACTGACTCTCTCTCTCTCTCTCTCAAAACACACACACACACACACACACACACACACACACACACACACACACACACACACACATCTGCAGCGGGGCGGGGGGACGGAGGGGGGAGGGGGGGAGATAGAAGGGAGGAAAGGGGGAGGGGGAGGAGGGAAAGAGAGGGGGAGGAGGAGAGAGAGAAGAGAGAGAAGGGAGGGGAGAGAAAGAGAGAGAGAGAGAGAGAGAGAGAGAGAGGAGAGAGAGAGAAAGGAGGAGAGGGGAGAGAGAGGAGGAGAGGAGAGAAGAGAGGGAGCGAGAGGAGCAGAGGAGAGAGGAGAGAGGTGCAGAGACGACAGAAACGAGACGGTAGAAGAGAAAGTGAAAGAGGAAGAAAGTTGAGCGGAGGTGAACAGGTGGATGAGAGGTGCAGATGCGGAAGCAGAGATGCAGAAGGAACAACATCCTTAAAGACAATTTACGATTGAAATGAAGTACGAAGCAGCAGACAGACAATAACTATCCAAAAGAATATTTGTACGTCAGAAAATAAACCTTACTCATGCAAACAGGAAAGAGAGAGGGAAGGGGAAGGGGAAAAGGGGGCGGGGGGGGGGGGGGGGAGTGGAAGGTAAGGAGAGAGAGCGAGAGAGAGAGAGAGGAAACGAACGAATCTTTTATGATGTGGGAAAAGAATAAGCACAATACAGGCTTTTGTACATTTTGCCCTCGATGAAGTAGAAAAAGTAAGATATTATGTGACTTCAAAACTAAACGAATGGAGAGAAAGAGAGAAGAGACAGACAGACAGACAGAGAGAGAGAGAGAGAGAGAGAGAGAGAGAGAGAGAGAGAGAGAGAACGAATCTTTTATAATGAGGGAAAAGAATAAGCACAATACAGGCTTTTGTACATCTTGCCCTCGATGAAGTAGAAAAAATAAGAATATGTGACTTCAAAACTAAATGAATGAGAGAGAAAGAGACACACACACACACACACACACACACACAACACACACACACACACAAGAGAGAGAGAGAGAGAGAGAGAGAAAGAGACAGACAGACACACAGACAGACAGACAGAGAAAGAGAGAGAGAGAGAGAGAGGAGAGAGAGAGAGAGACAGACAGACAGACAGACAGACAGACAGACAGAGACAGAGAACGAACGAATCTTTTTTTTTAATGAGGGAAAAGAATAAGCATAATACAGGCTTTTGTACACCTTGACTTCGATGAAGTAGAAAAAAATAAGGATAATATGTAACTTCAAAACTAAATGAATGAGAGAGAGGGAGAGAGGGAGGGAGATAGAGAGCGCGCGCGCGCGCGCGCGAGAGAGAGAGAGAGAGAGAGAGAGAGGAGAGAGAGAGAGAGGAGAGAGAGAGAGAGAGAGAGGAGAGAGAGAGAGCGAGAGAGAGAGAGAGAGAGAGAGAGAGAGAGAGAGAACGAACCTTTTTTAATGAGGGAAAAGAATAAGCACAATACAGGCTTTTGTACATCCTGACCTCGATGAAGTAGAAAAAAATAAGAATGATTAATATGTGACTTAAAAACTAAATGAATGAGTCAGAGAGGGAGAGAGAGAGGGAGAGGGAGGAGAGGGAGGGAGAGGGAGGGAGAGAGAATATCTGGGAGAGAGCAGGAGGTGCGATGGACGGGAGGGGGGGGGGGGAGCGAGAGAGGAGGTATAGTAGTAAAGGAGAGAGAGAGGGGGGAGGGGGTAGTGGTGATGGGAGACAGAGACTGACTCACTTGTTGTATTCATAAAGGCCATAGCCCTCTACAGTTAGAATCTGGAACTAAAAACTACAATCTACAGTTAGAATCTGGAACTAAAAACTACAATCTACAGTTAGAATTTGGAACTAAAAACAACAATCTAAAGTCTCGGAATCGGATCATTGCATAACGCTTGCTTCGTCTGCTAGATGCTTTTATCAAAATTAATTGCGAAGTTTATTTGCAATTAAAAAAACAAACAAACAAACTTTGATTCGTTTACAACTTCAACGTGACTCAGAATTTACACACACACACACACACACACACACACACACACACACACACACACGGCATCTACACTGGATACATTTCAGTTTAGATCCGAACATATCACATGAACGTATTTGTCTCCCTGTAAACACGATCAATCGGGTAGGGTTGAGAGAGAGAGAGAGAGAGAGAGAGAGAGAGAGAGAGAGAGAGAGAGAGAGAGGGGGGGGGGAGAGAGAGAGAAGGGACGGAGGAAGAGGGGAAGAGTGAGAGATGGAGGAGAGAGAAATGGAGGAGGAGGAGGAGGAGGTAAAAAGAAGAATAACAAGATGATAATGATGACGACGTTGATGATGATGATGATGATGAAGGTAAAGACGAAGATTAATAAGAAACGGATGAGAGAGAGACACAAGGTGTGTGTGTGTGTGTGTGTGTGTGTGTGTGTGTGTGTGTGTGTGTGTGTGTGTGTGTGTGTACAGAATGGACTGGAGAGGGGGAGGGGGGTCTGCATGGACCAACACGCGCTGCCCAAGGGGACGCCTGGAGACGAGGAGTGTCCCACAGCTCCTCAAGGCACCACGGGGTCAGACAGTTCCATTGACTCCGCCCTTCACTTCAACCGTCTCTCCACACCACCTCAACCCCACCCACTCTACTTCCCTCCCGCGCCGGTTTTCCCCCCTTGGGGAAGACCAGCGAAAAACCTTTCGGACATCAAATCCGGACGCACGCACGTACGCACATACACACACTAAAGCATACTCGTCCGTGTACACACACACGCACACGCACATACACACATCTTGACCGAAATACAATCTCGTGGTTGAAAGAACTAGTATGGAAGCCACACAATTCACGTTGGCCCTGTTCGTCTCCCCCCCCCCCCCCCCCCCCCCCCCCCCCCCCCCCCCCCACTCCTCATTATATTCTCTGCCCTCCCCCCTTCCCATCACCCCCCCCCCCCCCCCCCCCCCTCCTGAGGTGAAGGGCTCAGCAGCAAGGGAGACGGTCTAAACGCAGTCAGGGAGGCAGGTGAGGGTGTGACGCCGACAGCTCGATTGTAATCCCGGACACCCTCCACTCCGCCATTAGGCCGTCTGGCCACTCGTGCAACTGGCACGTGGCGCCCACCCTGCATACATACCCCGCACACCCTACGTACCCTGACAGTCAGCCGGGGGGGGGGGGGTTGGCAGTGGGACGGGGGATGGGGAAGGGAGGGGTTCTGATCTATCACCCCACCACCCACTTGGTGACACTGGTCTCATTTACTAATCAGACAGCCAGAGCATTTTGCATTCTTTCACAGGCCTTGCAATGGAATTTTTCACGTACAAAAAAAAAGCCGCGTCAACAGAGAGAAAAAAAACAGTGGGGGTTGGGGGTGCGAGGGGGTGGGGGTGGGGTGGGAAGAGGGCTGGGCCAGGAAGTCCCCAAACCAAGCGGTTTTCACGATGTTTTGTCAAGGATGTTCGAGGTGCCATACCCCACAAATGAACATGCTGCAAATACGAGTACGGACATTTGTTCGGACGTTTTAATAACTAAGGATCCGTTCCTCATGCAAGCCAATCAACTACTGTGAAACGCACAGCCAACAGTTCACATCACTGAAACACTGATCATCCCACAATGTAAACATAGCCAACAGTTCACATCACTGAAACACTGATCCCCCCACAATGTAAACACAGCCAACAGTTGACATCACTGAAACACTGATCCCCCCACAATGTAAACGCAGCCAACAGTTGACATCACTGAAACACTGATCACCCCAAATGTAAACGCAGCCAACAGTTGACATCACTGAAACGCTGATCCCCCCACAATGTAAACGCAGCCAACAGTTGACATCACTGAAACGCTGATCCCCCACAATGTAAACGCAGCCAACAGTTGACATCACTGAAACACTGATCCCCCCACATGTAAACGCAACCAACAGTTGACATCACTGAAACACTGATCCCCCCACAATGTAAACGCAGCCAACAGTTGACATCACTGAAACACTGATCCCCCCACAATGTAAACGCAGCCAACAGTTCACATCACTGAAACACTGATCCCCCCACAATGTAAACACAGCCAACAGTTGACATCACTGAAACACTGATCCCCCCACAATGTAAACACAGCCAACAGTTCACTGATCCCCCCACAATGTAAACGCAGCCAACAGTTCACATCACTGAAACACTGATCCCCCCACAGTGTATCCTTCTCCCCCATCCAGCCGACATTTTGTAACCAGCGAGATGCATTCCGATCCTGATCAGGTGCAGAGAGCCTTGATCGACACTGGAAGGCATCCAAGTGCTGTGAAGTGTCTGTCTGACAGCGGTGAAGAAATCTTTCAACTCGCAGACTGAGACCTGACACGTCGCCGGCGACTCCCCTCCAGCTTCCAGCACGTGACCTTCGTATGGGTCCCTAAGCAAGACACCCCCAGTCCCTGCCTCGCTACGCTTCCAGGCGTGCAGACGACCCCCCGTGTCTCAAATGCCATGGTCGGTACCACTTGGTCTGCGAGGCCACGCTTGATTCCATTGTTAACGGTTAAAAAAAAAAAAAAAGTTGAAGGAAAAATTCGTGAAGTGCCAGTGGCTCTCTCACTTCAACGGCACCGTGCAGCGACTCTAATCAGCTTCAGTTTCAAAGCGAGGAGACGGCAGGCGGAAACGGATCTGAATTGGTTTCCATTCTCCACGTCCATTCTGCACCCAACTGGAGGAGATAGGAGACCGTCTGTTCGTTTCTTCGTTCTCATGTCTTGAACGTTGTTTGTCTCGCCTGAAGAACACCAACGAGGTCGTAACTGAGGACACAGCCAACACCCCCAGCTTACCACTCCCTTAGTGCTCACCTTACACGACCAGACTACATAATCACAGAGGACACAGCCAACACACCCAACGTGCCACTCCATTAGTGCTCACCTTACACGACCAGACTACAGAATCACAGAGGACACAGCCAACACCCCCAACTTACCACTCCATTAGTGCTCACCTTACACGACCAGACTACAGAATCACAGAGGACACAGCCAACACCCCCAACTTACCACTCCATTAGTGCTCACCTTACACGACCAGACTACAGAATCACAGAGGACACAGCCAACACACCCAACGTGCCACTCCATTAGTGCTCACCTTACACGACCAGACTACAGAATCACAGAGGACACAGCCAACACCCCCAACTTACCACTCCGTTAGTGCTCACCTTACACGACCAGACTACAGAATCACAGAGGACACAGCCGACACCCCAACTTACCACTCCATTAGTGCTCACCTTACACGACCAGACTACAGAATCACAGAGGACACAGCCGACACCCCCAACTTACCACTCCCTTAGTGCTCACCTTACACGACCAGACTACAGAATCACAGAGGACACAGCCAACACCCCCAACTTACCACTCCATTAGTGCTCACCTTGCACGACCAGACTACAGAATCACAGAGGACACAGCCGACACCCCCAACTTACCACTCCATTAGTGCTCACCTTACACGACCAGACTACAGACTCACAGAGGACACAGCCGACACCCCCAACTTACCACTCCATTAGTGCTCACCTTACACGACCAGACTACAGATCACAGAGGACACAGCCGACACCCCCAACTTACCACTCCATTAGTGCTCACCTTACACGACCAGACTACAGACTCACAGAGGACACAGCCAACACCCCCAACTTACCACTCCATTAGTGCTCACCTTACACGACCAGACTACAGACTCACGGAGGACACAGCCAACACCCCCAACTTACCACTCCATTAGTGCTCACCTTACACGACCAGACTACAGAATCACAGAGGACACAGCCAACACCCCCAACTTACCACTCCATTAGTGCTCACCTTACACGACCAGACTACAGAATCACAGAGGACACAGCCAACACCCCCAACTTACCACTCCATTAGTGCTCACCTTTAACGACCAGACTACAGAATCACAGAGGACACAGCCAACAAACCCAACGTGCCACTCCATTAGTGCTCACCTTACACGACCAGACTACAGAATCACAGAGGACACACCCAACTTACCACTCCATTAGTGCTCACCTTACACGACCAGACTACAGAATCACAGAGGACACAGCCAACACACCCAACTTCCTCTTCACCCATAATTCACCATTACCACTATCACGGTGCCAGCACTTGTACTGAATACAATGAGATGGGAACATGGGTCAAGATCCACACCAGGACCAGCCGCCGTGGCGAAGTGGTTAGCGTCGCGGACTCCCGGCTGGGAGGTCGTGGGTTCGAATCCCATCAGTCATGTGGGTTTTTCTGCCCCGACCGGCTCCTACCCAGAGTTGAATTTGCTGCGGACTCAGCTGGGAAGACTGGGACCACACAGTCGAGTTTCGTCCACTTAATGGATGCGTTTCTGAGAGTGTTGCTCAAATTTCCTGACCAACACTGCAGGTGCCTGTATCTCTCGGGCCTGGTTGACGCCAGGATATATTATGAAAGGAAGCGTAGAGTACAGCCCTGCCATGTAGTCTCAGACCGAAATGGAAATCCGTAGCATCATCTTCATCATCCTCATTCTCATCGATCAGCATAAAAAAAATGTCTCAAATTCTGTGGCCCTTCATGCCCTGCTCTCATGGTGACCTCAATTTCGATGTCCTCTCCACGTCTGTGGTCTTGGTTTGGTTCCGTCGGGGTCACCGGTATCGGCAAGTCCATGGGGGCTGTCGTTGGACGGACGTGGTGGCGCCCTCCGGAGGGAGAGCTCGCTCACGCCGGCTCCGCGACTAAGCAATTATTGTCGTCAGTAGGGGGCTTAGTAGGTGGTGTCCTGCGTATGTTAGATCAGAACAGGCGCCACTGAACACCACCGAAGTGACTCGGCAGCAGTGCAGTGTCTCCTCCGGTGGGTTGCCTCTTGACGGCTTGACATTTGACTGCTCCCTGTGGATTGCCGGTGCCGGGGCTGCGGCGGGGCCGACCGGGCTGTGGCTGTGGACGGGGTGTCGGAATGAGCGGCGTGGGTGCACTGCCTCTGAGGTGGCGCAGAGGTTGGAACAGCAAAAAAAAAAGAAAAAAAAAAAAAAAGATCCACACCAGGGATGTGTACATCAGACCTGTCCACACAAGCCAGACCACACGTCCGGGCCACTTGGAAGAAAAATCGCCAGGAACGCGAAGCGCCAGGACATTCTATCTACCGTACTTGGTGCTCACCTTACACGACACGACTAGAGATTCACAGCGGACACAGCCACCACACCACACCTACTCCTCACCAATAATTCGTCATTATCTTTTACACTATCACAACACCAGCACTAGTATCGCAGACAACGAGATTCTCCAGTTAGATATCAGTTAACGCTCCTGCCCTTACAATACAAATGGCTACGTTGAGGGTAGAACTGCAATATAATACAAATGGCTATGTTGAGGAAAGAACTGCAATATAATACAAATGACTACGTTGAGGAAAGAACTGCAATATAATACAAATGGCCACGTTGAGGAAAGAACAGAAATATAATACAAATGGCCACGTTGAGGAAAGAACTGCAATATAATACAAATGGCCACGTTGAGCAAAGAACAGAAATATAATACAAATGGCCACGTTGAGGAAAGAACTGCAATATAATACAAATGGCCACGTTGAGCAAAGAACAGAAATATAATACAAATGGCCACGTTGAGGAAAGAACTGCAATATAATACAAATGGCCACGTTGAGGAAAGAACTGCAATATAATACAAATGGCCACGTTGAGGAAAGAACTGCAATATAATACAAATGGCCACGTTGAGGAAAGAACTGCAATACAATTGGCTACGTTGAGGAAAGAACTGCAATATAATACAAATGGCCACGTTGAGGAAAGAACTGCAATATAATACTAATGACTACGCTGAGGAAAGAACTGCAATACAGAAAAAAGCCAACTACGAGGCTGTTATGAGGAAACTACTAAACCATCCACCAGAATTAGACGAAAAAGGCATCTTGATAAAGATTAATAATCAGTCATCAAGGAGCTATAGTGATCAAAGCAAAGAACTTGCTCTTCAGTCTCATTAAGGGTCATAAAATCGCAGTGCCCAAAACAGCAAACCCCGACTTCACATCCAAGAATCACAATCAGTGGGGGCGGGGGGGGGGGGGGGGGGGGGGGGGGGCTCTATTTCCCCCCTTTTTTTTTTCTTTCTTCTTTTTTTTTTTTTCTTCAAATATAGACAAAAGGAGCAGTACAAACGATTTAGTCCTCAGTAAACCCGAACTATGAACCAGAATCCTGACAGAGAGATCAGCACCAAAGACTTCCATCTCCTACTGAGTAAACTGCACACACTAATCTCGCCGAGACGAGAAGTTGTGTGTGTGTGTGTGTGTGTACAGAATAATACGCCTGCCTTTGCACATAATCTCTCCCCCACCCCCCACCCCTATTCCATTAAACACAGAAGAAGAACCAGCCGCCGTGGCGAAGTGGTTTGCGTCGCGGACTCCCAGCTGGGAGATCGTGGGTTCAATGCCCATCAGAGTCATGTGGGATTTTCCTGCCCCGACCGGCTCCTACCCAGAGTTGAGTTTGCTGCGGGCTCAGTTGGGAAGACTGGGACCACACAGTCGACTTTCATCCACTTAATGGATGCGTCTCTGAGAGTGTTGCTCAAATTTCCTGACCAACACTGCTGGCGTCTGTCTCAGGCCTGGTTGACGCCGAGATATACTACGAAAGAAAGCGTAGAGTACAGCCCTGTCATGCAGTCCCAGACCGGAATGGGAATCCGTAGCATCATCTTCACCATCCTCATTCTCATCGATCAGCATAAAAAAAAGTCCCACATTCTGTGGCCCTTGATGCCCTGCTCTCATGGTGACCTCAGTTTCGATGTCCTCTCCACATCTGTGACCTTGATTTGATTCTATCGTGGTCTACGTTATCGGCGACTCCATGGGGGCTGTTGCTTGACCGACTGCGGTGGCGCCCTCCGGAGGGAGAGCTCACTCACGCCGGATCTGCGACTAAACAATTATTGTCGTCAGTAGGTGGTGTCCTGCGTATGTGGATCAGAACCTGCGC
>CM065725.1:12944042-12951542 GCA_033310375.1 Conus canariensis | reverse complement strand
ATTTTGGTTCCATATTTTGAGACTACTGAACCGTGGTAATATGGAGTATTTCAGTCACTACGGGAAACAAAATCAAATCTGCAGAGTAAAAATAAAGACTATTTGCCAAAAGGAGAGCACACAACAACAATAAAAATGACCCACATCTCTCACAACTCCATCTCCCAAGTTTTCTAGTCTGATCACCAACATTTACCACTGGCTGTGAACATTAAACAAAAAAACAAAACACAAAACGCACCATCACCAGAATTTTCTGCACTTCTAGTACTACCCCTCAACAAACAGTTTTTTTAGTGGTGAAATGCTTTAAAAAAATCAAGATCTAAGACAGAAATTTCTAAACAAAATAGCCAACAATTGTGTGATAGAAGTGGGAGAACTTAAAAATCACAACATATTATTATAATACATAATCTGAATTAAGTACTGATGGTATAAAATCACAACATATTATTATACATAATCTGAATTAAGCACTGATGGTATAAATCCATCAACAGATGCAGAATTGATTATTTTCTCCCTCCATTAAAAGCAACTGCTACTTACAGTCAATGCATTTTGAGTGTCCTACTTTTTTTCCCCTTTATCCTCCTTAACTGTCCTTCACTCCTTTCTTTGTTAAACAAAAGTATGTTTATATTGTTTAATAACACCAGTTGTCTCTCCTGCTTTTGTTTCAAATGAAACCTACAGTTGGTCCGCTCTTTTGTCTCCCTTGTTTTTCTTTGGCCTGTAAATGTAGCTGTGTGTACAAGATAGACTGCATCGCCTTTTCAGAAATGACTCTTTGCAAGTTTTAGTCCTAATTGTAGAGTAAAATCCTTGCTTACTGAAGTACCTAAAACAAGGGAAAGGTATTCAAACTTGATAGAAAGCAAAGCACCCAGTTTACTTCTTCATCTACACTCTCTTATAGTCTTATATCAAGATGTAATGGCCATTATTCTTACTGAACATCACTTGACAGGTGTGTTGTAGAAACAACATTGGACCCTTGGCCTAAAATAATATAACGTTCATGACACTTTTTTTTTTCTTCTTAATTTCTGATTCTGTACAACAAACTGATTTTGCTCAGCTCGCAACTATAGCAAATCCTTGACTGTTCTCTCAGCGGATTGTAATACTTTAGGGAGTTTGATTTTATAATCCTTTTTACTTGCTTTATAATAAAATGTGAAATCACTGTTAAACAGGCCTGTAAACAAGCAGTAACCAAAAAGGCTGAAATGTTTAGTGCTGAAAGGTCCTAAGCACTGTGCAGCCCCGATGGTACCATCTCTGAGACGGGTCAGGGGCAAAGCCCCCTGAAATCGATTTTTGCAATTTGTGAGCTTTAAACCGATTCTTCCTGGAACATAATTTCAACAAAAGAAATCTACAACTGTGAAAGCAAACCTTTAAAAAAAAAATTTTAACCCCTGAATTACTTTGGAAGGCATTTTTTTTGTCTTTTATTAAAGCTGATTTCTGATTTTAAAATGGCTGAAATCTTACAGGCCTGTGGTTCTCTATCCGCCACCGTTTGCGTTGCTTTGGCTGGTAAATTTAAACATGAGGTCAAAAAAATGTTGGCATTACTTGCCAAAGTTCAGTTCAGTTCAGTTCACTTGGGACTTTGATAGCCTTACGGCTTTTAGTGTCCCAATCATCTTATTTCCAGGTTGATTCAAATTACTATTATAGTGCCAAAAGACAGTCTGCAAATCCCACCTGACAGACCAAGCTACCAATCTCGTGAAGACGGTACAGTGGTGCCAGCGCATGCAGCATGGTCGATCTCTGTCAGCCAATGTCACTATCATCAGCACTGCAGAGATTAAATCTGCTGTGTATGCTAATATTAGACATCACACACACACACACACACACACACAAACACACACACACACACACACACACACAGGCGCGCGCGCGCGCCTGTGCACGCTCGAACACACACCCTACTCATAGACGCAATCAAGAATCCTAATCTTCCGCATATCTGGGTCGAAATAAAATCCATAATCCCTGCGATCACAACAATATACCGTTGTTGACACAAGTCTGTTCCGCTCACGACCGACACTAATCATTTTCGGTGAACAGACATCGAGACAAGCCAGCCGTCATCCTACAAGAACCACCAGACACGCATCGTCAGTGTTGCTGACTAGCCCAGACAGAAAGTAGAAGGAAAGTTAAAAAGTACGAAAAAGGAATGGGGCAGTGTCAGACTGACACGCAACATGACGATTTTACAAAGTACGATCACTCACCGTTGGCGACCACCGTGTTATATAGCAGCAAGGCTGAAACAGAAAAGCACCAGGTTATGAACATGCCGCATATTTGGGCAGGTTAGTTTCCAATCTGGCCGGAAGTTTCGAATAAAATATCCCCCTCCCTCCCCTCTCCCCCTCCCTAAACCTCCCCCCCCCCCCTCTTCCACTCTCCCCGCTGTGCATAAATCATACCGAATGGAGGAATAATACGGCGAAACCAACTTACCAAAGAGTCCAAAACAAAATAGCATATCGAGCTGATGGGAAACTCGCCCCAATGCCGCTGTTGATGCATACAGTCCCGACTGTCCGTACACTGTTCATAAATAAAGTATTTACAATTCAACTCGCACAACTGTTCATTCGTCCGCCATCACTTCTGTGTGAAGTGCGCACTGCACTGTCTGCGCAAGTCTCGGCCCAGCCGTTCACATGCAGACAGTGTTGTATGCTTGAGGCCTTGTCGAGGGGCCAGACAGGCGAATTGTTTGACATTTCATCTTGAAAAGCTCTACTCTGAACTCTCGATGACCGGTCGTGCTGAAAATTGTGCGTTTTGCAAGATCCAAAGGTCAAACGAACATCGTCTGTCGCTCTCAGACGGTGTTCTGTAACTAATCAACGCCTGTTTGGTCGTCAAATCACCCCGTGAGCTCCTCTTGCAAGGAAAAGCACACGGCGGATTGTTGGTGTCTGCGGTGGGGGACGAAACGAGGCCAAGGGTACAGTAGGTATGATAGTCGCCGTGCCCAGACGCCACAAAAAAGCAGACGACAGTGTTACAGCCTCGCTCGCCACCACCAACGTGACGGACGTTTCACTTTGGACTTCAGTTCCAAAACTTTTTTTTTCTTTTCAGCGAAGTCGACAGTTGTTCATTGAATGGAGAGAGGGGCGGAGGGGTTGGGGGGAGGAAGAGGGCAGGCAAGCGTACGGAGTCCGTGAGACGTAAATCCCGTCTCTTCCAAGACTCGCCAAAAGGAACAACAGCAAGCCAGTGCTCACACACTCACACACACACGCATACAGGAGTGCACTGAAGGAGAAAAAGGCCGTGCAAGAATGTAACTGGCCTCTGCCGAGCTGCATTCGACAACCGACCTCCACCTCCCACCCACCCCCACTCTCCGCGCCGGCAGGTAGGCGTGTCCACGAGTGCACGCCAAAGCCAAGAATAAATTCGTTGACTGGCTGATCAGTCTGCAGACTGGGAAAGGGGAGGAAGGGCGGGGAGGGGAGGGGTGGTACGGGAGTGAAGAGGGTAGTTGTGGTGGTGGGGCGGGGCGGACAAGTGGGGACGGGGAGGGGGGAGCGAAGGTTGCCGGCAGCAGACGAACAAACAAGTTTTGACAACATAACCTAGTGCTTGTTTTGGTGCGGCTTGTGACAGCTGTCAATCCTCAATGTCTGTGGTTGCCACTGCCATTTTTCTTTTTCTTTCTCATTTTTAATTTTGCTCGAGACTCTGTCGAGGGGTCAAATCGACATGGGATTCACCTTTCCGAACCCGATCCCATTGGAGCCAGGATTGAATCCTGTCTTCCTTTGGCAGTTGGTGTCTGGCAGTTGTCGCGCGTGCATGGCGATTCGTGCACGACGCGCGCGGGTTGACGGCTGCAGTACGTCATAAGCACTGCATAACAGGGAGTTCAGAACGATAAACTGAGCAAGTTCAATTCTACGTGAATCAAAGTCCGTTTACAATCTTTGCGGCACTTCAAGTAGCAAAGTAGAACGCGCATGCGTGCATTGCCTTTTTTTCTGTGTGTGTTATTTCTTTCAAATCGGGGAAAAGCCACGAAACATTCCTAGTTCGCCGTCGATGGAAGAAACGGCCAGCTCGACACGATAATCGCGTTTGCTTAGTCGGTCCCCGACACTCGGCAAATCCCCTTCGCAATTACCACTCCTCTCCTTCATCCCCCAACCTCTTCCACTTTCCTCTCCCGGTCCGCCCTATTCTCCACCCCCCCCCCCCCCCTCCCCGCAAGCCAATTCCTCTCCGCTTTCCTATCTACCCCCACCCTTCTCGCCCGTCAAGAACAGCGCCAGACTCCACCTCCCCCATCCCACTCCCCCCCCCCCCCCCCCCCCCCACTTCCGCGCCCCCATTCCCCCTGATCTGTCTGTTAAAATTTCATGGCTGGATCAGAGAATCAGGGAGCCAGATTCTATGGCAATAGGCGACCTCCCCCCCCCCCCCTCCGCCTCTCTCCTCTCTCTCTCTCTCTCTCTCTCTCTCTCTCCATCCTGTCTGACACACCTCGCCTGTCTGCCGCAAAGCGGAGATGTGCGTGTGTGTGTGTGTTTGTGTGTGTGTGTGTGTGTGTGTGTGTGTGTGTGTGTGGATAGAGAGAGAGAGAGAGGAGGGGGGGGGGGCGCGGAGAGAAGGGAGAGGGGAGGAAGACAGGTGGGAAAGACGAAGCAATAATAGTAAAAGAACACACATACACACACATGAACTGACACCCACTACCTGTGTTTGTGAAACTACACAGGCCCTGCCTAACTCAAAGGTGAAATTGCTGTGATACGTAACAGATTCAAAAATGCTTTACATGTCGTGGCTAATGCGCACACATGCGCAACACACTCATGCTCACAAACACGTACGCGAGCGCTCTCATTTTTGGTTTCGTCAAGATGTCGGTGCTTGCGGACCTGTCCATGAAAAACGCTACATCATAGCTGCTTAGTTTCAGATGTCACTGCGCATGATTAAGAGCAAATGGATAAATGGATTGATGACTAAGATGAGACAATTTAAGAAGATAAGAAGATGGCAACGGCTTCGCAGATGTCATCAGCCCAGACGCACTGGTCAGACCTTGGGTACCTACCTAACATTGGCTGTGCCATTATCATCATTGTACGAGTGTGTTGAGTGTACACGTGTATGTGTGTGTGTATGCGCGTGCACGGGTGTGTGGGGAGAATCTCTCTCTCTCTCTCTCTCTCTCTCTCTCTCTCTCTCTCAAAGATAATTCTTTATCTGTGTGTGTGTGTGTGTGCGCGCGCGCGCGCGCGCGCGGTGTGTGTGTGTGTGTGTGTGTGTGTGTGTGTGTGTGTGTGTGTGTGTGTGCGTGCGTGTGCGTGTGTTTTCTTTTTACAGTGTGATTGATTATGGTGTAGGACTTACAACACCGCCCAACAGCAATCTCCTTAAATTAGAAAGAATTCAAAATGAAGCAGTGCGATTGATCGTGGGAACCACTAAGGAAGGATACACCAGTTGAAACTATGCGATACCTGCTTGACCTCCCTTCAATGCAGGCAAGACACAAGCTAGAACAGGCGAAGGCATATTTCAGAGCACATGAACATCCCAAAAACCCGCTACATGCGGCGGTCAAGGAACCAAAGGCACTCGGCTAGGACGAGGAAAAACATGGATGGGACAGGCAAAGACAATATACAACTTGTGTGCCAGATAGCAGAACTCAAAGAAACAAAGGAATGGGAACAGTATGCAGACCATTTCAAAGCCCTCTCCCTTCTTGCCAGCACTCCAGACACTGGATGACACTGTCGAGAATGGCCAGAAGGCAAAACCAACGCAGAAATTCAGATGCAGGTAGAAGACCTTGGCACAAAAGATGATATCGTTATACACACTGACGGTTCTGTCACCAAAGGTAAGTCAGGCCGGATACTCATGAAGCAAAATGGATGAACAATCCAGGAAGTCAATAGCGCGCACAGTTTAAGAATTTCAAGTCTAACAATGGATGTAGAAGCATTGACACAAGCACTCATCTGGCTTTCATCCACAGGCCAGTTTAAAACTCAACTAGCCATGATACTGACTGACTCCACGAACCTACTTCAAAAAGTAAAGAGTGGAATGGGAAGCTTTGCTTGGCATGAACTAATGTGCAGCCTTCCATGAAGAGATTCATATCGATGTACTGGAGTTAAAGGAAACGAGAGAGCAGACACACTGGCTGGCAATTCAATGATAAGAACTGGATTACAGTTTGGCCGATCTGATGTGATGAGAAATCGGAAGAATCACCTAAGCAAACAAGAGCAAAGCCACTATACCATAGACTATCTTACAGATCTGAACATCAGGAGTGGAAGTGGCTGCACATCCAGACTTAAAGGAAGAGCAAGGAACATCACCAACCAAAGAAACATTGGAATAATCTCAAGGCCAGTACTGCAAAGACTCCCAGAGATCGGGGCAAACTCATACTGGGCTTTTTCACTAACACACAAACGATCAAACACATGTCAACTGAGATAAGACTTTGAATCTCTCAGGGACCCCAGTATACACTGTGGACATGCGTGTGCGCTGGTGTGAGCTCATTAGTGGGGTGATGCAGGCGTGTAAATTGCAGTCCACAGATGTGAGTGTGCGACCCCTGGGTGTGAGTGGATGTGTGAGTGAATGAGCGAGTGTGTGTGTGTGTGTGTGTATGCGTATGTGTGCGCGCATGGTGTGTGTGTGTTGTTCTTATTGTTGTGTGTGTGTGTGTGTGTGTGTGTGTGTGTGTGTGTGTGTGTGTGTGTGTGCACGCGCGCGTGCACGCACGCGTTGTTCTTATTGTTCTAAGTTTCTAGGTCACCTGAAGAACATTTATTTCCCACAATCAAAGGTGTACGCAGTCACAGACACACACGCACACACACATGCACGCACACACGCACCCATGTGCATGCGCTCACTCCTAGCGCACACACATGCATATGCGTGCATGTGCACAAACACACACGCGTGACCACATACATCGCACACACGAATGTACACACACACACACACACACACACCATATATATATATATATTTATATATATATATATATATATATATTGTGTGTGTGTGTGTGTGTGTGTGTGTGTGTGTGTGTGTATGTATGCAAATGCGTGCATATGCTCACCAAGCCCACAAATCACACACACGCGCATGCACTTCTGCACATGCACACACACACACACACACAACACACACATGTGCACGCATGCACACACACACACACACACACACACACACACACACACACACACACAACACACAAGCATACACACCTGCGCGCGCACACGCAAACACAGGCATAGGCATACACGCACATGTGCTCGTACACACACACGGGCCCGTGCCCACGCACCCATACACACACATGCGCACACTCACCACACACATATACAATGATAATGGCACAACCAATGTTGGGTGGGTACTTCAGGTCTGACCAGCGCGTTGGGCTGGTCAGACGTCTGCGAA
>CM065725.1:12936542-12941542 GCA_033310375.1 Conus canariensis | reverse complement strand
TGTTCGTTTTGTGTCTTGTGCGGGACGGTCTTCGCCTTGTTGCCGTGGCCTTGAGGTGGTGGTCTGGCGCTGTTGGCTGTGGTCCCTTTCTGGACTGTTGAACGGGCCGGGCTGTTCCGTTGGGATTGCGGGGGTCTCTGGTGGTCGGTTTGTGTGCCATCGTTCCTGTATCGCCGTGGATTGTGCCGGGTCGTCGGCGTTTTTCTTCTCGAGTGGCCGGACTGGGTTTTGTTGCTTGGCAACACCGTCCGTCCGGCTGATGGAAGGGGAATCGGCCTCATCCCCTTCTGCCGTTGGGGTGGCGGCGCCGTTCCATGTCCTCCGCTGACTGCTGTGCTGCGGGTGGGTCTTGCGTGGTTTGTGGCCGCGTGGGACCTACTGAGACTGCCTGAATTTTCCAAATCGTGCTTCTTGTTTGTGACGTTTTTTTTTTTTCTCTACGTCTCACTGATATTGACGTCATAAACACAGCAAAATTTGCGTGTGCTGTCGTGTTTTCTTTCGTTACCTGGTTTTGTGTTACCTTGGTAACACCGCCTGTGTGACAGACACAATCGCCCTCATCCCTTTTGCCGTCCAGATGACTGCGGCGCTTCGCGTCCTCCGCTGACTGCTGTACCTTGTGGAAGCCGGTCTTACGACCTGCCGAAACTTCGACGGCAGTTTCAAATCATTCTTCTCGTTTATGACGTCTTTTTTGTTTACCCCTCGTCTCACAGATCTTGACGTCATTATCACAGCGAAAGTTGCGTGTGCTGGCGTGTTTGCTTTCTTTTTTCTTGACATGCTGGATTCTCCCGTCTACAATCAAGTCAGTGTGTGGTGCTAACTTCTCCCACCTCTTCTATCTCTTAAAATCCAAATTGTGTCATGCTCTAATACCAAAATCAGATTTCATTGATACCTCACAAGCCTGTTAATTTGACTTGTACATTTTTAGATAGAGTAGATACAGGACAGCGCTGCACAATCAATTTTCCTAATTGATTATGTTTTCATCTAAATAGTATTTACTTTAAAAGTCGACAGTCTGGGACTGGATTATTTGAAAAGACCTCTCTGTTTAAAAAAAACCCCTAAACTAACGTGTTATATATAAATATATATTAATAATTTCTATCCAGACTCATACCATGTATGCTGTTTATTATTTCTATCAAACCCATACCATATAGTACTAGTCATAATTAGTGATGGGTTCCCGTATACTATCACTGTAGTGTTTGGTGCTGGACCTTCTGTTTGTTTGTTAGCTTGTTTGCTTTAAGTGTTGTTGTTGTTATTGTTGTTGTTGTTGTTGTTGGTGGTGGTGGTGGTGGTGGTGGTGTGTGTGTGTGTGTGTGTGTGTGTGTGTGTGTGTGTGTGTGTGTGTGTTTCTAATCTAGTCACCTAAAGTAACTCCCTCCCAAGCTCACCCCTCCTTCATTTCCTACTCACCCCTACCCCTTTCCCGCCGCATCCTTGCCCCCCATCCCCCTAGTTTCTATTTTTTTTCCCCACAAAAAAGAAGAAGAAAAAAAAAAAAGGATCCTGCATGGCGTCTCCAAGCTCAGTGCAGTTATTAAATGAAAAGGAATTTGGTTGTCTGAATGATCTCAAAGTTTCACAACTTAAAAGAATCTTAGTTGAAAATAATCTTCCTAAACATGGCAAGAAAAAGCATCTTATTAATAGAATAAAATCTAAGCTTGGTGAGGGAAAAAACAGTTGTCCTGAAGAAGAATGTGCTGTCGATACCTCTTTAAAAACAGCAAAATCGTCACAATCTTGCTCTGTTTTATCGCCAGATGTATCATGCGCAAATTCGTCCACATCATCATCCCCTATCCCAGCAACTGTTGATGTGAACACATCTTCCACAAATCCCAACTTTTCTCCAAAGAAATCATTTTCTTTTCGCTTTCCAGTACTTCTGGAAGATACGAAGAAAGGATCTGCCACACTGAGTGGTCTGGGCATTTTGAGCAAAAAGCTTTGGGTCAACTCCATTGGACCCATAGCCGGTCAGAAACAGCTCTCCTCAGGCAGGTGGTTGATCGGTTGTACTTCCGCCGATCAACAAAATCGACTACAAAAAACAACCAATTTGTCAGGAATTTTAATAAAATGTTCTGTACCTGAGGTTTTCACCGAAGGTGTGGTAAAGCCAATTCCTCTTGACATCAGTCTTTCTGACATTAAGAAAGAACTGAGTCATGTTTCTTCTGTTAAAAGACTTCCCAATAAAGATGGAAGTGAATCAAGAGCCATAAAAATCACTTTCTCTACATCAACACTGCCAAAAGAAATATGTATTGGGTTCCAGTGTTTCTCTGTTGATCCTTTTGTACCACCTGTCTATCGTTGTACTAGGTGCAACAGACTGGGGCACACAAAGTCTGCGTGTCGGGCTAAGCCGACTTGTGGAAGATGTCTTTAGTTTCCCCAGACATAAACCCTTTGTGTACTTGGCAGGTTCATCAAATACCGTTAGGCAGTGATCATCTCCCTATTGAAATCCAACTTCTAGTGAGCCCTGAAAAAACAATCTACAATTCTGAATGCACTAAATATAATGAAGATAAGGCTAATTGGGCGCTTTTCAATCACATTTTGACAGCAGGTTCGTCTTTTCTAAATTTCAATCAAAATACAGTGTTAGAGAAAGGTTTGGAAAATTGTTATTTTGAATTAAGAAAACTTATACTTAAGGCTGCAGATTCTGCAATCCCAAAAGTCAAATTAAAGAATCATCCAAAGAAAGCGTCAAACCCTTGGTGGAATATTGCGTGTGAAGTCGCCGTGGGTGCGAAAACTAAGGCCTTCAAAAGCTGGATGATAAGCCGTCATACGCAGCCTAAAAGTAGAGTGGAACAGTTACACGCTGAATACAAAAAAGCTAACACCAATAGTAACAAAGTTGTTGCTTTTGCAAAGCAGCAATATTACAAAAACTTAGTCATCAACTGTTCCAAACACCCAAACGATAGCGCTTTACTTTGGAAAGAAATTAGAAAATCTAAAGGTTCTTTTCATCTCCCAGATCCTGTTTTGATTGAAAACGATAAAATCTATAAAACAAACGAGGAGAAAGTTGAATTATTTGCTGACACTTTCGCAGCAATGAGTCAGACTGAACATCTGCCTAAAGAAGAGCAAGAACGAAGAAGAACTATTGAAAACGAAGGGAGAAACATTGAACCACATGACAATGACAACACGTTATATATTAATAAAAATCTAACAATGGAGGAGCTTCTGTACTCACTTCGCCGTCTAAAATCTGGTAAAATTGCGACAGGATTTGATCCCATTTCTTACAACATGATAAAGCATTTTCCACAATGCTTTTTGAAAAAATTATTAGAGTTCTTCCAATTATGCTGGAATTCTGGAAAGCTGCCAATGGCTTGGAAGAAAGCAACAGTTGTACCTATCCATAAACAAGGAAAATCAAAAAGAAAATCTTCTAATTTTCGACCCATTTCTTTGACTCCTCACATTGGAAAACTTTTTGAGAGGATAATGAAATTCAGATTAGAACATTTCCTTGAAAAGAATGGGATTTTGCCAATATTTCAAGCTGGTTTCAGAAAAGGGAGGGGTGTCACTGATCATGTTAGTCTTTTAGCTTCACACGTCAAAAAAGCCTTGGCTAAGCGACACTCTACTTTAGCCACGTTTTTTGATATTCATAGAGCGTACGATTCTGTTTGGCATTTTAAATTATTGTCCAAGGCTCATGAAATTGGGATTAAAGGTCGTTTCCACATGTTTTTTACAATCATTTTTATCTGGAAGAACGCTACAAGTAAAACTAAATGGTGTGCTGTCAAGTACAAGATATGTTAACATGGGTGTCCCTCAAGGAAGTGTCATTTCTCCAATCCTCTTCTCATTGATGCTTTATGATCTTAATCAGATTGACACGAAAGGGGCAACTTTAGCTGCTTATGCAGATGATATTGCAATGTGGAAAAATGTAAATTGTAATTTTACAAAAAACAAAATCAAGCGTAATAAAATTGTTGAACAGTTTCAATTTGCGGTCAGTAAACTTGTTAATTATTTGAATTCAAACGGTTTTAACTTATCAACGGACAAATCGGTTTTTATTATATTTACAAAGAAAAATATCGATTTTGAAGGTAGGGACGCTGTAAAAGTACAAATAGGTGATTCTTTCATTTTCCCAAGTAAGCAAGTAAAATTTCTAGGCGTTATTTTTCACTATAAATTATTTTGGTGTAAACATATAAATCATCTCGTGGAAAAGGCAAGAAAGAAAATTGCGTTACTGCGAGTCCTAACTGGAATCCCTCTAATAAATTATGGATCTAATCTTATCCATGTCGCCTTAGGGACAGTTCGTTCGATTGTAAGTTATGGTCAAGAAGTATTTTTCACTGCACCAAAGACAGATTTACATAAGTTAACTAGTATTGATTCCTTAGCACTTAAAATTGCTTTGGGGCTTCCAAGATGGGCATCAATTGATATGACTTACAGAGAGGCAGGAGTTTTGCCTTTAAATGAACATAGGATGCTCTGTGCTTGTAGCTACTCAGCACGAGCAAGAACAGTCCCTAACTCAGTTACTTCTGAACTTGATGAAAGCACCTACGTTTCTAGAGAGATACGGAATAAAAAAGCATATACTTCATTGTCTGATTATGTATCTCCTCTTTTACATGCATGCAACTTTTCGCTTGACAACATTGTTAAAATGACCAAATACCCTTTCCCCCTTTGGTTGATGAAGCAAGCAGATTTTTTCTATTCCTATGGTAATATTACTAAAAATGAGAATCCACTTTTGCTTGCTTCTCTTGTTAAAGAATTGATTTACACTGAATATGAATCTTATCTGCATATTTTCACTGATGGTTCAGTTTCGTGTACTTCTGAGGTTGGTGCTGCTTTCGTGATACCTTCCCTTAACATTGAAAAAAGATTTCATATTACCAAAGGTTGTTCTATTTTCACTGCTGAGTTATTTGCTCTTATGAAAGCTATTAATT
>CM065725.1:12924042-12929042 GCA_033310375.1 Conus canariensis | reverse complement strand
TGTGTGTGTGTGTGTGTGTGTGTGTGTGTGTGTGTGTGTGTGTGTGCGAGTATGTGTGCGTGTGAGTGAGAGAGTTGTGGATGCGTAAGTGTGTGAATATCTTTACATAAGTCATAAGTGAAGATTAACATGAAACAAAATACTTATAACCAACAACCAACTAATCAATTAAAGTCAAAACGGATGACAGTATTAAAGAAAAACAAAGAATAAATAAATAAACAATTCAAAAAAAAATCCTTTGCTTCCCCCCCCTCACCCGCCCCCCCCCCCCCCCCCATTTTATCCACCCTACCCCCCTTCCTTTCTTATCCCCCGAAAATAAAGTTAATAAAAAATATTATAAGTATTTTCCAATAGGGGTGCGTTCTAAGTGTACAAAGAATTCGTACGTTAAAGCTGGTGACTGAAAAATGGCCTGCACAGTATTTTGCTTCAATACTGGAATGATTTTTTTCATATCATTGCATGAAACAATATGAACTGGAGTAATTTTGTTTCCACATACGCAAACAACGTTTTTTTCCCCACATATTTTGTTTTAAATGCATTAAGTTTCCACCTGTACATTAATTAGAGTAATTTTCTATTAAGGTTAAAATTCTCTTTGATTCTTTTCATATCAAACTGGTCTTTATAGACGTGATCTACCATACTATGTGTGTGTGTGTGTGTGTGTGTGTGTGTGTGTGTGTGTGTGTGTGTGTGTGTGTGTGTGTGTGTGTAGGAGAGAGAGAGGAGAGAGAGAGAGAGAGAGAGAGAGAGAGAGAGAGTAATATTAAAAAAAGAAACTTTTTGAGAGATCAGTGGTAAGAACCGAATTTTTGCGTCAGGTCAAAAAATACCTACCTTCGGCGAAAGTCCACAGGGCAAAAAAATCCACTCGGCGAAAATCCATGTCTCCAATCAGCCTTACTTCCCTTCAAGTCCCGCCACCAACTTCAAAGGGCAGTTAAGACCGAACAAACAGATCTTGACAGATCAGCACAATCCTTGTACTTAACAGCTCCCATACATCACACTGGGAAAAAAAAATAAAAAAAAACAACACAATACACAACAGAACACTGAACAGTTGACAACCAACAACAAAATCAGAAAACAAACGCCTCCAACACAAGCTCAGGCAAAAATGTTACGATAAGTGAAGACTTGATCTTTTTAACAGTGTTCTTCTCTCTCTGAACATTGTTCTTGTCGCCTTCTGGGTCATAAATTGTACGGGAAGGATTTCATTTCTTATCTCTCCACCTATGCACGAGCCTCTGTCCATCGAAGTATAATTACAGCTGATTTATTGGAATCCATGGGCATCGCATGTTCCCCTTTGCTTTTTACTGTGTTCTTGGATATTCTCCGCAACCAAAACTGGCTTTGCTCTTCGTCAGAGATGCTTTTGTTTGTTTGGCTGTTTGTTGATGTTGCTGTTGGTGTTTTTTTTTTTAATTATTATTGTTGTTGTTGTTGTTTTCTTCTTCTTCTTTTTTAAGAAAAAGTGCGCGAAAAGAAGTGGGTTTCCAGTTGTGACCTTTTCTTCAGTTGTCCATTATCATTAGTTTGCGATAGAGAGAGGCTACACTGTCCTCTCTTCTCTCTCTCTCTCTCTCTCTCTCTCTCTCTCTCTCTCTTCTCTCTCTCTCTCTCTCTCCTTGGCAACAACTGCGACGTTCATCAATGGTAATACTTCTGCGTGCGCGATCACTGTCAATCCCAACAATTAGGTAGCCACAGTTCCGAGTACAAACAATATGTTAATCTGACAGTAAACGGTTTCAGTCAGTCAGTCAGTCAGTCAGTCAGCCACATTCTGTCATCAGGGGTTATGTCTAAACACGACACCACCAAGCACCTGGTTCATGTTCGTGTCATCATCCACTCCACCGGCACTCGAGGTTCCACTCTCTCCGAAAGATGGAGTGGAACTGAACCTACGATCAAGACTGGCCATGCCTGGTGTCGATGCCTATGTTCACCCACGGGCTCCTGGGTTGACAGTCGCCACAGAAGAGCTAAGAGGGGACTGGAAGCGGCACAGATGTAACTCCCCAAAGAAACTGTCATCCAATCCAACCTGCCTATCTCCGCTCGAGAGTTGAACCCCAGACCACGTTGGAACAAAAGTCTGTGACGCCTTACCCACTGGGCACACCACGCCCTTTCCAGCATTATCAATCTGAAGTTCGCGACCAGATGAAGCCCTCCCCCCCCCCTCCCCTCCCACCCTTCACGCTGATTTCCCTGTCTAAACACGGGACTTGCTGGTGCTTCCTCTATCTGCTCCAAATATGTACGCAGAACCCCCCCCGACAGAAAACACGTAATGCTTTCCAAAACAGCCAGATCTCGCTAGATACCTCACCGCAAAGTGATGACTGATGGTGAGACTATCTCGATAAACACTAGACGTTTCGCCGCTAAGTGATAACTGATGGTCAGACTATCTTGAGAAATACTAGATATTTCGCCGCTAAGTGATAACTGATGGTCAGACTATCTTGAGAAATACTAGATATTTCGCTGCTAAGTGATGACTGATGGTCAGACTATCCCTAGAAACGCTGAGTATGTCGCCGCACAAATGACCGCTATAGCGTATCCTCCAAATTTGATAAAAACCTGGGAAACGAGGGCTCTCATCGGCAAAAATGTTTGCTTAATCTCCCTCCTTCCCTCTGTCTCCGTCTGTGTGGTTTAATCAAAACTTTATCTAAAAAAAATAGCATAAGATCATATCCATTGAAAGAGCAACAAGCTTAGCTTATATCGCGCTCAGAAATACATATTACACTGACGGTTTACACGGCAACTGGTAAAACAAAATTGAAAAATTCTTGCTAAAGCTTCGCTCAAAAAAACGCTGACAAACAAATCACAAGACAAAATACGACGCGTTTCGACCCCTCTCCCTGTCATCCCACAGAAAAGGTGTGAGTGCTTAAAACGCAACGTGAACCAGTGTGCCCCGGACCGTGGGACAGTGACGCTAGCGATACGCTTTCAACGCCTTGGTCATGGCCTCTCAGACAGCCTTTACGGTGATTCACTAGCATCAACAGCCCACAATCGTCATGTTCTGTCATTTTCCTTCGGAAAACACTGAGCAACAGAACGGCGTTTAGGGCATCGAAGACCTCCACTAATGTCAAACCGCCCTCTGAACTTTGATCAAACTCTCAACTCAGATTCTATTCCGTAGCCTCTAAGCACTGTGAAAGCAAGCCCCATCTTGTCAAGTCACGTGAGAATGGAAACATTCGCCCTTTAACCTGGATCCGCTCCAAAATTGAACGGTCCGTTCTTGGCCCACACTGCATCTTTCAACCAAATTTGGGTAAAATAAACAACAACATTAGCAACCAAATTTGGGTAAAATCGGTCCAGTGTTTTGTTTGGGCGTCATTTTCCTGACAGTAAACAACAACATTAACAATAAGACAAGGAGAGAACATTACGTTCCAGGTACAGGCTGTAATTGGTTTCATGAGAAAGGGAACAAATGAAGTGATTATCACTGAAATCATTCATTTATCATTGCTCGGCCACATGTTGTGCATATTCTTTATCCCTCACACCGATGTGATGGCAAACTCCAGACATCTGGCAAGAGGACTAGAACGATCAGACGGATAACAAACTTTTTAAAAATCCATCCAAACCTTGAGAGTTTTTACACGTATCATCCGCGACAGGTGGCCGTAAAGAAGAAACTGTTTAATACCGATTACATACAGGCCACTCTTTTCACATCCATTCATATCTTTCAACAACAACAACAACAACAACAAAACAACACAAAGAAACAAACACACAAAGCAAAGACAAAAATAGAGAAAACGGTTGGGGGGGGGGGGGGGGGGGGGGGGGGGGGGAGAAAGAAAGCAAGGGCAAGAAAGCTCCTTGGTGCATGCCATGTGATGCGCCACTCACTACACAACATGCTGCTATTGAGTGTTGGGACACACATGGCACTAGAAGAAACACGTTACAAGAGAATCCATGAGCACCTTGTTTAGAGATGTCCCTCTAGATGTGATCTTTTTTAGTTTCTGGAAAAGATTAATATTTCTAAGCTGACCTAAGACTTTTTTTTTTTTTTTTTTTTTTTTTTTTGGCTGTCCCAACCTCTGCGCCACCTCAGAGGCAGTGCACCCACGCCGCTCATTCCGACACCCCGTCAACAGCCACAGCCCGGTCGGCCCCGCCGCAGCCCCGGCACCGGCAATCCACAGGGAGCAGTCAATGTCAAGTCGTCAAGAGGCAACCCACCGGAGGAGACACTGCACTGCTGCCAAGTCACTTCGGTGGTGTTCAGTGGCGCCTGTTCTGATCTAACATACGCAGGACACCACCTACTAAGCCCCTACTGACGACAATAATTGCTTAGTCGCGGAGCCGGCGCAAGTGAGCTCTCCCTCCGGAGGGCGCCACCACGTCCGTCCAACGACAGCCCCCATGGACTCGCCGATACCGGTGACCCCGACGGAACCAAACCAAGGCCACAGACGTGGAGTGGACATCGAAATTGAGGTCACCATCAGAGCAGGGCATGAAGGGCCATAGAATTTGAGACATTTTTTTATGCTGATCGATGAGAATGAGGATGATTAAGATGATGCTACGGATTTCCATTTCGGTCTGAGACTACATGACAAGGCTGTACTCTACGCTTCCTTTCATAATATATCCTGGCGTCAACCAGGTCCGAGAGATACAGGCACCTGCAGCGTTGGTCAGAAAATTTGAGCAACACTCTCAGAAACGCATCCATTAAGTGGATGAAACTCGACTGTGTGGTCCCAGTCTTCTCAACTGAGTCCGCAGCAAACTCAACTCTGGGTAGGAGCCGGTCGGGGCAGAAAAACCCACATGACTCTGATGGGATTCGAACCCACGACCTCCCAGCCGGGAGTCCGCGACGCTAACCACTTCGCCACGGCGGCTGGTCCTGACCTAAGACTTTGTGGAAGAAAGATGTTCAGCAAGTTTTATGAGTTTTGAAA
>CM065725.1:12904042-12911542 GCA_033310375.1 Conus canariensis | reverse complement strand
TTCACCTTGTCTATTTTGGTGTGTGTGTGTGTGTGTGTGTGTGTGTGTGTGTGTGTGTGTGTGTGTGTGTGTGTGTGTGTGTGTGCGTACGTGCGTGCGTGCGTGTGTGTGTGTGTGTGTGTGTGTGTGTGTGTGTGTGTGTGTGTGTGTGTGTGTGTGGGGTGGCGCGCGCGCCCGCGCGCGTTGCGTGAGCGTGCGTGTGCGTGTGTGTCAATGCGCGTGAGTGCGCGCGCGGGTGCGTGTGGGTGGGTGCGAGCGCGCGTTGTTTCGTACCGCTGTAGTAGCATTACCCCAAACCGCTCATTGCGACTCGCTGGAGACAGCAGCTACACACTATCTAGTCCCACTGCACCCCGACAGCGGCGATCCACAGCAGACAGTCTATGTCCAGTCGTCATGAAACAACCCGCCGGAGAAGTCGCTGCATTACTGCCGAGTCGCTTCGCTGGTCTTCATTTGAGACTCCTCTTGATCCTGGTCGATGAGAATGAGGAGGATGAAGATGATGATGCTATGCTGTTCCATTCCGGTCTGAAACTGCATGACGGGGCTGTACTCTACGCTTACTCTCGTAATACATCCCCCGCGTCAACAGGCCCGAGAGATACAGGCAACTACAGAGCTGGTCTAGGAATTTGAGCAACATGCTCAGAGACTCATCCATTTTAGTGTATGGTGGATGAAATAAGCCCGTTCCTTTCTCACCCTTTTATTTTGTGTGTTCATTTGTATTTTTCCGTGTTTTCGGTCACTCTGGTGTCTGTTTTCAGCGCCCACTATCCTGAGACTGCGTGATTGACTGTGTACAGATTATTCTGAGTGAAATGCGACGCACCTTTCCGTTTCTTTTTGCTGTCATTCGGTCTGTCTGCTTGTCTGTAGGTTCTCTGTCAGGCTCTCATTTCTGACTCTTTTCCTCTTTATAGATCTGTCGTTGCTTTTGTTGTTGTTGTTTGTTATAATCATCATTATTGCTGTTGTTGCGGTTATTGTTTGGTTCGTCATCATAGTTATCGACGGCAACGTTATCATCATCTCATCATCGTCGTCGTCATCATTGTCACCTCATCATCGTCATCATCATCATGGTCATCGTCATCGTCCTTCCTGTTATCATGAACACGTTCGTTGTCGTTGTCGTTATTGTCCTTCTCATCGTCGTCGTCGTACCTCCTCCCTCCCCAAAACACACACACACAAACGCGCGCGCGCGCGCGCGCACCACACACACACACACACACACACACACACACACACACACACACACAGAACAGCAACCACACACACGCGCTCTCTCCCTCTCTCTCTTTCTCGCTCTTTCTCCCTCTCTCTCTTTCTCTCTCTCTCCCTCTCTCGCTTTCTCTCTCTCTCTTCTCTCTCTCTCTCGCTCTCTCTCTCTCTCCCTCCCTCCCTCCCTCCCCTAAGGCAACGCCTACCGCCAGGGCAAAATGTAGACCGTGACCATTGTGAGCGACACAGGGGTTCATGATGATGGCCTAATGCACGAAACTCGTACTGCATTATTGACATGCAGCGAGTGCATATTTTGGGGAGGGAAAAAGAGAGTGGTGAAGATGTGAGGGCTGGTGGTGGTGGTGGTGGTGGGGGGGGGTGAGGAGGGAGGGAAGGTAAGGGATGATCGTCTGGGGAGTGGTGCGGAATGGGAGGACGCGGAGGGGGGAGGCGAGGGGATGGCAAGGGAGGAGAGGGCACAGCAGGGAGAGAGAGAGGGAGGAAAGGAGCGAGCAAATGAACGGACAGAAAGGAAGAAAGACTTACAGCAGGCAAGCAAACAAGTTAGGAATGGAGGAACACACACACACACACACACACACACACACACACACACACACACACACACACACACACACACACACAATGGAACCAATAGCTCTCCTTCAGCTGTTTGTAACCGTCCCTGGAGTGACTCAGGTACCCGTTTACTGCAGGGTGGATACAGACAGCTTCACTGCAGGTGGATACAGATGCTTTCACTGCAGGGTGGATACAGACGGCTTTCACTGCAGGGTGGATACAGACGGCTTTCACTGCAGGGTGGATACAGACGGCTTTCACTGCAGGGTGGATACAGAGGGCTTTCACTGCACGGTGGATACAGACGGCTTTCACTGCACGGTGGATACAGAGGGCTTTCAGTGCACGGTGGATACAGAGGGCTTTCACTGCAGGGTGGATACAGAGAGCTTTCACTGCAGGGTGGATACAGACGGCTTTCACTGCACGGTGGATACAGACGGCTTTCAGTGCACGGTGGATACAAACGGCTTTCACTGCAGGTGGATACAGACGGCTTTCACTGCAGGTGGATACAGACGGCTTTCACTGCACGGTGGATCCAGAGGGCTTTCACTGCAGGGTGGATACAGACGGCTTTCACTGCAGGGTGGATACAGACGGCTTTCACTGCAGGGTGGATTACAGACGCGCTTTCACTGCAGGGTGGATACAGACAGCTTTCACTGCAGGGTGCATACAGACGGCTTTCAAGGTGAAAAAAGCCAGCTCCACCAATGTCTGGAACTTTGGACTGTTGGCTCCGCAAGTCAACGCTCCATCCCTTTTATCATTTCCATTTTGCGTCTTTTTTGACATGTGTGTAACCAACACCGCTGTTAGACACCTGTTCCAAGTTTGGAAATGTAAACCTTAACAGTTTACGTGTGTTGCCCCTCGACCAAACACAGATGGAACTTTTTTCAGCTGCCTCTGCCGTTGTCTTTCAAGTTTTGGTCCTTTCACTTAAACAGCTGTTTCGTGAGATCATGGGACAAAAAGTCTACAAATTCCCTTACTTCAGTCTTTAAGGCGAAGACTGTGGGACAAAGAGTCTACAAATTCCCGTGCTCCAATCTTTACGGCGAAGACTGGGACAAAGAGTCTACAAATTCCCTTACTTCAGTCTTTAAGGCGAAGACTGTGGGACAAAGAGTCTACAAATTCCCTTGCTCCAATCTTTACGGCGAAGACTGGGACAAAGAGTCTTCAAATTCCCTTACTTCAGTCTTTAAGGCGAAGACTGTGGGACAAAGAGTCTACAAATTCCCTTGCTCCATTCTTTACGGCGAAGACTGGGACAAAGAGTCTACAAATTCCCTTACTTCAGTCTTTAAGGCGAAGACTGTGGGACAAAGAGTCTACAAATTCCCGTGCTCCAATCTTTACGGCGAAGACTGGGACAAAGAGTCTACAAATTCCCTTACTTCAGTCTTTAAGGCGAAGACTCTGGGATAAAGAGTCTACAAATTCCCGTGCTCCAGTCTTTAAGGCGAAGACTGTGGGACAAAGAGTCTACAAATTCCCTTGCTCCAGTCTTTAAGGCGAAGACTGTGGGATAAAGAGTCTATAAATTCCCTTGCTCCAGTCTTTAAGGCGAAGACTGCGGGACAAAGAGTCTACAAATTCCTTTTCTCCAGTCTTTAAGGCGAAGACTGTGGGACAAAGAGTCTACAAATTCCCTTGCTCCAGTCGTTAAGGCGAAGACTATGGGACAAAGAGTCTACAAATTCCCTTGCTCCAGTCTTTAAGGCGAAGACTGTGGGACAAAGAGTCTACAAATTCCCTTACTTAAGTCTTTACGGCGAAGACTGTGGCTTGGACGCCAGATCCCCTTCAGCTGATGGCTAGACTGGCATTCTTCTCAGTATTGTAGATACGAACTTCCTCTTTTCTCCTTTCCTCTGGCAAAGTGAGATCAATCAGAACAGTTTGTTTTGATGAGTCGTCCACTCGTTGTTGGAGCTTCTGGTGGCATAGTTTTACCTAATCTAGTGCTAACCGCATGTAAAATCTCTTTAAGCACTTGGTTGTGTCTCCCTGGGTTGGCGCTGCTTGGCCTGAACTCAGGACATGTCTATTTGCACTAACGGAGCGGAGACCTATGGTCATCTGTTCTCCCCTGCTTCACCAGGTTTGATTTCCATGGGCTTTAGCAGCACCCAGACATCAACAAGAAGGATGCGTCCTACCTGATGCCCAGACAAGACCAAGTCAGCATTGTGAGGCTGAGGACAGAGCACTCAACACTCAAACACCACATGTTCACAAAATTCCAGTGACGAGTCTTCAGGGTGCCCATGCGGTACAGCCCCAATGACCATGTAACACGTCCTGCAGGACTGCCCAACACTTCAAAAGCTAAGAGCAGACACCTGGCCCGCTGACACATCGACGAAGGAGAAGCTCTCTGGAGGACCTCCGAGTACAGCAGCCTTCGTCAGTGCCTCTGGGGTTCCTGCCAGTGTGGACGACGACGACGACGACGAAAGAGAGAGAGAGAGAGAGAGAGAAGAGAGAGAGAGAGAGAGAGAGAGAGAGAGAGAGAGAGAGAGAGAGAGAGAGAGAGAGAGATTTAGTTCACCTATCAATTTTCATCAAGAAGAAGAAGAAGAAGAATTGGATGGCAGGTGATATACAGATGTTACAATGAAGCTGATCCTGGGAGTAGCCCCACGCCGCATTCCGATCCAGCTGGGAACTGTCTTAGAGTGCTTTTCCCCACCAAGTCCTCTGCCACCGCTGGACTTGCTGGACTGCCTTCTGGATTCGCTTGGCGTCTTCTTCTGTCTTCAGTTCCTGTATTACCATGTCTCTCTTTGTCTTCCGCTTTGCCTTTGATGACCAGTTCATTTCCGTTGACCCGAGGCCCTGTCTGTTAGTTTGGGTTGGTCCTCGATATCAGGTTTTCCTTTGCCGCGCCTGGACTTTTGCAGTGTCCGCCATTGCGCTGGTTTGATCTGACAGCGTTGGCTCCCGCGTCCTAAAGCATGGTCAGGGTTAGCAGCCTTGTTCACCCTGCTGTACGCTTCCCGGGAATGGAATTCAGGGCAGCTTCAGCTGTGCTTGGCAACAGCACAGTGCGATGTCAGTGAGAGCAGTTGGGACACGAAGCCATTCCCTGGTCTTTGTTGATGATGACCTCCATTGATTCCACTCTGCTGGTGCTAATATCGTTCATCACTAGAGACCACAACAGCTTCGGAATCAGCCTGAAATGGAGACACCAGACCCTGTTTTTTTTGTTTGTTTTTTTTTACGGTGGCAGCACTGGTGGTGGTCTATTATCTGCAGGTTCTTTTGCCATTTCCTTGGTTTCCTTTCCCCTCTTTGTGTCTTTCAAGGAGTTATCATGAATGTTATTACCTCCTAAGGCTCTTGACTGCTTGCTTCAGCTGTTGGAATGGCTTGGTTGGCTGCAGTGAGTGTGACTGCTTTAGCTCTTCTTCCTTTCCGCCATTTCTTTTGTTTCAAACTCATGCCGGGTGAAGCAATGACCCTGGTTGTCCGACGTCTCACCTGCTGGCGCAGGGCACGGCTGTTTGTTCATCCGAGTTTTCTTACAGCCGTTGTCCGTCCTGTGGATTTCCACGCTGCTCTCTGTGGACATTTTCCTTCCGCAGACACACGTGAATTCCACTCGTTCATTTCTCAAGAGTCCGTTTTGAATTTCCAGTCGTGATGGAGTTGGCATCCACTGATGTATCATTTTCTGCTCCTCTCGGTGAACCAGGGGAGCATCTGTATGTTTTGGGAATAGTGAAAGCTGGGGTACGGCTGGGGAGAGGGGGGGGGGGGGGGGGGGGGGGGGGGGGGGGGGTGGAAGCCAGCCCACACAACCTGTCAATCTGGTCATATCCGTGTCATCAGGCCTTTGCAGAATATCCTGCCAACTAGTCGCCAAGTCAACGGTCTAAGCACGTGACAGCAGGAAGAAACTCTTCGGAAGAACTTGACAATAGGTTTCGGCCGACATGTATGTGAATATCTATAAGTACGAGCGATATAGCTAAAGCAAACGAACAGTTTTAAATTATCTAGTTTCTTATTAAATTCCTTCCATTAACACACACACACACACACACACACACACACACACACACACACACACACACACACACACACACACAGAGAGAAGAGAGAGACGAGAGAGAGAGAGGAGAGAGAGAGAGAGAGAGAGAGAGAGAGAGACAGACAGACAGACAGACAGACAGAGACAGAGATAGAGACAGACAGACAGACAGACACAGATACACAGAAGACACAGAGACACTTCAGCTGGATGTCACCCAGACAAGTGTTGTCACTAAGGGCATATAGTTCAAGGAGCAGAACTTTTCTACTCATGGACAGCCATCACGATATTTACCCATGCACCAAAAACAGCAACGTCCTTTGATTGGTGGAAACAGCGGTCGGCATTTTTATTCCAATCATCGTTGCCCGAAACTGGAAACCCCCGATACCCAGTTCAGTTCAGTGGTTTATTTAATGTCTTTTCATCGCCAGATGATATTAGACACTTGTTAAAAAAAACAACAACAAACAAACAAAAAAACCCCTTCACACTCAACTTATCTAGTACTTGCAAAGCCACCTCTGATATGTGCATATTTACATAAGTGAAACACCCTAGTGATACACAAAGTTGTGATCTTTACAAAAAATGTTGCAACCTGTGACTGCGAAATAACCATGGCAATTTCAGCAACACATGAACCATATAAGACAGTATTGACATTATCAAAGTTATTCATCTCAATACCTTCCTCCTGATAGAGCGAGGTCAACACTGAGCATTCAAACAAAAGATGACGCACAGAAATGTCTTCGCTGCAGACACAAGTAATATCATGAGAATATTTAGTGTTCAAAGTATTCAGCCTTAATTTATGAATTAATCTAACAATGTGCCTTGGGCACAATGGTAAAGTAGCCATGTTTTGACTAAAATTCTGCTTATGTATATACTTTTCCACAATTTGGATTTATTCCCAAGAGGACAAATCTAAGGGATTTTTTGGATAAATGTTCAGCGTTTCTGTTTGCTCCTTCTTTTGCAAGACTGTCTGCTATTTCATTCTACTTTATACCGCAGTGAGATGGGACCCAACAGAAATCAATTCTACACCATGGCTGCTGAACTGACTTTACCACAGGGGTATTTGGAGAGTGACATGGAACGCACGCTGCTTGTTTCTGTTCTTGTTGTTTCTTTCAATCGGTCTGTCTGTTTGTCTGTTCGTCTGTCTGCTGGATCTCCGGTCTTGTGTGGAAGTCTTTCGGTTTTACTGTGAGGTGACGGGCAGGCGGAAGTTAAAACAAACTTTCAAAGAAGATTGCCTGTGCTGCCGAACGGAAGAGACAAATGATAGTTCTTTGTTTTCATTGTCTTGCCTGAAGGAGACCAAAGAGGTCGAAACGCGTCGTGTTTTGTCTTGTCATTTGTTTGTCTCTCTCGTTCGGCGGAACAGTCAATCTTCTTTTAAACTGGGAAATCTGTCGTGATCCGTTCGCTCTTCTTCTCTCTGTTGCTGCTGACGTTGTCTTGGTGATTACTGTTGTTTCGTCTCCGCTTATTCGGCGGTTGGTCAGTCTCTCTGTTGTCCTTTTGGCTCTTCTTCTCTCTGTTGCTGCTGTTGATAGCTTAGCCATGATCATCATGATCGTCATCGTCATCATCACATCATCATCATCATCATCATC
>CM065725.1:12866542-12896542 GCA_033310375.1 Conus canariensis | reverse complement strand
TTAATTCTAATTTACCTTCAACATTCATCCCATATAACAAAGACGGATGGGATACCCATCCAAGCAGAGTGTGGGGAAACTGGACCTCACCAATACCACACTACCACCACCGCCAGAACAATACCACCTTAAGACCATCAGCCGAAACTCCCCGTTCCGCGTTCTAACCTTGGGCGCTAGCGGACAGGATTGGAAGTCAGACCGTCTGATTGCCAACACGTTGTTCTCCCACCGGGCCACCTGTGGGCCAAGCCCAACGCGAAGCCCCGTACTCGCCGGCAACAGAATAACTGGTTACCTCGAGGATCTAGGAGAGACTGCAGGGATCTCAGAGGAATCTTACCCCCTCCCGGCCCCCTCCCCCTTTCTGCCATCCCTCATCTTCCTCCCTTCCCCCGACACAACGTCTCTGTTGCCTCCTGGTATAGCAGATATGCCCTGGCATCAGCGATCTACTTGTGAGTAAATAGTTACTATAAAACATAATATGAAAATGCAACAATACTCATGCACTATGTAACGATGAAGTAGTCCCGACCACACACACACACACACACACACACACACACACACACACACACACACACACACACACACACATACACACACACTCTCTCTCACTCACACACAGTCTCTATTAATCACACACACACACACACACACACACACACACACACACACACACACACACACACACACACACACACACCCTTCCGCTGCGTTGTGGGTACTTCAGCGGATGACAAGATAAGAGAGCAAACCCTGACAGGATATCCAGAGTACAGACAGTCTCCAGTGAAATGTACACTCATGGTACGTTTGGAGGCTTGACACGGTTGAATCACTCACCATTCTGCTAGTACATGTCTGTTCCACATTGAAGGCAGAAAGTTAGGAGATTAGAACACTGATTCAGGCAGAAAGGTAGCAGATCAGAACAGTGATTCAGGCAGAAAGGTAGCAGATCAGAACACTGATTCAGGCAGAAAGGTAGCAGATTAGAACAGTGATTCAGGCAGAAAGGTAGCAGATCAGAACACTGATTCAGGCAGAAAGGTAGCAGATTAGAACAGTGATTCAGGCAGAAAGGTAGCAGATCAGAACACTGATTCAGGCAGAAAGGTGGCAGATTAGAACAGTGATTCAGGCAGAAAGGTAGCAGATTAGAACAGTGATTCGGGCTGTCTGTCGCTGTCCATATTGCTTGCAACTGCCCAGTCGGAATCGCTTTCCAGGATCAAAGTAGTTAACCCATATATATGTATGGCTTACTTTCGTTCCAAAACAGCGATTGTTTTGCTAAGGCCTATACATTCGACCACACAGTGTCAGTTCAGGCAAGTAGAGCAATGAAAGCGATGAACTACACAAGTAAAACAATTGAGTGTGAACAATGTGGAAAAGCCAGTTTCGTCATAGGTAAGTACGTGTTACCAAGACGACCCAGCCATAGATATGGCGACGATTGATGACGCTACACGTGTGTGGGCAGGGTTAGTTTTTGGGACAGCAATCTATATAAGATGTTAACATGCTGCCAACGTTATGTTCAGTAATTATCCCGCAATGACTTCACCGCTTTGGTTTGAGTGGCAGGCACCGAAGTGGCAGCTCTCCCTTGAGGGACACTGATGTAAGAGGTCAGCGTCAGGCGGCGCAGTTAACCTTCCAGCCATCTGAGTAACGGCGGGTCTAGACTGTGTTGCTGGGGGGCGGCTCCTAGAGATGTGGGGCGATCGGCGATGGAGCGCTGCCTGACTGCGATTACCGTGGCCTGGGATACCATGCTTTTTAGGGCAGGGCATGGTGGGCACCTCTCTCGAGTTGGGCTGAAAAATTGCCCTCTCGGTCGTAGTCTGCCTGGACCTTAGAAGGGACTCGTGCAGCGTTCCAACGACTTTCGTCCTGCTCCATCGTTGAGGCTGCCTCATGCGGCACAGGACTATCGCCACCTGACCAAAAAGAAGGCCACCTGGTGGCCCTGAAGACAGTCCTTCTGAGGGAGAAAGAGGCGAAGAAAACGACGCCCATCGTCGGCCGACCAATACCATGATGTGAACCGGACTTCTCCGGAAACCGGAGCTGAGAGAGCGAGAGACGACAGCCCCCATTGGAACCAGACACAGCACTGGCAACGACAACTGCCAAGAGAAATGCCGACTTCAGTCTGCAAGTCAATCTCATCCTTAAATACGACGTAAAACTCACGCACTGACAAACTCGAAAGAATTTTCAGCCTCTTGTCTCCCTGAAACGCGTCCCTGCGTTACGGGGACCGGAGGCCGCCGTGGCGAAGTGGTTAGCGTGGTGGATACCGGCTGGGAGGTCGTGGGTTCCATTCCCATGAGTCATGTGGGATTTTTCTGCACCGACCGGCTCCTACCCAGAGCCGAGTTTGCGGCGGGGTCAGTTAGGAAGACTGGGATCACACAGTCGATTTTCATCCAGTTAATGGATCCGTCTCTGAAAGTGTTGCTGAAAGTCCTGACCAACACTGTAGGTGTCTGTACCTCTCGGGCCTGATTGACGCCGAGATAAATTATGAAAGTAAGCACAGAGTAAAGCCATGTCATGCAGTCTCAGACCGGAATGGAAATCCGTAGCATCATCTTCTTCATCATCATTCTTATCGATTAGCATAATCAAAAAAGGTCTCAAATTCTGCGGCCCTTCATGCCCTGCTCTCATGATGACCTCAAGTTCGATATCCTCTCCACGTCTGTGGCCTTGGTTTGATTCCGTTGGGGTTACCGGTATTGGCATTTTCATGGGGGCTGTCGTTGGACGAACGTGGTGGCGCCCTCCAGGAGAGCTCATATGCACCTGCTCCGCGACTACGAAATTATTGTCGTAAGTAGGGGGGTTAGTAAGTAGTGTCCTGCGTATGTTGGATCAGAACAGGCACCACTGAACACCACCGAAGTGACTCGGCAGCAGTGCAGTGTCTCCTCTAATGGGTTGCCTCATGACGACTTGACACTGACTGCTCCCTGTGAATTGCCGGTGCCGGGGGTGCGGCAGGACGAGCTGTGGACGGAGGGGTCAGAAAGCGGCGTGGGTGCGGTACCAGTCAGATGGCACAGAAGATGGGACAGAAGATGGGGCAGAAGATGGGACAGAAGATGGGACAGAAGATGGGGCAGAAGATGGGACAGAAGATGGGACAGAAGATGGGACAGAAGATGGGGCAGAAGATGGGGCAGAAGGTGGGGCAGAAGATGGGACAGAAGATGGGACAGAAGATGGCACAGAAGATGGGGCAGAAGATGGGGCAGAAGATGGCACAGAAGATGGGACAGAAGATGGGACAGAAGATGGGGCAGAAGATGGCACAGAAGATGGGACAGAAGATGGCGCAGAAGATGGCACAGAAGATGGCACAGAAGATGGGACAGAAGATGGCACAGAAGATGGGACAGAAGATGGGTCAGAAGATGGCACAGAAGATGGCACAGAAGATGGCACAGAAGATGGGACAAAAGAAAAACGTAAACAAAACAAATCAAACGAACCAAACTCTCTCTCTCTCTCTCTCTCTCTCTCTCTCTCTCTCTCTCTCTCCTCTCTCTCTGCGTCGTGGTGTAAAACAAGTAGATGCATGTAGTCTTGTTTTGTTTTATTTATTTATTAACGAATTAGCGTTGGAGGTTATCAGAGAAGGGAGACTGGTGCGACGTTTCCGTGTGATTATTTTGAGCTGTTTATATGACTTCTGGCTGATGATGTAGCCTTGCTGCCTGAAACTGTCACTGGCCTTGTAGTACAGTTAAACAGTTTGCATACGTCGGCGTCAGCTGTCCCTCTAAAAGTAAATGTGCTTAAAAGTAATGTAATTGTTTTCAGGAAAGGGGGTATTTAAGAGCCAGAGAGAGATGGACGTATGGCGGAACTGTGATACCTATTGCTAATGTTTACAAATACTTAGGAATTTATTTTTCAACTAGATTGAGATTTGTCGCTGCATATCATAGTCTAACTAGCAGAGCGAATAAATGCTGTACTGCACATTCTTCAAAAGCTATTCAAGTTAAAAAGTAATTATATGACTTTTTTTTTTTTTTAATCATTTGATTCGCAGATCCAACCTATTGTTCAATATGACGCACAGTTACGGGAACTTGACAATGCTGCAGTTCAAAGTGAAAAGGTGCATTTGTATGCTCTAAAAAGATTTTTTTGTGTGTAGAGTTGCGTACTCCTAATGACTTGGTTTACGGGGAGACAAATCGATATCCTATCTGTACAAACTGAGCTATAAAATGCGTGAGATTTTCGCAAAAATTGACAAGAATGGATAAATCTAGACTTCCTCGTAAGGTCTGTAGTATGCTGTTTGATTTAGATATACGTGGCAAGAAAAAATGTTTCAAGTGTCCGTTGTAAAATGTATGTTTGGATTCGGGTGTGTGCGGCTTAATCAAAGTGTATGGGAATCAACGAATTTCTCAAAATTTTCAGAGAACGGCGAATTTCATGTAGGTGGCAAGAACGGAATTCTCATATTACTAACAGTGAAAGGTTACAGTGTATACAGAACGTTTTGCACTGTGCCTGATATAAAAAAAAAATTACCTGTTGATGAACCTAGACAGACACTTGAGGAATGCATCAGCTAGATTTAAATTTGGCATTTCTGAAACTGCAGAACATCGATTTCGTTACAAAGCACATGATAATACTGATTTTAAGGTCCACTTTGCTAAAATGAAAGAAAAGATGAATTACATTTTGTTTTATATTGCCCGGTTTTGAACGACTTAAGAGCACAGTACATACCGTCTGGATTTTGGTTAGATCCTAATCAGTTTAGATTGACATTACTTATGTCATCTAAGCATGAAGAATCGTTACAAACTGGTCAATATACCTGTATACAGCATTTAAGCTGGGTTCTGTTCTCGTGTCTTGAAGGCTTTGTGAAATGTAATGTTAATAATGTAATTGTGTATTTGGTTACATCTGAGTATTTTCGTTTATGTGCACTCCTTCATGAGGGGCAAAAGCCTACACATGAATAAACTTTCCGTATCCGTAGCTTTCTCTGCCTCTGTCTCTCTTTTTCTGTCTGTCTGTCTGTCTGTCTGTCTGTCTCTCTCTCTCTCTGCTATAGGCAGATCTCCCGCATGTATTTGTTTTTAAGCAGTCACCTGACCTTGAGAGTAGAATTCTAAAGGGTCATCAGATTCCCATTTTCTGGTCTTATAGGGTCTTCACTTTCATGTCAGTTTCACTGCTTCTGAAAGATTGTCTGGTGTTTTGCAGAAACAGCAAAAGAGTTTTCCCTTTAAAAGGAATGTGCTTGCGAAAACAAGATGTTGGTTTGGTGTGGCTGGTTTTAACTCGTTCTTCTATAAATACTTTTTTTCTTTAAGAAATGTCTTTTTCTTTATAAACTTAACTGTGTGGATTTTTGGGTGTGTGTGTGTGTGTGTGTGTGTGTGTGTGTGTGTGTGTGTGTGTGTGTGTGTGTGTGTGTTTGTGTGTGTGTGCGTGCGTGCGTGCGTGCATGCGGGTGTGTGTGTGTGTGTGTGTGTGTATGTGTGTGTGCGTGCGTGCGTGCGTGTGTGTGTGCGTGTGTGTGTGTGTGTGTGTATGTGTGTGTGTGTGTGTGTGTGTGTGAGAGAGAGAGAGAGAGAGAAAGAGAGAGAGAGAGAGAGAGAGAGAGAGAGAGAGAGACAGACAGACAGACAGACAGACGGACAGACAGAAAGAGAGACAATCAGAGACAGAGACAGAGAGAATGAACAGAGGTGTTTCATTGTGGCTGTGGGTATAGTGTTACGTTGGAAGAGAAGAAAATAAGGAATGGTTTGACATATCTCTATTTGTGATTATCTATCTCAAAATAACGTCTGGAATCCGGAGGTGCGAGGCTGTCTGTGTAGTGAAGGACTGTGTCAAAGAATGAACAGCATCTCTTTCCGTTTTACACCGACTGGGGAAATCCACGTCGATGATTTTGCGAGCTCTATGGTTACGTAGAGCAGACTTTTGAAAGGTCACGTACCTGTTATATCCCGACTTAAAAAGATCGACTGCCACCTGAAGCATGCTTTGACAGGTGAGTTTGTGAGTCAGGACGTGCGAAATGCACGCCAACGGAAGACTAGACACTGCCAGATCCTCTCGGCTCAGTGAGCAACCCACAGTGCGTGCCGTGAATAAGTGGAAAAAAAAACAACCCTCGGGATTGCTTGTCGATCTGCATTCATGCCCATGTTAGTGAGACATGTCTTCATCACTGTGACGACATGACAGAAGTGTGTGTGAGGCTATTCTTTCTCTTGGCGTGGCACAGCACAGGACACCCCAAAGAATGTGCCGACTTCAACACCCAAACTGCTCTTTTCAGGAACCCTGAATCCCTTTCAGAGGTACGAATGATCGTCTGAACACAGAAGGAAGAAAGAAAAAAAAAAGAAAAAAAAAAGGTGGAGGGTGGGGAGTGGGGGTGGTTGACACTCGGGGAAATCGTAGACCTTTGCCAAGGTCGAACTGATCCTGGACCGATTCTCTCTTTCAGTCAGCTCACGAGTAGTGAAAAGAAAACAAAAAAAAACTTTCTTTCCCACCATGGGATGTGATGTAAGGTATGGGCCTAAAGAGTTACTTCCCTTTCTTGTAAATAGGACATAGAAGGTACGAAATATCAACGGGTATACCCACTAAAAAGTTTTCATGTTCAATGCAAATGCATTACTTCGTAGACAGTGATCAATTCGTGACAGCAAATTTCACAGTCTTCATGTTCAGTGGAGTGTTTGTGTTAATTGTGGTAAACTGATCTTGGATCCCGTCCTCTGGTCCAGGACCTCACTCCAATACAAAGGTTAGTCCTCACTCCAATACAAAGGGTTAGTCCTCACTCCAATACAAAGGGTTAGTCCTCACTCCAATACAGAAGGTTAGTCCTCACTCCAGTACAGAAGGTTAGTCCTCACTCCAATACAGAAGGTTAGTCCTCACTCCAATACAAAAGGTTAGTCCTCACTCCAGTACAAAGGTTAGTCCTCACTCCAATACAAAAGGTTAGTCCTCACTCCAATACAAAGGTTAGTCCTCACTCCAATACAAAGGGTTAGTCCTCACTCCAATACAAAGGGTTAGTCCTCACTCCAATACAGAAGGTTAGTCCTCACTCCAATACAGAAGGTTAGTCCTCACTCCAATACAGAAGGTTAGTCCTCACTCCAATACAGAAGGTTAGTCCTCACTCCAATACAAAAGGTTAGTCCTCACTCCAATACAAAAGGTTAGTCCTCACTCCAATACAAAGGGTTAGTCCTCACTCCAATACAAAGGTTAGTCCTCACTCCAATACACAAAGTTAGTCCTCACTCCAATACAAAAGGTTAGTCCTCACTCCAGTACAAAAGGTTAGTCCTCACTCCAATACAAAAGGTTAGTCCTCACTCCAATACAAAGGGTTAGTCCTCACTCCAATACAGAAGGTTAGTCCTCACTCCAATACAAAGGTTAGTCCTCACTCCAATACAAAGGTTAGTCCTCACTCCAATACAGAAGGTTAGTCCTCACTCCAATACAAAAGGTTAGTCCTCACTCCAATACAAAGGTTAGTCCTCACTCCAATACAAAAGAGACTGTTAATATGCGGGCTCTAACTCACCATCTTATTTTGCCCGAAACCCCCCTTTTTCACAAACAAATCTCGCCCATCTCATGCTACTTTTTGTCAAAATTAACACCTTTCTTACAATCAAAATTAAAATGCAAAACCTCCAAAAATTGACGTAATTGTTATTTTTAAAATGGGGTCTTCGCGCAAAAACAAAGATGAGCAATTTAGAGGCCCGCATATTAACAGTCTCTCCATAGCATAAAATCTAATGGTTTACAGTACGCTCTTCTGATTCTTGCGCAAAACAATAGGAACGGCTTACTTAATTAATTTTTAAATTGGTGTTTTTAATCTGAGTTAAAAATGAAGCCCGGAATAGTTGCAGAGCTTATTGATATATTCAAAATTTGGGAGTTGGAAGAAAGGAGCTGGGAGTTGATAGAGAAGAGTTTGAAGAAGTAATTACGGAGCTTTTTGAGCGCGTAGATATGCGAGAAAGCGTAAGGAACGCCATCAGTAAACTACCGCATTCTTGGCCCCATCCAGTTATAAAGTTGTTTGCTATTTTAATTGATCAAATAGCTCCTGAAGATTTTAATCTGACTGCTTCTACTGATCCTGAAGGAGTAACTGTTACCTTTAAACCTGGACAGTTTTTAAGATTAGTAAAAGACTATGAGTAATAAATAACAGCCGAATTTACAATTATTTTTTTTATTGCTTTTAAAAAGGGCTTTAAAAAATGGATTGCGACGAGCTATTAAAGTGTGAGGAGGCAGCAGACCTCTGTCATAAAGAAAGATTATACTCTCTGGCTGCGTGCGGGAAAACCAGGCAGTATTTAGGCGTTGAACTAAGTATCGAACAGATTCAGCAATTGTCTACATCAGACGTTGAGAAGTATTACGCCAGGTACGAGGCACAGCTGGGGTCAAAAATGGTTAGATCGGTGGGACAGACAATGATTAGTTTATATGCTAAGTTAGTAGGCAAGATAGCGCCGATTGATTCAGAAGAAGATTTAAAATATGACTTATCACAAGATCCAGTTTTAACCAAGTCCCTAGAATCTCTTGCATGTGACATATATTATAGATTTGGGACGTTGTTATGTCCATTCATCATGGGATTAATTACTTTCAATCATATTAATTTTAATCATATTAATTTTAATCAGACTAAAAAAAATGAGCGAGCAGGAGAAGACTCCACAAGTGAATTCTCCACAAGTGAATTTACAGGCGAGTGCCCCACAAGTGAATCCACAAATGAGTGTCCCACAAGTGAGTAGTGTTACTAAGTCTAAAAATCCTGGGCGTGTTGAGTCCGGTCGTAAACTAGTTGAATGGAACAGACTGCAAAAAGCAAACCAAGCAGCAAAACAAAAATTATTAGATAGTAATACAACATCAGCACCAGCACACCCACCGTCACCAACAACACAATCAAACTATAAGATGTATTATTATGTACTGGGGGGGCATTGTTGTTGGTGGAGGGCTTTTAGCATACAAGCGCCTAAAGCCATACTTAGCAACAAAGTCACAAACCCCCACAAAAACAGTAAAAGAACCAGCTTCTGCAAAAAAAGTACAACCTCCTGCTGTAGACCCATTTTTAATAAATTAGTTTTTTTAATGTGTTGTTAAGTACTGGTTAAGTACAAGCTAAGAACTGGTTAAGTACAGGCTAAGTACTGGTTAGGTCAGTTATAACAAGTTAAGTGTAAGTAAAGTGTAAGTAAAGTGCAAGTAAAGTGCAAGTTAGGTGCAAGTCATGTTAAGATCTTAAGTTAAGTACTAGTTAAGTACTAGTTAAGTACTAGTTAAGATCTTAAGTTAAGTACTAGTTAAGTACTAGTTAAGTACTAGTTAAGATCTTAATTTAAGTACTAGTTAAGTACTAGTTAAGTACTAGTTAAGTACTAGTTAAGATCTTAATTTAAGTCAGCCAAGTTGGCTCTCCGGTGGTCTATAGCGTATGTAAACTCGGGATTAACGTAAGTTCGCTTGCTATTGTTAGAGTCTAGTGATTTCTTATTAACAGCAGTTGTGTTTACTTGATGAAGAGTAGAGCGCAGATTAACGTTTGTGTGATAAAATACTTTGCCTTCAAAGAGAGCCCGCTTGTAGTTGTCGTGACTTATATATTTTTTTACAACTTCTTTACTTACACCCTTAGCTTTCTTCATTACAGAAGTCTGGGTGGCAACGCTATACATCTTTGCCCGTAAGCCAACATATTCTAGTATAATCGTCCCATTAAGTTCATCCTTCATCTTTCCAATCACTTTCTTGTTCACGGTTGAATGTAAAGGCGAATCTTTAGGATAGTCGCATGTGTCGTACCATCCGTCAGCTCCTTTAGCTACTTCTATTTCCATGTCTTTGTAAAAGTCTTCAGTTGGGATGTCTAGAATAAAACTATCAGTGTCTGTGTAAACAACATTTGATTCTGGGTACAGCGGTTTAAAGTAGTCGTACAGAAATTCAAGCATTAATAACTTTGACAGCTCTAACACGGCAAACCCAATAAACACCGGCTTGTCCAACTTCACATTCTGTTTCTTCATCATAACGCCAACCAGGCTGTCGCTAAATCTTCTAAAGTCTTGATAATTAGGTTTAGAGACCAGCTTAATTGCTTGTTTTTCTTTTGTAACTAATCTTACATCTTTACGATTGTGTACGTTCTCCATGGTTTTGCCAAAACAGCTGTTGTTCATTAGTTTAAAGAAGTCTTTTTCTGAGGCGTCCGTGGCCTTGGTTCTAAGGTCGGTGTTTTTCATGATGTATGGTCTCATGAAAGGTTCTTGGTCGAAAGTAATTATTCGGTGAACGGCAGTAAGTTTCAGTCCGTGTCTTAGGTAAAATTGTAACAGCCTGTAATGGCAAACGTACTTTCTCTTGTGTCGAAGATTAGGCACAAGCTTAGGTGGTTTGGTGGGACTCATCTTTAATCTTTCTGCCGCTAGAGGATAATCATTATGAAGGTCATGCAACTCTGCAGGATAATCTAAGTCCACTTCTAAGATTAATCCTATTGGATTATCGGGTGTAAGATCTGACAATAGTCCTACTACCCGATCAACGTCATGAGGCCCGTTTATCATTTTAAAGTTTCTTAATGGCAGTGCCTGGCTCATGGCCCACCCATACAGATTGTTGGCGTCTAAGTACATTAGATAGTTGGATGGTTTAGTTGGATCATAATCGTCTAAATACTTGTTGTTGGCTCTGCGGTAAGGATGACAGGCCATGCTAATGCCTCCTCTCAGCCCATCCTCAATCATCTGAAGTGTATCCAGATCCGATATTAAGTCAATCTCAATGTTTGTAGACTTCAAGAATGCATCCCAAGACAACCCCGGGGCAGAAATGTAATGTGATGAATCTAGACCGTAATGTTTCATGCATGTGAATCTGTAATTTTCAAACACATCTGCCAATAAACACACATCGGCCATCAAGTATTGATCGTGATAGTCGCCCATTGTTCGGCAGTGTAATTCTGTCCAGGCTTTCTGTGCGTATTCATAGTCGGCGTCAGATATGTCCTTTCTTCTAAGACTAGAAAAGAAAGCGCCTTTAGGAGGAAGTGAGTCTTCATCAAACCTCTCCCACGAGTCCATGTATTCATAAGGATAGACACCTTTACGGACTAAAGATGGGTCGAAATATTGTTTGGTTATTGGACAGTCTTGTAGAGATTCTGCTAACTTACTTAAACTTGCCATCAGATGCTGGGCAGAGTCATAGAAGGATAAACAGTCTACAGTAAAGGTCATGTACTTTTCTGATGATTGTGCAATACAGCTAACCCTCTTACAATCAGAAGTTATTGCTTGCATGATAAAGTGAGAATCGTAGCCTCGTAGGTTATGAAAGAAGATTGGCAGTTTCCATTTTTCGGGGTTAACCTTGAGTTGAAGATTACAGCCGTTGTGTGCTGCCCCTCTGAATTTTCCAGTAATGTGATCGTGGTCTCTTACAGTGTCGCCTAATAACTTGCATTTGCATATCCAGCAGTGTGTAGATGATTTATAACGTTCTTCATCTTCGGGGGTCATCTTAATGTCTGAAAGGTTCAGCTGATTAGAGAATTGATTGCGAAGGTGTTTCATCTGCTCCAAAAATCGGCCAGCTGCGTCGGAGCCTCTGTAAATCTCCGGCTGTGTGTGTCCGCCATCTGACCTAACAGCAACAAATGCATAAGAACAGATCTGATGGCGGGACAATAAGGTTGTTTTTTGTTGTGTCCGTTCTTGAGGGCCGTAGTACTGCGGCAAGATTGCTTCAAAGTCAGCATAGACTACGTATGGGCTCATTTGCATTTTGCGTACATTCTTAAAACTAACTTTAGACCCTGGTTTGGGCGTAAGAAGTTCGGTTTTACAGTCTACAAAACTTTTACAATGTTTCTTATGACTGGCAGCTGCTTCTATAGATGGGATCCTGATCAAACACCTTCTACAAATCTCTTGTTTAGATTTATGCTTTGATGTATATTCTAACAGTCTGCTAATTGATCTGATTAATACATAATGGCTCTTGGAACCGTCCGCAAACAGAATCAAGTCTACATGATTGTCAAGTGGATCGCCTAAAGTAGGGGCTTCGGGAGAAATTCTTAGAGGGACTAGATTGTCTACTGGATCCCAGGTGTATACGCTTACGGTTATTGGTTTGTTTTGTTCTTCAAACTGGTCGATGCTTTCTATACTCACTGGAAAGGTTATGTTATTAAAGTTCAGCCCACGAAGATAAGGCTTATAATTGGAAACTCTCTCTGCATTAATTTTAACTGGGTGTAAGTGCGCCAAAACACACCACATGAAACATAAGTTATCTGAATTATGTATGTTTAGGACTGCCCGTTTTTAACACTAGCTCTCTCGGGAGAGGAAGGTAAGAATTGCCGGCTATAGGAGAGTATTTGGTTTGTCTTAATTTGATTTCGAGGACTGTTCCTTCAGACCAGCCGGAGCCGCGCAATTTCGCTTCTTCACTTGCATGGTTAAACTGTGTAAGCATGTAATCAGCCCAGCCAGGTGTAAAGTCGTAATAGCTGATTACTTCTTTCTGTCTAGTTGACACCCAGACTTGCATACTACTATCATCGGGGGTTATATATTCAATCAGAATGGCCAACAACACTTTTGCTGGCGGGGCAATTTGAAGAGACCCTGGGATTTTAGAAATAGCATGTGTTACACTTTCCTGAACGTTTGTGGGGTTAATGATGTCCATGTCTAATTCAATGAACATATTGCTTAATGATTTGTTACTACCCAACAACGTACTGTTGGAAGGTAGTATTTCAAACTCGGACTCACTTGTGTGGCTCATTTTTAACTCACAATATTTACGTAAATTAAAAAAAATAAAAGTAAGTAAATGCTCTTTTATTCTTCTCCCAAGCGTTGCAATACTTCAAGACATCCTAATCTTACAAGAACGCCTGCCAATACTTTAGCTTTTCTGAATCACTACAGTCAATGTTTAACTCTTCGATTGCTTCGTTAAATAGTTCACTATGATTTTTTATTAAATTGTTTACATCATTCTCAAACCCAGATTTACTAAAATCAATGTTTAACACTTTCATCGTTTCGTAAAATAATTCATTACAATTTTCTATTAAAATCATTAGATCAGATTCGCTGTGTTTGGCCGCCATTTTAAAATCTAAAATTAAATAAATAAAATAATAAAACCATGAGTATAACGCTGGTTAATTATGCAGTGCCCATTGTCGGTGTTATAGTTTATTCAACCCTAGCAAAATGTTTGTTAAGAATAAAACCGCCCAACATGGGAAAGATAGAAGATTCGCCGAAACTAGTTACAACCTTATTTTTAGCTCTGGCAACAAAAGATTATCTGATTAAAAAGCACATAGACAGTCTTTCATATTATGATTATTTTAATTATTTTTTTAGTTAATAAAAAACATGAGCGAAAAAAAGATTATTAATACGATTTACCACTCTGCTGTAATCAGCGGCCTTAGCATAGGATATAGCACGTTAGCAAAAAACATGTTTAAAATGAGGCCGGCTGATCTAGGAAGGTTAGACATTGAGGATGTTGTTAAGATTATAGCTGTAATAACTGCAGGGATTGCCTCAAAAGACTTTCTTGTTGCACAGGGGATTATCCCAGAAAACATCAATGCATAGAAAGATTGATTTATAAAAAAGATTAATGCAGACTGATTTATAAAAAAAGATTCATTCTAAAAAATATTGATTTATAAAAAAAGATTCATTCATTTATAAAAAAAGATGTCTGGAATAGTTCTGATGGTGGGAGGAGCTATTGTTAATGCGTTGGCTTTCTCTGGCAGCAATTATATGTTTAGTAAATTGCGATCTGATGAAGAGAGAGAACGCCATAACAAGGCAATGGAAGATTTAGCTAAGGCAAGAGACGCTTACGAGAAAAGGAGAATTGCTCACTTAGACTTTATTAATAAAAAGTTAAGAGAGCAGGGACATGCAGAGCACACATTTACAGACGTTGATGAAGCAATGAATGAATATTACTTAGTGACAGGAAAGAAGTTTCTAACATCGTCACCGCCAGAGCTGTCTGACTTTTATGAACCATCTGAGGATCAGAAAATGGTAGAAATAGGCTTTATTATAGGCGCTATGGGAGCAATCTTTCTTCTTGCATATTCAATCTAAAAACATTGTTAAAAATGTAATAAAAACAGTCTCTTATGGGCGATACGAAGTACAAAATATATTATTCTCCTAGAGGGTATTGGAAAGGAAAGGCCGCTATTGATAAACTGAGTAAAGCTGCTAGGGTGTCTGAATCAGAAGCGAAAGACTGGCTTTCAAAACAAGCGATCTGGCAAATATATCTGCCTGCCCCAAAAAGAATAATAAGGCCTCGATTTGTTAACTCAGTTCCTAATGACACCCACCAGATGGACTTGTTGTACCTTCCACATGACAAAGTTAGAAGAAAAAAGTTTAAGTATGCTCTTACAGTTGTTGACATGGCTTCAAGGTATAAAGACGCTGAGCCTTTAACGGATAAAAGCTCAACTGCTGTGGCTGTGGCTTTACAACAAATATACATGCGAGGTCCATTAAAGTATCCTAGGCTGATTCAGGTTGATGATGGGAAAGAGTTTAAAGGAGCTGTAAACCAACTGCTTTTAAGACATCGGGTTACAGTTAAGAGAGGGATCCCAGGCAACCATCGCTCCCAGGCTCTAGTAGAAAACTTTAATAAGAATCTAGCTGAGCGTCTGTTTACCTATCAATATCATAGAGACCTTATGGACAAAACACGCAACACAGAATGGGTTAGGAGATTGCCAGCAGTCTTACGCGCCATGAACAATGAAGAATTTAAAGCAACGGGCCTTAAGCCGGTGAACGCGATCAAATTAAAAAAAATAAGTATTACTGAAGACATCCAAGGTAATCAAAAACTCTTGCCTTTTGGATTAAAAGTAAGATACTTGTATGCGCCTGGAGAAGCAGAGGGCGATGTTAGAATTAGAGCCACAGACCCCATATGGAGCGTAGATGTATATGAAGTTGAAAGAATTATGAAAACAGCCCCTCCCGTGTATTATTTAAGAGAGACTCTTTCTTCTAGCGGTGCTACTACGTCTAAAAAGCCTGCCCTAAAAGATCGTTTGTTCGCGAAGAGTTGCAGGTTGTCCCACCAAACACAGTGCCGATTAGTTAAAAAAAATAGTATTTATTTTTTGTTAAACTTATGATTTATTTATTTTTTTTGTTAAACTTATAATTTTATTTAGTTCACATCTTATTTTTTTAGTCTATTTTGGGTTTAACTGCTTGTTTGCTTGCTTTTCAATGTTCTGTTTGATTGTCTCAGTGTCTACCTGTTGCGAAGTAAAAGTCTTTCTCCACTCCTTTTGAAGTTCAGTTTTTTGACGTCTGTAATCCTCGCCATCGGCCATAAGGCGCTCAAATTCTTCAGCTGTAATGTTTTCATCCTGCAATGCTTTGCTTATTCTCAGTCTTAATGAGCAAAGTTTTGTTGATGCTAGGGCTACAATGGCAGTGTGCTTTTGTAGTTTAGGCGTTAATTTTTTTAAAACAGCACTCACAATCATAGACATAGCACCTAAACCCAAACCAAGGCTCCCTAATGCTAAAGAGGCTGGCGCTCCGGCCCCAGTAGCTAAAAGAGCAACGCTAGACCCAGCACTTACGCTCGCTACAGCCGATGAGCCGGTGATTATATAAGAAAGAGTATTTAAAACTTTAGCATATTTCTTTCTAGTAACCCTATACTTATTCAAGTCACTTTCTATTTCTTCTTGAAGTTCAGTTATTTGCTCTAACCTAAACTTTTGAGCCTGATCATCCATTTTTTAATTAAGATTAATTTTTAAATAAGATTAATCTTGTACATATTTTCTTATTAACCCTTCTGGCAGCACTTCATCAACAGAGTAAAACGCAATAAAATCAACATACTTAATAAAAATAAAATCGAGTACTGTTAGTTTGGTTTTGTCAACCATCACAGTAACTTTGTCAGAAGATACAGAAGTGTTTATTTCATCTCCGTTTTTAGTAATAACAATAACAAGCCTAAGAGGACCGCCCAAGTTTTCAGACTTTATTTGTACACCTCTGATTAACGTATGCTCTGGCAAACTAGGATCAGACTCCCTTGGAGTAATAAATAAGCGAAAAAGCATCGTCATTTTTCTAGGCAGTGATTCTAGTTTTGGGTTAAACTCTAAGCCGACGGTGTCACCCCCCACTTCAGCTAAGGACTTCTTTCTCCGCAGCATATATTCAGAGCCCTGCTTAGTTATTTCAATCTGCTTTTTCTGTTGTGTTCCTGGGACTAGGCTAGCAAGAAGGCGTCCTTCATTTAAAGCTTTTCTAAAATTGTATTTCTTATCAAAGTATACATAGGGGCTTCGTAGTTCAAACTTTAAATGCCAGTTAATGTCAGGAAGCAACGCCCAGGCATTCTCTCGTTTATGAAGTTTGTATTCGTGTTTGCCAAAATCGTTTGCCCTTAGATTTCTTATCTCTTCCAGGGCAGGATATTGCTGTCGTTTTTTATCTTCAATTTCTGTTCGTTTGTAAACGCCATCGTCGGTGTACTCAAATCCATAAACATTTCCTGCCACTCCTATTAGATCAAAGTCAGTTGTATCTGCTAGATCTTTTAGCTCTACTGCAACGCATTTAGGAGCTAACTCCGCTTTTGATTCTGGCCCTAGAGACATTTTTTTAATATAAACAATTTATTATTAAACAATCTGTAATAAATAATCTATAGTAAACAATCTATAATAAACAATCTATAATAAGCAATCTATAATAAGGAAACGTATTGAACTGGCGGGTCAGTCCGTAAGCATAGTTTAGCGTGCTTAGATTTTTCTAGCTGCTCTTTTATTTTTTTTAGTTCATCTTTGTCCCTGATTATATAGTTTTCACTTAAACACTCTTCAAAACTATCCCTGTCCTTAGTATAGAATAAGATGACTGATTTTAACTGCGATCTAAAGTCTTTTAAGACAGCATTGTATTTTTGAGTTAAGAGCCAAACAGAAACTAATGCGTGTCTTCCGCTAAAGGCCAGCTTAGACAGAGTCCTTCTTTTTTTAACAATGTCTTGTTCGGCTGAACAGTCATCAATAATAAACAGCGTTTCAGTTCCCTCAAATAGCCTATAGTAATGTTCTAAACAGTCGCTTAGCTTGTCAGTAGGATCAACTAAAAATATATTCTCGTCTGTCCAAACAAACTGCCTTTCTTTGTAAGACTTGTTGTGCTTAATGGTTGTGCAGAATATAACAATGTACTCGTAATGGAACCTGTAGACTGTTTGTAACAAATCAAGTACGAAGACAGTTTTCCCACACCCAGTAATCCCGCAAATAAGCGAACAGTGCGGGTCTTTAGGCAAAAAGTTCAAACTATCCATCTGTTTTAATAGGCTATTTCTTTCAGTCTATTTTCTTCAATGTTCAGCTGGGCGTCATAAACCACAAAAACGTGCATTTGTATCTGGCCATTCTCCTCCTCTTCCTTATTAATCTGTATGAGTATGCCATCTGATCCTACCCTTCTTCCGCTCCCGTGCAGTCTGTTGTCATACGTGGATCTAAAATCCAGCCATAGTCCATATTTGTCTGTTAGATAATCTTCGAGTCTTACATCGTGAAGGTGAAGTTTTTTACACACATGGTCGGCTGTGGGGCTTGTCTGTCTGCCTCCAGCAAACAATTTTCTTATTTCATCAAAGTGTTGGTCAGGTAAAAGTCCAGCTGAATACAACTGAAAAGGCTTGCCATCTACTGTACAAGACAGTTGCTCAATTTTTGGGTTGTAAAACACCTCAGATTCTCTCTGAAAAGGAGCCGAGGGTTTAGTAAATAGCAAGAGAACCCCCTTTAGGGACCTTAAAGAATTGCTTATAGCTATTTCCCAGACGGTGTCTTGCTTGTTTTTAATCGCTAGACTGTGGTGTAAAACTCTTTCAAAGTAAACAACCGTCCTACTTTTATACTGGTTTAAGATTGTTCTAGCCAGTTCAGGGTTAGTAACAACATCAAAATTAAGAGAGATGTTACTGACAGTGTATCTGGCTTGAGGGTCATCTGATAGAATAACAGACCCGCTGTCATTGAATGTCAGTTCGTAAGTAAGTTTGTCTCTTAGCGCGCCTTGGTAATATGGCTGATGGGTTTTTAACAGTTCAAAATCTACAGGGATGCAAAATCTGTTCTTAAATGCTCGCGCTATTGCCTGGTCTCCCTCGTCTTCCTTTGCATCTGCAGCATTAAGCCTGTGCTTAAGACCGTTTGGGCTCTGGATTCCTTGAAAGATTTTGTCTTTTCTTTCTGTTCTAGGCAGCCACAGATCAGAATAGAGATTAAAAATGTCTGCGCTACTTAGTGAGAAGACTTCTCTACCCTCCAGTTTAATTACCATATTTTTAATGATGGCCCTGCCCAGGTTAGCAACAACAGTAGCATTAGGATCCGCCGACTCAATATCTATTTTGAATGACAGCCTGGCAGTGCCTGGCATTATAACATCGTCGGCCCCGAGGTCACTAAATCTTACTGTTAACATTTCATTGGGCTCAATTGTTGATGGATTATTTACAACGCGCACAGTCTGTCTTATGCCTTTTATGCCGTGGGGTTCCTTCGCTTTTCTGAATGGATCAAGGTCGCAGCCGTATGGGTTCATTTGTTATAAAACAAAAAATAATAAATATATAAATATGTCTAAAGGCGATTATGACGTGCCTGATCCTATTGAAGGAGATGAAGATGAAATAGAACCAGGTCGTTCAATACAAGATGAACTTGAGGGGGCAGAAGCACGTCCTTTACTCCCTAGACAACCTCAAGATGTAGGTTCTGTACTCCTTAGTGCTCGTCAAGATCTTTTAGGAGTAGGCTCTTCACTCCCTAGACAGCGTCACGAACTATTGCAACGACGAATTGAATCATTCTATAAAAATATAGAACGGGAGCTGCCAGAAATACTTGATCTTGACGATTTTGAAGAAGATGGCGGCCATTTGTATATTAGGACTAGTGAAGGAGGCCGCGTAAGAGTTACTACAAAGCCAAACGCGACCAAGTTTTTAAGTCTAAGTACAATTAGACGAGACCTCCCTGCTGCTGATGCAGAACGATTAAACATTACAAATCTAAGGCCTGATGCTGTTAGACTTTTACAGAAAATGGGGCGGTTGTTGCCAACGCGATCTGAAATAGAAATCGCCTCTATTACAGAGGTAGGTCAAAAAACAGATGAAGCAATAACAGAATTTGAGACGAGTTTTATTGAGGGGCCAATTGGCGGTTCGCCTAGGCAAAGAGAAGGTGAGCTGAGTCCTGAAGAAGAAACAGCTTTAAAAACAATTGTTGATCCTCCATTGTCTACGAGTGAACTCAGGGATATTAGAACTGCTCTGCGTGAACTCTTGAATATTAAGTCTGCTTTAACAACTACGAACGAAGAACTAAAAAACAACTTGGCAAAATTTAATGAGCTAAAGAGAGAGATAGACGAAGAAAAAAATAAGCTGGCTGATGCAGATGATAACAATTTAGGACAAGAAGAAAAGGCTAGAATACAGGCGAAAATACAGGATTTAATGAAAGAAAAGGCAAACGTGTTAGCGGCGTTGTATATTAACAGAGAAAAAATAGCAACCCAAATAAGCAGAATCAGAGAAACTATAAACAAAATGATTTATGAAAATACTACGCTAGCAGAAAGAATAAGGACTCTGTTCAGAGAGCAGGGGATTACAATAGTTAGTATATTAACGGCCGTTGGGTTTGCTATCTCTACACTGGTTTATGCATTAACCGGCAGTGCGCCAACAGGGTCAGTAGCGCCTCCAACGCCTCAGTCTGGTAAAAGTTGGATTAGAAAACAATTGCACCATCTGGTAAACCTATTAAAGAAGTTAGCTGCCAAAGCGCTTGGTGCACTGCCTGGCATAATAGGCGGTGTTGTTAGTTGGGTTTTGTCTACAATAGGCAAAGTGGTTGGTTATATGGCTGACCATCTGTGGACTTTGGGGGTGCTGGCTGCCGGTTTAATTTTTAGTAAAATAAAGTATGACCAGTCCAGTAAAAGTTAAAAACACAACAAGGGCCGTCTTTTCGCTAGTGTGTCTGTCGGGGTGAGGTACATCAACAGGCGGTGGACTGCTTTCTGGGCTGCTTATAACTGGCTGGGGGTCGCTTTCTGCAGGTTCTGGGCTAGATACTTTTTTCAAAATGGCTGGCGCGGGCCTTGTGTTTAAGCCTTGATTGTGTCCTAAGTTTTGATCGTCTCCAGCTATGAGAATTTCATTATTATAATTCTGTATCATGCCAGTCTGTAGTCTAAGGTCAGAAGGCAGCATGTATAATCCATGGCCCACAACAAAGTCAACCTTTGACCTCGCATGTGAAAGAACGTTTTGGTACCTTTGTATGCTGGAAGGCAAATCAACAGCAGAGTTAATAGCATCTTCTAAATTGGCTAGAAATTGTTTTCTGGCGTCAAAGCCTGTAGATTGATCCACTATGCTAGACTTGGTCTGTGCTTGCGCTCCTAATAGACACCAAACGTATGTCCGTATGGAGTCATTAAGTCTTTGCACTCCTGGCATTGTTAGGCCTTTACTTTCATCTAAGATAAATGTTGCCCAAGCATTGGGGTGTTTTTGTTCTATTGATCCCAATCTAACTTGGGAGTTTGGCTTAAAAGAGGTGTGGCCGGGCCAGTAGTCAAAATTATATTCTCTACGCTGACCCCACAAATACAATGTGCCTAACCCGTGATTGCGGTCTAACTTTTGTCTAAAGTTATTTGAAGGGTTAATGTTAAATTCGTTGCAGATTCTTTCATATGCATTCTTGTTCATTGGGCTGTTGAATGGATTAAACGCGTTGTCGTTGGGGAGGGGTACTTGTAGTTCAGTTAGTATGCGCCTATACTGGTAATAAACATGAAAGTTATATACTGACCTTACTAAGAGATTGGGGTGGTATAAATGGTTTGCATATGAAACGCCACAGCCAGTAGTTGAGCAGTAAATGGCAAAATTTAGCTGATTCTGGTAAAAAGCCATAGGGTTGGATGACCATGCTGATGGCACTCTATCACTCTTTATTGGAGGATTTAAATATCTAGTTAGTGGGTTTACAAGCCTGACTAGAAAGCCATATGATTCATCCACTGCGATGGTTAGGCTACTAAAGTCCAAAGATTTGGGCTCATAAACCCCTCCTACATCGTAAGTGGCACTTGCATTATATTTAAAAGGTTCCATTTTTAAATAGATTTTTAAAAAAGGATTTAAAAAGGATGTACATTTATATAACTAAACAAAACACGCGTGTGTTCTTAAAGTATCCAATTGACAATAGGCGCGGTGATAGTAGGGTTGCTCTTAGAAAAATTGGTTTTAAAGTTAAGTGGTTTAATATATCTGAAGAAGCTCAGAATAACTGGATTAATATTAGTAACGAAGGGGGCAATCAAATAACTCATGAAAAAATACCAGAAGGTTATTACAACTTTTGTTCTTTAAAAGAAGTACTTAGCGAATTTGGCATATTGCTAAAAATTAACGAAGCAAACCTCAGAATTACTATGCATTTTCCACTAGAAGAAAAAAGAGAGTACACTTTTCCTAAGGGTCTTGCTAGAATCTTGGGCTTCCACAGTACTAGCAGATCTTATAAATTTAGTACAAGAGAAGACATCTATCAATTTGAAGGTAATGAACCATGTGATTTTCTCGTGAACCCGATGTTGTATGTCCATTTACAAGAGTTAAAAACAGATACTAATTTATTTGATGGCAATCCATCTACGGTTCTAAGAGCGCTACCATCAATTAAGGTGGGGTTTTGCGATTATCAGTTAAGCACATTTGGTGAAGACAGCCGGTTTAAAGAATTAGTTGAGGGGTCTATAAATTCAGTGTGTGTAAAAATAACTAACCAAGATGGAAGGCCGGTTGTTTGTTCTGATTTGTTGGTAGTGCTTGAGATAGAAGAGCGTACTAGAAAAGTAGTAAGGTCTTACTCTCGCGGGCGTTAATCAGAGAGACTGTTAATATGCGGGCCTCCAAATTGCTCATCTTTGTTTTTGCGCGAAGACCCCATTTTAAAAATAACAATTACGTCAATTTTTGGAGGTTTTGCATTTTAATTTTGATTGTAAGAAAGGCGTTAATTTTGACAAAAAGTAGCATGAGATGGGCGAGATTTGTTTGTGAAAAAGGGGGGTTTCAGGCAAAATAAGATGGTGAGTTAGAGCCCGCATATTAACAGTCTCTACAAAAGATTAGTCCTCACTCCAATACAGAAGGTTAGTCCTCACTCCAATACAGAAGGTTAGTCCTCACTCCAATACAAAGGGTTAGTCCTCACTCCAATACAGAAGGTTAGTCCTCACTCCAATACAAAGGGTTAGTCATCACTCCAATACAGAAGGTTAGTCCTCACTCCAATACAGAAGGTTAGTCCTCACTCCAATACAAAAGGTTAGTCCTCACTCCAATACAAAAGGTTAGTCCTCACTCCAATACAAAGGGTTAGTCCTCACTCCAATACAGAAGGTTAGTCCTCACTCCAATACAGAAGGTTAGTCCTCACTCCAATACAAAAGGTTAGTCCTCACTCCAATACAAAAGGTCAGTCCTCACTCCAATAGAAAAGGTCAGTCCTCACTCCAATACAGAAGGTCAGTCCTCACTCCAATACAGAAGGTCAGTCCTCACTCCAATACAGAAGGTTAGTCCTCACTCCAATACAAAAGGTTAGTCCTCACTCCAATACAAAAGGTTAGTCCTCACTCCAATACAAAGGGTTAGTCCTCACTCCAATACAAAAGGTCAGTCCTCACTCCAATACAAAAGGTTAATCCTCACTCCAATACAAAAGGTTAGTCCTCACTCCAATACAAAGGTTAGTCCTCAGTCACATTTCATCTTTCTACAGTTCCTCAAAAGTTGACCTTTTTTTCGTCATCAGTTTGGTAATCACCTCGCTGAATGATCCTGGATCTGGTGTTTGATCCGGATGTGCTGCAGAGTTCCTGCGCCAAAATTTACTGGATTCGTCCCTGGTGGATATTACATCTTTTAAACGATTTTGATTAAAAATGGAATGGTAGGTTCTGCGTATAATCTTGTCGGCAGACAAAGAAAAAAAAGGACGCTGGTGAAAACATGACCTCTTGGCTGATCAGAGAACAGAGATAGTTCTACCCAAAACCTGGTAATATACTGCATTCAACTCCCTGACAGGTCCAGTGGTTCTTGAACCGTACTCTAAAACCAAATGGCAGTGGTAGAGACGATTCCAATAGCCATCTTCTTGCATTCTACGTTGAATCGGTTGATCCTTGTAGATACACTCTTCTAAGTGTGAGACACTCACTAGACAATTTTGATGTATCCCAATCCAAGCTCATTACTATATTTTGACCAACCATCAGATCTACGGTGTTAATATTGGCAGGGTAATGAGAAGAGACCTTTGCTTGCTGATCACCTACGACTTGAAAAACAAGTTGTCCTTTTACATTGCTAACCAGAACTGTCTACAGAAATGTGGCATATGAGAAAACTGAATGGAAAGAGAAAACTCTTCAAGAGAAAACTGAATGGAAAGAGAAAACTCTTCGAGAGAAAACTGAATGGAAAGAGTCTCGTACTCATTGAACTCAAAAAGTCTTGAAAACCAGACTCACAACATGTCAACTGAAAGAAGCCATATAGAAAAGGATCATTCAGAGATGACGTTTACAGCTAAGAAGGAAAAGACCCCTGGACACCCAAACGGGACACACCAGGACTGGTTTGGTGACAATAAAAAAAGGAAGAAACAGTTTTGTCAAAAGAAGCACATGGCAATTGACAGCTGATTCGTGACAAGCTGTCAATTTCTAAAAATGATCATCTAAGCTATCCAAAGAAGCAAAACTTCGCAGGAAAGAAGCAAATGGTGAAAACAAAAGCAACTGAACTATAAAGAACATAGCAGCAGCAAAATGGACCAAAATATGGGGCGAGTTATAAGTGTGTCAACCACCAAAGACTATTGGTCGAGGTATCTGAGAGTATGCATGATTTTAAGCAGAATGGTTTTTTGCCGGTGTGGCTTCAGATGTAACACCAGAGGTCATGCAGACTCACGAGAAACGCCGTAAACAAACTAGGAATCTCTATCTTCTCAATGTCGATGTGACAAGGGCATTTGACACTCTTCAGCTTCGAGGATTTGTGGTCCTTCCTCGCCTTACTTGGTAAGCAGGCCCCGCTGAATTGACTGCACCAAAGCAGAGACACGCGATTTTACTTTTGAGTCTTTACTTCAGCAGGAAGCCAGTGCAAAATGTGGCTGTGGAATTACACATAGTTGGTTCGGGGAATTCTACAGGTGAGACGAACTGCGTTGTTCTTAAGTTTTCTGATTTTACATAAGAGATTTTGAGGACAGCCTGCACATCATGAATTACAATAATTGAGATGAGACACCACACATACTGAGACAAGGGTCCGAGTGGTTTGAGATGAAAGTATATGACGGACTGCGTCGATGTGGTGCAGTTCAAAATGTACTCTACGAATGACATTCACATGAACATACACAGTCTAATGACTATTCCATGATTCCAAGCCGACTGAGAGAATGGACTTGTAGCGTCACAGACAACAAATGAATCAGAGAATCGAACAAATATGGAACTGTTAGCTGTGGAGATGATTAATGTCTCTGTCTCATCAGCCCTTCAGCTTTGATTCACTGAATGTCATGCAGGATTTCAAGATCGATTTCTCACATAGTCTGGATCAAACCTTCAACATTGTTAGGCTAGGAAACATAGTCAGCAGTGTATCATCAGCGAAGGAATAGTGGATGACTGAGTCCCTGACACAGTGCCTGTCAAGGGGATGTGTGCAGGACCAATACAACTGGCCTTATCGATGATTCCCTGGCACCCTGCAGGACGACAGCTGCTGTTGTGGACAGACAAAGTCTGGGTAAGGTCTGACACCTAAGGCACCAACACATGGAGGGTAGTGTCTGTGATTCTAATGACATATTCCAAACGACAAAGAAGATGGTTACGGTTAATCCTACCATGCCGGAACGAGGTCTGATAACCATGTGTGTGTGTGTGTGTGTGTGTGTGTGTGTGTGTGTGTGTGTGTGTGTGTGTGTGTGTGTGTGTGTATGTGTGTGTGTGTGTGTGTGTGTGTGTGTGTGTATGTGTGTGTACGTGTGTGTGTACGTATGTATGTGTGTGTATGTGTATGTGTGTGTATGTGTGTGTATGTGTATGTGTATGTGTACGTGTGTGTGTGTATGTGTGTGTGTGTGTGTGTGTGTGTGTGTGTGTGTGTGTGTGTGTGTGTGTGTGTGTTATTACTATCACTAGTTTGTCTCATTCTTCCATAACTCTTCTCGTTTCACCCCACTAGGGCTGGGTGAAAAAAGCATGCTGTCCAGGACGGGGGACATCGTGATGGTATTGCTTAAGTGCACAAAGTTGATGTATATTAGTCAGGCTTAACACACCAAGGTTATCTCTGCACTCATACACGCACATGCACACTCATGCGCCCACCAAACTTTCACCTCTCTCTGGGAATGGGATGTCACGCATTCAGTTCTCTCCTAACATGACTGAGAACAAGAAATACAATTTCTATGTTACTTATAATCAAACATGAAGAATCCAAATACACAAAATGGAATAATCAACACATAAAAGATCAAAGATGATGGTGACGCCCTTGGTTGACTGGCTCCGGGCTTCAGGACTGGATCTTCGTGGTCGTCTCTGGGAACTCTACGCAGAAATCTTCTTCGTCGTCTCTTTCACCCACCTCTGGGTTCAAACTCAGTTTGTCTCTATTCACCCACCTCTGGGCTTCAAACTCAGTCTTTTCTCTTCCAGCTTGTCTTTTACCCCAAGACCTTGCTGTCACTTCTGTCTCCCAGACCACGTTTCTCTCGACCCTACTCTGTCCTGCCCACTCCTCTCTCCCCTCTCTCCTCTGTCCTTCTCTCTCTCTCTCTCTTTTCTCTCTCTCTCTCTCTCTCTCTCTCTCTCTCTCTCTCGTGGTGTTGTTCTCCTCTCGCCTCACGTTGTTCTCCCTCAGTTTATATAGGAATGGACACAAAGGATTTCCCTTCGGGCCATGCCTTTGTCCATGCTGCTTCTCAATTACCTTGTTCACAAGTACCCTGAATTCGCCATTCACTACATTCTTCCACACATCAGCATTTACACACATCCCTACCTAACTGATTAGCAAACAACCACTTGGCACCAGATGGACATCGAAATTTCCCGCCGACTTTGGGGGCCACTTAACACAGTAATTATCCTGGAGAAAAGCTACGACAACAACGTCCACGTGCATTCAACCAGCCTGACAATAGAACCAACACAGTGCCCCACGGCAATACCATCTGAACGAGCCCAAGACTCCTGCTCTTCAAGGACTGTTTACAAAGCGACCTCAGCTGACTGAGTATTTCGCACCTACTCCATGTGCCGAGGTCCTAGTGGTTACATTCCTCCCCTCTTTCGTTATCGGGAAGGTTCGAACATGGGAGGGTCCTTACTACCTTAGGTGCCATCTGTCACCTGACCACTTCGTCCTCCTTTACACAGTTCGACCGTATGCGGTAGGTAAGGCGTACTGCTAATGGGTCTATTACCTATTTCTCTACTACGTACAACATTCCTTGCCTCCAAGCGCTTAAGACCTTTTGTGAGAGGTTTCACTCCCTTGACACATGCATGATTTGCTTATCGTATTACCCTGGAAAAATAAAATTTCGTTCGTTCGTTCATCCATCTCCTGTTCCTTCACACACACACACACACACACACACACACACACACACACACACACACACACACACACACACACACACACTTCTGAGATTGCTGTTCTTATTAACTACCAGTAACGTGATATGCCGCCAGCATAGACTTTAGAAAAATGACATAAAAGGATTATAATCTCACATACATCGAAAGAGAAAGTAAGCGAGAGAGAGAGAGAGAGAGAGAGAGAGAGAGAGAGAGAGACAGACAGACAGACAGACAGAGAGACAGACACACAGACAGACAAATAGACAGACAGACAGACACACAGACAGATAGACAGAGAGACAGGCAGCCAGAGAGAGAGAGAGAGAGAGAGAGAGGGAGAGGCTGTCGGATGTACAGATCTATACACAGAGAGAGAGAGAGAGAGAGAGAGAGAGAGAGAGACAGACAGACAGACAGACAGACAGACAGACAGACAGACAGACAGACAGGCAGACAGGCAGCCAGAAGGAGAGAGAGAGAGGCTGTCGGACGTACAGATCGAGAGAGAGAGAGAGAGAGAGAGAGAGAGAGAGAGAGAGAGAGAGAGAGAGAGAGAGAGAGGCGCGGTGACCAGTAACGAACGGTATGCATGTGAAGACGAACACAGAAAGAGATGTCATCAGAGGGCATGTAGTCAGTCACATGTCGTCTGGACGTTGAAGAGGTGCTGGAGAAGGAACAGGAACAGCATAACATCAAGTCTGGCTGGTGGAAGGAATGAGAGAGAGAGGGGGGGGGGGGGAGGGAGAGAGGGAAGAAGGGAGGGGGAAGAGGAGAGAGGGAAAGAAGGGAGCGAGGGACAGAGAGTAAGAGAGACAGACAGACAGTGGGAGAGAGAGGGAGGGAGAGAGAGGGGGAGGGGAAAAAAAGAGAGGGCGGGGGAGGGAGGGAGGGAGGGAGAGAGAGAGGGAGGGAGAGTGAGCCAGACAGACATACAGACAGAGGGAGAGAGAGGGAGGCAGAGAGAGAGAGAGGGGGGGAGGGGGGAGGGCGAGAAAAAGGGGGGGGGAGGAGAGAGAGAGAGAGAGAGAGAGAGAGAGCCAGGAGAGAGTGAGGAAAGAAAGAAGGGAGGTGGAGAGATAGTGGGTGGGAGATTGAAATGAAATGAAATGCATTCATAATAGGCCACAGCCCCTTCTGAAGGAGACTGCATTAAAATCCATAGCACGGTAAGTATAACAACAATACCAACAACAACAACGACAACAACAACAACAACAACAACAACAACAACAACAACAACGTACACAAACGCATGAAGTACAATCTACTACACAGGCGCGTAAAGTGCAATAATATACTGACTGAGATATCAATTTCACGCTAGGATAGCAGTGTTCACATAACATCGGCATGTCAGTGGAGTTCTCAATTAAACACAACAGCTCGCGCCTTCAAGGCTCTATGTGAATATATTATGCACAAATTCCTCATATTGCTTTGATTTTTATTCGTCATTAGCAGAGTGACAAGAACTGACATGGATTTACGTAATATGCAAACGGAATATATTCGAGGTTCCTGCCGTAGGTTACCGATAGCAGGGCAGAAGAACAAAAAATGGATTTCGTCATCGTTTGCCTCTTTACGTAATGGGCGTATCAGACTGCTGTTAGAAACGAAATCATACTATTGGCGTGGAGAACTAAATCATACCATTGACGTGGAGAACTGAATCATACCATTGACGTGGAGAACTAAATCATACCATTGACGTGGAGAACTAAATCATACCATTGACGTGGAGAACTGAATCATACCATTGACGTGGAGAACTAAATCATACCATTGGCGTGGAGAACTAAATCATACCATTGGCGTGGAGAACTAAATCATACCATTGACGTGGAGAACTGAATCATACCATTGACGTGGAGAACTAAATCATACTATTGACGTGGAGAACTGAATCATACCATTGACATGGAGAACTAAATCATACCATTGACGTGGAGAACTAAATCATACCATTGACGTGGAGAACTAAATCATACCATTGACGTGGAGAACTGAATCATACCATTGACGTGGAGAACTGAATCATACCATTGACGTGGAGAACTGAATCATACCACTGACATGGAGAACTAAATCATACCATTGACGTGGAGAACTAAATCATACCATTGACGTGGAGAACTAAATCATACCATTGACGTGGAGAACTGAATCATACCATTGACGTGGAGAACTAAATCATACCATTGGCGTGGAGAACTAAATCATACCATTGACGTGGAGAACTGAATCATACCATTGACGTGGAGAACTAAATCATACCATTGGCGTGGAGAACTAAATCATACCATTGGCGTGGAGAACTAAATCATACCATTGACGTGGAGAACTGAATCATACCATTGACGTGGAGAACTGAATCATACCATTGACGTGGAGAACTAAATCATACCATTGGCGTGGCCCTGCTTTATCTAAAACACCAAATCTGAACTTCGTCATGTAATTTTTGATGTGTCTGTCAGTATCAAATGAAAGATACATTTCGCAATTATTGGATGATTTAAACGTTCTAATCCATGAAAACCTATCACTTCCCTGAATATGTGCATGCCAGTTTCGTCATCTGTTGTCAGTAAGTCTTTGTCGAAATACTTGCAAGAAACATTTAACTTTTCCGTACCCCGGTTAGCCATACAGCTCCAAAATCATTTAGAAAAAAAATCTTACAGACACCTGACGCCCATGTGGTTTTACTACGTAAATCTACCCAAAATAACATCTGATAAGCGTTCAGAGGTAGCCTGTTATCATTCATCCGTGATATCTTTAGCCAGTATCTAATACACCGCACACGTGAATTTATGTAGATGGGATAGCGGTCTACTATCTCCATAAACCAAATCACTAGGTGTTTTAACATGGACTACAAATGAACCTTTTCAATGTGAACAAGAGCAACAATTAATCCCTTAAGTTCAGCACCACAGAGAGCAATGGGTTGCACCTGAGTTCCATTTTTCTTAAGTGCATTTCTCGCCCTGTTTTGTCGCCCTGTTTGAGAGATCTT
>CM065725.1:12851542-12854042 GCA_033310375.1 Conus canariensis | reverse complement strand
CCGTCCATCCATCCATCCATCTATCAATCTGTCTGCCTGTTTGTCTGTCTGTAAATCTGTCTGCCTATCTCTATAAATTCTATTGTCCGTGGGGACAGTTTGCAGGGGGAGAGAAAACGGTGCTGGGCCGTGGCACCTTCCGGCCTGATAATCTCCGGCATCACTCTGACAGCTTCGGCTTCCTCCCTGAGCTCTGCTCCCCCCATCCCCCTCCTCCCGTCCTCGGCCTCATCCCTGCCCCCCCCCCCCCCCCCCCCCCCCACTCCCAGGTCACCTTGACATTGTTCTCCTCCTCCAGCCCTTCCCCTCTTCATCCTACACACATCCCCCACCCCTCACTCCCCGCCCCTTCCTTCCTTACCCTTGCTCGTCCAGTCTTCCCTCCCCTCTTAGCTCCCTTTCTTCAGCGAGTCGCCTGGCTTTCCCGGATGGCCATCTCTTTCTCTCCCTCTGTGTTTGTCTATCAGACCCCTCCCTCCCCTTCCTCCCAATCCCCCCTCCCTCCTCTCACTATCCATTGGTCTGCCTCTCTGTCCCGTTTTTTTTTTTCCTTTGTATCTCTTTCCTTCTGTGAGTCCCCCCCCTCTCTCTCTCTCTCTCTCTCTCTCTCTCTCTCTCTCTTTCAATCTGTCAGTGTAATGAAAATCAAAACTCGCAGTCAAACAAAACGTCTCTCTCTCTGTCTCTGTGTCTCTCTCTGCGCGCGCGCACACGCGCGCGCGTACACACACACACACACCACACACACACACACACACACACACACACACACGCACGCACGCATGCACACACGCAAGCACACACGCACGTGCGCGGGCACACACAAACACATGCGAGGTGAACAATATATTCAACTGTACATCTCAGGCACTGCGGATATAATTACATTACTTGCCATAGGTAGATTAGAACGAATCACATTGAAGTAAGTCAGTTCTACTGCACTTAAAAAATGAACAATTCTGCTTCCTCACGGTAAATATTACGTAGTGAAATAAATCTCTATAACACTTTATTTATGTTTGTTGGGTGGTGGATGTGCCCTTCGGATTTCATTTTATTTCGTTCCCTTGATTTGGTCAACGTATGAAACACAGATCCCGGGCTGTCTTTTTTCTAGCTTACGTTTGAATATGTTCTGCCGTACGTTTTGCTGGTGTGTTTATTTTGTACCTATACATAATAGGAGTATTCTGTGCGAACTAGCATTAAAATGTGGAATTCTCTCTCTCTCTCTCTCTCTCTCTCTCTCTCTCTCTCTCTCTCTCTCTCTCAATAACAATTTGTTCGAGTGGGACGCTCCCTTTCCCTACCTACCCCCTCCCCTCAAGGCACCGACCCCCATCCCACCTACCCTACTCTACCCACCCCCACCTACACACAAAACCAATAAACAAACAACAACCACCACATGTGTGTGTGTGGGGGGGGGGAGGGGGGGGGGTAGGGGGGGTGGGGGGGGGGGGGCAGTGGAAATCCCGCAGGATGTCACTAGAGGGAATGAAAACCCATTACTGTCATCGGGTGGGAAAATCCCTGGGCACCAACAGCCAAGGGCCGCGGGCTGGCCGCGCTCACTGGGCTTTGGTGCTCCGCTGATCCCTTCAGCTGCGCTACCGGGAACGTCATTACTCTAAATGGAACAGCAGTTGTCCACAGTGTGTGGGCAAAGATGCTGACTGGCCTTATAGCACGAGGCGGATGGATCTGGTGCCCCTGGTACCGTCCTCTAAAGGTAAGGCCACAGGCAGTGACTGACTCACCGTAAGGGTTCCAGGCAGTGTCCCACCTTTATTCTATCTTCTTTCTCTCCCTCTGGAACTTTTTCTATTTTCGGTTTCAGGCAGTGTCCCACCTTTATTCTATCTTCTTTCTCTCCTTCTGGAACTTTTTCTATTTTCTCTTGCAGTTTGTGTATATTAAGTTCATACTGGCAAAGGCTGTTTGAACCTTGCTTAAAACCTCGACAGATTTTTTTTTTCAATCTGGTGGTTCGACTATTTTTTTTGTACTGCAATCATTTGGCCAGACAACATGCGAGGGGTAAAACGCTGAGAATGCGCGGGGCGAAGAGGCCGTTGACAAAGTTGTACTGGAATCGTCATGACACAACAGGCAAACAGTAGCCCATCCTTTTCTGTCTTTTTTTTTGTGTGGCATCAGTTATCGGATCAATGGAGCACCTACAGCGGTGATTTTCTTTCTTTTTTTCTTTTTTTTTTTTTTTCTTTTTTTTTCCTATGGCCAAAATCCACCTCTTATGTTTTTGGTGCTTCACACGGTCCTCTTCATCTGCCAAAAAACAAAAACAAAAACAAAAAGCGAAACAAAATATTCCCACTACTAGGGGTTTTCTTTTTTTTTGTTTTGTTTTTTCCTTTTTTCCCGTTTTCCCTATTTTCTGTCTTATATCTTTCTCTCCCTGGAACTTCTATTTTTTTCTTCAGCCAAGTCTTCTTGTCCTTCTGCTCTTCTCTGAGGTGTTCTTTAACACCCACCG
>CM065725.1:12831542-12839042 GCA_033310375.1 Conus canariensis | reverse complement strand
AAAGGGTCTGGGGTGAAATGTTTAGAGCACAATCCACACATGACAAAGGGTCTGGAGTGAAGTGTTTTGTGCATAATCCACACGTGACAAAGGGTCTGACACATCACCGGAACCTGGGTGAGAATGGTTAGGTCGTACGATGTTCTGTTGGTTGGATCACCATACTTTCCTTCTCCCAGTCAATGAAACCATTATGTCCATTTCTTTTCCAGCTTGAAGATTATATTTTAACGTGGAAAACTGGTAAAAACACTAGCCAAGCAAACACTAGCTAAGGTTTAACGGTTTCTTTCTTTACTAGTCATGATCTTTTGGTCACAGCGCATGACTTTTTTTGTTTTGTTTTTTGCTTGTGGGGCATCATAGTTTGACATGCAGGATTACGTGTTAAGACACGTAATCAGCGTATGACACATACAAATTGAACAGAGACTCAATATTTCTTTGTTTTTTTCCCACCCACCCCAACCCCACCCCCTAAAATGGGCAATGAATGGATCAACGACTGGAGACAGAAACTAAGTCCTACAATGCTCACCTAGCCCCCTCTCCTACCCCTGCCCCCATCTCTCCTTCATCTTCACCCTCATACAATGCTCACCTAGCCCCCTCTCTCCTACCCTGCTCCCATCTCTCCTTCATCTTCACCCTCATACAATGCTTACCTAGCCCCCTCTCTCCTACCCCTGCCCCCATCTCTCCTTCATCTTCACCCTCATACAATGCTCACCTAGCCCCCTCTCTCCTACCCCTGCCCCCATTTCTCCTTCATCTTCACCCTCATACAATGCTTACCTAGCCCCCTCTCTCCTACTCCTGCCCCCATTTCTCCTTCATCTTCACCCTCATACAATGCTTACCTAGCCCCTCTCCTACCCTGCCCCCATCTCTCCTTCATCTTCACCCTCATACAATGCTCACCTAGCCCCCTCTCTCCTACTCCTGCCCCCATTTCTCCTTCATCTTCACCCTCATACAATGCGCACCTAGCCCCTCTCTCCTACCCCTGCTCCCATCTCTCCTTCATCTTCACCCTCATACAAAGCCCACCTAGCCCCCTCTCCTACCCCTGCTCCCATCTCTCCTTCATCTTCACCCTCATACAATGCTCACCTAGCCCCCTCTCCTACCCCTGCTCCCATTTCTTCTTCATCTTCACCCTCATACAAAGCCCACCTAGCCCCCTCTCCTACCCCTGCTCCCATCTCTCCTTCATCTTCACCCTCATACAATGCTCACCTAGCCCCCTCTCCTACCCCTGCCCCCATTTCTCCTTCATCTGTACCCTCATACAATGCTCACCTAGCCCCCTCTCCTACCCCTGCCCCCATCTCTCCTTCATCTTCACCCTCTTATCCCTCACCACCTAACTCCGTCCACACCCGCCCATCCCCATCCTCACCCCCACCCCCATCCACATGATCTTCTACAACTCACTCTCTCTTTCAAACACAATATTTTTTTGAGGGCCCGATGACTAAGAATGAGAGAAGAAACTTGAAGGGGAGTGTGTCTTCTATTTGTGACTGTATGTATGTGTTACCAGATCTGCATCATTATCGTCGTGTTTATGACGCACCGAGACTTTTTGTCGCCGGGTCTATAATGTTACCGTGTCGGTATGTCTAGCCCTAACATAACCAAGCCCTCACCTGACCAAACCTCAACCAAGTCCTAACTCAAACACACAGACACGGTGATGTAAAGAAAGAACTGTCACTGAAATGAAAAAAAAAGTGTTAGAGAGGCACGGTGACACAGAGACACGGTGACACATAAACACGGTGAGATAAAGACACGGTGACATTTCGATTCAACTCCGTACCAGCTTGTCTATGTCTAATATTAGACTCCGAGGGCGTTGAAAGCGTTTAGAGTTTCAGTAAACTAAGGGATGACTGATCGGGACGCATGAATGACGTTGAAACAAAGATACATACATCAAAAGAAGGTAAAGAAAAAAGATCACCACAGCATTAACTACGCAAATTCTGAAGAACCATATGAAAAGACACAAAATATAGCAGAAATTGAAGTAACAGACAACTGTGAGAACATTATACACAAAGTATGCACATCCAGTCGTGAAGGTCGCGCGCGCTCGTGGTCACACACACACACACACACACACACACACACACACACAACACACACACACACACATCTCTCTCTCTCTCTCTCTCTCTCTCTCTCTCTCTCCTCTCTCTCTCTCTCTCTCCAGACAACCAATGTTAGGTAGGCACTCAAGGTCTGACCAGCGCATTGGGCTAATGCGTAGGTCAGACATCTGCTAAGTCGTAGCCACGAGACCCTCTTCTTCAGTTCTCTCATCTCAGGCATTAATTCATTTATCCATCAGCTTAAAATGATGCGCAGTGTGGTCTCAAAACTTAGCGGATGTGGTGTAGCGTATGTTGTTGTTGTTTGTCCGTCGATACGACGAAGACCGTCTAGTCATTTGGGATCGGGGGTGAGTGCGTAGATGGCTGGTCAGGCCGATCTGCGCCCGGAAAGACCTATCACAGTATGGACAGGGGATGGTGGCAGACTAGTCCATATACGCTACACCTCCAACTCCAACTGGTGTAGCGTATATGGACTGGTCCGCACGCAGTGACGCCTCCTTGATGAAACTGAAACTGTAACTCTCTCTCTCTTTCTGTCTCACACACACACACACACACACACACACACACACACACACCACACACACACACACACACACACACACACACACATTCAGACATAGAAAGACAGATATAGATGGATAGATAAATAGATTATAGATGTGTGTGCGTGGTGTGTGTGTGTGTGTGTGTGTGTGTGTGTGTGTGTGTGTGTGCGCATGTGTGTGTGTGTGCGTGTGTGTGTATGTGTGTGTGTGTGTGTGTGTGTGTGTGTGTGTGTGTGTGTGTGTGTGTGTGTGTGTGTGTGTGTGTGTGAGCCGTTCTCCCGTACCCCCGTTCTCCCTCCTTCGCTTCCCCCCGTCTCCCACAACCGTCCTCTTCCTCCCCACACCCCCCTCGCCTTACCACCTACATCTTTGTCTTACATTCGCTTCGAATCCACGGGGCTAAGAGTGGCTGAACCCATGAGATTTTCAGTCTAGCGCTCTCCCAACTGAGCTATTCCGGCTGACAAAAAGTGTGTTCAATCTATATGAACACCAACAGTGAGGCGTGTTTGTAATTCCGACATCCCTTTGCGTTGCCATACGGTCACATTAAAATGAGACAAAGGCAACTTCCTAGCACACACACACACACACACACACACACACACACACACACACACACACACACACACACACAAGATTCACCGTTGATCTCTCCAGTATGCTAATGATCACCATGACCAATCTGGCGCGGATCAGTCGAAAACTGTGGATTTGTGTAATAAACAGCGAAGACAGCAGATTGCAAACACACACACACACACACACACACACACACACACACACACACACACACACACACACACACACACACATACACACACACACACACTGAGGGTATCTTTGCCCTCATACACTGCACGCGCACTCAGAAACTCACCAAATGGTCCACACTCTCTGGGAACGGGGTGTCACGTCAAGTCACGATGATCATTGCCCATAAGACGACAGAGGCCACATCAGGGCTGCTATCCCGTTTCGGGGGTGTCACGCATTCATTTCTCTTCTGACTCGACTGGAAACAAGAAATAAAGTTTCAAGTAGTTTTATATATATATATATATATATGAAAAATTCAAACGTACGAAAAAACCCTGATACAAACGCAATAGATCAATACTACATAGTCCCGGCTTAAATTTGCTTTTTTCTTTACCTGGCCAGGTGTCCGCACACATTCATACTTGCAAACTACACCACAGTTCTCTCTCTGTTCCACGAACAGGTCACGACAGATTGCCTCGTTGTCTGTTGGCAAGGAGCAGAGAGTGTGCCGCCTTGGGCTGTCTGGCACCTGGTTCAGGACCGGGTCTGTGCAGCTACCTTCGATGGATTTCTTTTTCGAAGTAGAATCTTCCTCTGTCGTTTCCTCCACAATGTCTTCCCCCCACCTTCCCCCTCCATTTTCTTGCCTCTTTTCTCCCTCCAACGTCTGCTATTTACGTTAGAAACTGCTATTTCTCTTCCGTCCCCTTAGGCCATGTCCGATCCGTCCGATCCGTCTCCGTCCTGCTTCTGTCTCTGTTGTCGTTCCCCATTGTACGAATTTATATAGACATGTCCATAAAGGATCTTCCCGAGACTGTGTTCACCTCCACAATGGATCTTTATAAAGTCATGTTCACCCCCAGAATGGATCTCTATAAAAACATGTACAGACCCCCGCAGTGGATCTGTGTAATGCCATTTTCACATCCACAATGGATCTATATAATGCCTTACTCACATCCAGAGTGGATTTCTATAAAGCCATGTTCTTTCCCACAATGGATCTCTATATAAAAACACGCACAGACCCTATAATGCCTTTGTCTATTGTGGGACACTACTACAGGGCAGTTGGGCAGTTGAAATCTGGCGGAGCCCATCCCTCTCCAAGTTTGACCACAGCTGATGTCCTCCAACTCAGAAGCTGACCCTGGTCGCGGACAGTAGCCGTAAGGCTGGGTGGAGGCCCTTCCGCCCTGGCCGTTGACTCAGTAAGGAGTTCCTTCGCTCAGTGATGCCGTGTCAGTATCAGGCTGGGTGGAAGCCCTTCCGCCCTGGCCGTTGACTCAGTAAGGAGTTCCTCCGCTCAGTTACGCCGTGTCAGCATCACCCCCTCACGTGGTTTGGCCCGCCAGCTGAAGCGGTGTACCAGGGTTTGTCACTTGGAGCCAGCACGTGGGAGATTTAGGAGATGGATGAGGATCAGTGGTGCCCATCCACCCTACTAGGTAGGAAGGATGCAGCCGCCAGACAACAAACGTACTACCTCCATCGCCAGCCTCTTACACTGCCCAAGACACGCCACATGAAGATGAAAACCAACACTCAGTTCATACCGGATCGGTCGCCGCCCGGGTCACCAAGGGCCGCGCCTTCTGCTGGGTACCAGGGCGGAGGTGGAAAGTGTGCCACTGGTACGCCAAGAAACAGAATTCGTGCCAGAAATAAGACTGTCATCGGCACATGGAATGTGAGAGCACCGAAACAAGCAGGAAGATTGGAGGAACTCACTCATGAAATGGAAAGATACTGCTGGAACGTCTTAGGACTTTCCGAAGTATAATGGAAGAACTTTGGAGAGCAATCACTGGAAGAGAGAAAGGACATGAGCATGGTTTAGGTTTCCTCGTTCACAAAGACACCGTCAACGCTGTCATGGGGCGCCAGCCAGTTTCAAAGCGGCTCATTGCTATACGACTGAGGGCAACCCCCTTTACCATCACCATCATACAAGTGCATACTTCAGAGTACAGTGATGACGATGTGGAAGACTTCTATGAACAACTACAGGAAGTCGTAGATCAAGTTCCTAAGAAAGACATCCTAGTAGCACCAGGTGACTGGAACGCCAAGATAGAAGAAGAGGCTTACAAGAACTGAAGGGGCACATGCGGGAAATTTTGCAACAGTGAAACGAATGACAGAGGCTTTCGACTACTAGAGTTTGTCAGTTTCAACAACCTCATTATGGCAAACACTTTTTGACACAACAAAGCGTGAATAAGATGAACATGGTACAGCCCAAATGGACAATGCCACAACCAGATTGATTACATTTTGGTGAAGACACGTTTTCAGTCAAGCTTCAACATCGCGAAGACACGCAGCTTCCCGGGAGCTGATGTAGGAAGTGACCATCACTTACTGATGATGACTTTCCAGCTACGTCTGAAGACAATCAGCAAACAGAAGCACACACGGCTCAAGTTTGAACTAGAAAAATTGAACGATCCTAGCAATATACTAGCAGAGTTAGTGAAGGAAGAAGATGCCATGATCAGTGCCCTCACAGTCATTTGTAACATGATCTGACAAATTGGTGAGTGGCCAACACCATGGACCCGATCCCTGATCATCACTCTCGCCAAGAAAGGCAATTTACAACTTTGCCAAAAATTACCGAACCATCAGTCTGATCAGTCACCCGAGCAAGGTGATGCTGAAGCTGTTTTTGAACAGATTGTAGCCGCAAGCAGAGAAGATCATTGCTGAAGAACAGGCAGGGTTTAGAACAGGTCACAGTACCGCAGAACAGATTCATAACTTGGGGATAAATGTGTGAGAGACATCATCAGTACCAGCAGGACCAGTACAACATTTTTTTATTCGAAAAAAAGCCTCGACAGTGTGTGGCATGCAGCCTTAGGGACGGACCATGAGACTGTACAACATCCACGCCAACCTGATCAGGACCATAGAATGCATCTACGATTAGGCCACCAGCGCAGTCTTCCTCAGTGGCACCATAGCAGACTGATTCTAGACAACTACTGGAGTGAGGCAAGACTGTTTACTCTCACCCATTTTCTTCAACATTTACCTGGAGAGCATTATGACTGTCGCACCGGAGGGACATCAAGGCTCAATAAGCATTGGTGGCAGGACAGTAACAAACCTGCACTTTGCTGATGACATCGACGGGCTAGCAGAGAAGAGCAGGAACTGGCCGACCAAGCAGAGCCTTGACAAATGTTCTTCAGCATTCGGCATGGAGGTCAGCGCCGAAATGACAAAACTTATGACCAACAACACCAACGACATCAGCGCTAACATCGCTATCAAGGGAGAAAAACTAGAAACAGTTCAGAGCTTCAGCTACCGTGGGGCAATTGTTTCAGATGAGGGATCAAAGCCTGAAGTGCTCTCCAAAGTTGCACAAACGACAGCAGCGCTAGCCAAACTAAGACCCATCTGGAATAACAAACATCACAATCAGTTCCAAGATCAGACTGATCCGCTCCATGGTCATTGCCATATTTCTCTATGCCTGTGAGACGTGGATCTGACAGCTGAACTTGAGAGAAGGTTTCAGGCATTAGAAATGAGATGCTTCTGCAAGATCCTTGGCATCTCATACAAAGACCACATTACCAATTGGGAGGTCCAGACCAGAGTAGGCAAACCATTGGACCATACGAAGACCTGTTGTGAAAAAAAAGACAACCAATGTTAGGTAGGCACTCAAGGTCTGACCAGCGCATTGGGCTAATGCGTATGTCAGACATCTGCTAAGTCGTAGCCACGAGACCCTCTTCTTCAATTCTCTCATCTTAGTTGTTAATTCATTTATCCATCAACTCAAAATTATGCGTAGTGTGGTCTCAAAACTTAGCGGATGTGATGTAGCGTATATGAACTAGTCCGCACGCAGTGACGCCTCCTTGATGAAACTGAAACTGTTGTGGAAAGAAAGAAAATGAGATGGTATGGTCATGTAACAAGATCTACATGACTTGCCAAAACCGTTCTGCAAGGACCAGTGCGAGGAGGCAGAGGAGAGAGGAAGACTGAGAAAGAGACGGGAGGACAACATCAGCGCGTGGACTGGCCTCACACTC
>CM065725.1:12809042-12826542 GCA_033310375.1 Conus canariensis | reverse complement strand
GGTGTCTGTGTCTGTGTCTGCAACCTCGTGCCAAATCAGTGTCAGACTTCGAGAACGGTGCTGCAACACGTAATTCAAATTCCCGTGCAGTTCACGAACCGCGCGAACTTTTGCGTAAAACGTGAACTTGGTTTCAAAGCGAGGTGACGGCAGGTGGGAACTTAAAAGAAGATTTACAGTTCCGCCGAACGAAAGAGACAAACAAATCACAAGACAAAGACGTCGCGTTTCGACCTCTTTCGTTTTCTTCAGGCATGACAAACAACATTCTTTCTTTCTTTCTGCGTCCGCAGGCTGATACTCCTGCGGACACTGCCTGAATAGACAGGCAGTGGAGTTTTGTGTGTGTGACCGTTTTTTATCTCGCCATTAAGGCAGCCAATCTCCATCTTCGGGGAAGGTGCATGCCATGTGTAACGTGTCATCCATACCAACGGCCAAACTGGGCTTCTCTTCCGAAAGTTGGTGATGGGATTTTACGTGTGTGCAAGATGTGCGTGCGTTCACACATGGAACCTCGGTTTATAGTCTCATTCGAAGGACTGTATGGGGAATGGAGTCAGAACCAATGTTAACTCCGAGGGAAAAATCCCCTGTACCGAAATTCGTACCCGCAACCCCAGGATCACGAGTCCGGCGCTCTATCAACTGAGCTATTCCGGCCCCCAAAACAACATTCAAAACAATGAAAATGAAGAACAAACAATCACTCATCTCCTCAAATTGGGCGCAAAACGGATGTCTTGATTAAAAGCTTCCACGGCCGAGTCTGTGATTGTGCGTCTGTGCATTAGAAACCGTATTAATAATAACACTGACGTTTGATTTATCTTCTTATTAGCCGAGATAAAGTGGATACCCAACGCGAAAACGAGGAAGGGAATTAGAGACTAATTTCCTTGAAGTTTTTTTTTTTTTTTTTTCTAGCTCATCCCCCATACCCCCATCAGTGGCACTGCACCCACGCCGCCCATTCCGGCTCCCTGTCCACTGCCACAGATCTTTACGCTTCTACAGCTCTTCTTCATGTCATTCATGAAACATTTTCCTCTGTAGGCCTACTAGTCCTCTAAAAACAGTTGAAGCCAGTCACAGTGTTAAAGATCACAAATACTGTCGATTAAAGTCTTTCTGTGATCTGTGACAAAAAAGCTTTGAAAGTATTCTTCTTCTTCTTCTCGAACACTCTAGATGGGAACGCCAGCTCCCCTGACGAATGCTGCCGTGCGCTGTAGGTCCCCAAGGGCACCGTAGAGCTTCCTCTCCACTGATGTTTGCTCCGTCCATATCTGTTGTCTCAGAGCTTCATGCAACGGGCAATCCTGCAGTAGATGTGCTGTTGTCAGACTGCCGGTCTGGCATGGGCACTGGTCTGACTGACCGATCCTGAACTTGCCTGATGTGCAATGCACACCTGGTATGACCGGTGGCAAGCCCGGATAAATGGGGAGCCGAGAGAGAAGGAAAACTCACATGAGAAAACCCGGCGAACTGTAAGCCCGTTACCAGAACAGCCCAGTTGTGGGTCAAATAACACGCCGAAGACGGATGCGCTGGGCCACTGCGCGCATAACGGCAGTGCAACGCTTTTCACTCTCATGGATGGAAATGAAAGTATTCAAGCAGTGCGGTCACTAATTTTAGATCTAGGCCCGGAGCCTCAGTGTTCACGCTGTCTTCTTTGCACTGACCCGGTCGGGCGAAATCGTTTCAAAACTTTCCGAATAACACTGAAGCGCTTTTCAAAATGTTCATGCGTAGCCTTCACGGCATAACATTGCCATTCACTTTTGTTTGCTTGTTTGTTTCACTCATTATTACCTCGCATTCCCTCGGTCACGCACCCAAAGAAAAGAAAATCCCTGAATTTCAGATCTTGGCGTTGACGTCTGCTTTTCTTCAAAACTCATTGCTGTTAGTGTTACTTCCCTTGTCTAGTGGTCATACCACTTTCAGCAGGAAGGAATTGACAACTGAACTGAAATAGTATAAGGTCACTGAGAGTGTTATTGAAGCTATGATGAGTTTAACGATGATCTGGCACGATCCTCTACCTCTGTTTCTGTCTGTTGCTTTTCTATGCTCTCTCTCTCTGCTCTCTCTGTCTGCTTTTCTCTCTCTCTCTCTCTCTCTCTCTCTCTCTTTGCTGCTCTCTCTCTCTCTCTCTCTCTCTCTGCTTTCTCTCTCTCTCTCTCTTTGCTCCTTTCTCTCTCTCTCTCTCTGTGTGCTTTCTCTCTCTCTCTCTCTCTCTCTCTCTCTCTCTCTGTGCTTTCTCTCCTCTGTGCTTTCTCTCTCTCTGCTTTCTCTCTCTCTCTCTCTCTCTCTTCTGCTTTCTCTCTCTCTCTCTCTCTTTGCTGCTCTCTCTCTCTCTCTGCTTTCTCTCCCTCTCTTTGCTGCTTTCTCTCTCTGTGCTTTCTCTCTCTCTCTGTGCTTTCTCTCTCTTTGCTGCTCTCTCTCTCTCTCTCTGCTTTCTCTCTCTCTCTCTCTCTTTGCTGGTTTCTCTCCTCTCTCTCTCTTTGCTGCTGCTGCTGCTGCTGCTCTCTCTTCTCTCTCTCTCTCTCTCTCTCTCTCTCTCTCTCTCTCTTTTCCCACCCCCGTCGCCCTTCCACTCGCCAACTCGTGCGCACGACCACATGATACGCATGGACGCACACAATCAGTATCCCTGATAAGCATGTTGTGCAGATATTCTCTCCACCTGCCCTTCCTCTCTCCCTCCTCTCTATCTCTCCACACACGCACACGGCGAACAGATAATACACAAATATGCTTGGAGACACATAACCATTACCAGTGATGCACATGCTGTGTGGATTCTCTCTCTCTCTCTCTCTCTCTCTCTCTCTCTCTCTCTCTCTCTCTCTCTAACCATTATCAGTGATAAACATGCTGTGTGGATTCTGTGTGTGTGTGTGTGTGTGTGTGTGTGTGTGTGTGTGTGTGTGTGTGTGTGTGTGTGTCGGTCTGTCTGTCTACGTCTGTCTCACTCTGTCTGTCTGTCTGTCTGTCTGTCTGTCTGTCTGTCTCTCTCTCTCTCTCTCTCTCTCTCTCTCTCTCTCTCTCTCACCCTCTTATTGGCATATTTACGCGTTCAACCAATTCTTCAATACGATTTAAAAGAAAAGAAGTGAGAATAGGTAGGTCTGCAAACTCCAAATGGTCATGGTTCCCTTTACGGAGTAACAAGCAGGTCAACTGTGTACATGGAGTCTGCGGTCGACTGCTTTCAACACTGGGTTGACTTAGGTTGCTGCCTCTCCACCAAATGGATTATGTTATTCAACATCATCACGCTAAAACTATATAACCGATTTAAAAGACACTTGGATGAAACATGAAGTGCGTCCCGAAAACGAAGGAAATAACATTTTGATGCCGATCATTGGTTCGGATCCGGATCTGCAGACAGATCCAAGCTCCATTTAGGAAGACAATGCAAAATCAACTGAACCGATTTCATCGAAACTTGGTGGGGAAAGACTGAAAAAAAGAAAGAAAGAAAGAATGAGAGAAAGAAAGAAAGGAAGGAAGGAAGAAAAAGGCCCAATGACAAACCAGTTAATTTTTGGCGCAGATCTGTGATGCCGATCCAGATCAAAAGGCCGATCCAAGATCTGTTCGAGCTTGGCCGAGCTCTGCGCTCTCCCTAACTTCCTTCAAATTTCATATGAACCATACAGTTATCTTACATAGTTTACAACATACCATATGATTCAAAATACTCGCAGGAGGAGGAAGTGGGTGTCAAATGTGCGGGTTCGTTTCTTTGATGATGGTTTTGATGCTTGTAGGTTCCAGCATCACAACGCTGGCAACGTGAGTGGGTTTGTAACAGTGTTCTAGCGTTTGATTGACTGCCTATGTATGGCAGCACCGGAGCTGAAGATTTGATTTGTGTAGAACGTTTGGTAACATTCATGATGCTACACTATTTACTATTATCGACTCCGAATTGAAAGCTGAAATGAGTTAAGAGCTGATGAAACATGAGTGTCCGACTTGAGCGCGCACCATTTCAGGTATAGATCAAGGGATGATCTGATGTGTCCATTACGCAATGTGTCAAAATGAAATACGATACATATGAGTGCGATCTGATGTGTCCATTACGCAATGTGTCAAAATGAAATGCGATACATTTTGTTTTTCTGTCGCCAAAGACAAGGTGCGAAAAAAAATTTCTGGGCTAACTTTGATGAAGAACTTTTGTTAATTTAATCCAAGCTTATTAATATTGTGATCCCAAACCCTACTTTCGATGATTTTTGTCTGAGGCTTTAAAACCTAGAGAAATGATACATCTCTCTTTCCCTGTGTGTGTGTGTGTGTGTGTGTGTGTGTGTGTGTGTGTGTGTGTGTGTGTGTGTGTGTGTGTGTGTGTGTGTGTTGTTCTCTCTCTCTCTCTCTCTCTCTCTCTTGTGTCTCTCTGTTCATCCTGTTTACAGTACTCGTGTATTCCATTCAAAAGAAATTGAATTTGGTATTGTTGCTGCTTTTCCTTTCCTATGTGAGAGAGAGAGAGAGAGAGAGAGAGAGAGAGAGAGAGAGAGAGAGAGGAGAGAGAGAGAGAGAGAGAGATTTAGTTCACTTTTCAATTTCCATCAACGACAAGAAGAAGAAGAAGAAGAAGAAGAAGAAGAAGAAGAAGAAGAAGAAAACAACAACAACAACAACAACAACAACAAAAGGAGTAGAAGAAGAAGAAGAAGAGGAAGAAGAAGAAGAAGAAGAAGAAGAAGAAGAAGAAGAAGAAAGAAGAAGAAGAACAACAACAACAACAACAACAACAAGAACAAGAACGACGACAACGACGACGACGACAAGGATGATGATGATGATGATGATGATGATGATGATGATGATGACGACGACGACTACGACGACAATTTTTACCATTGATTAGAAGAAGAAGAAGAAGAAGAAGAAGAAGAAGAAGAAGAAGAAGAACAACAACAACAACAACAACAACAACAACAACAACAAGAAATCAGCAGCAGCGCAGAATCTCCTCAGGTGGGTTGCATCCTAACGTGCAGATACTGACTACGCCCTGGGGACTCCCGAGGCTGAAACGGCAACGGGACGATACAGGATGTGCTGATCTATGGAGTGTCTAGACTGTGTAGCGCGGGAGTCAAGCCACTGAGGGGCTATGAAAACAAATGGGACAGTCACAAAATAAATAAATCAACAAACAAATAAATCAAACCAGAAGGGCACTGGGGCGAGCGCAGACTTCGGCCAACGTGAGACAGATCCTGGATTCGCCCTTTGATCCACATTGGCACCACGCATCTGCACTGAACGCCGATGGGCTCGTTTTGGGGCAACTTTCCATCTTTCCATCCTCTGTCCTTTAAACCAGTTCAGAAGTTGTCGCCTCATTTTGTTTCTCCTTCTCTATGACTCCCTTTCTGCCTTGGTGGCCTTTGATGGCCACAACCTTCAGCAACATCAATCCTGATTGACCTTAGTTACACTGACCATAGTTACATTGGTGAAACTGAGCGCAACCTGCCCAAGAGACTAAAGGAACACAAACGTGAGTCCTCTCCAGTGGGTGAACATCTGACCCACACCCAACATCAATTTGAAAAGGACAACGTGCAGGTGCTTGACAGAGAAGCAGGATGGTTCCAGTGAGGAGTAAAGGGGGCAGTCGACATCGCCGCCAGGAACCCCACCCTTCACCGCGACCGGGGCCGGCACAACCTGCCATCGGTGTACTCCTCACTCGTTCAGTCGCATTGTCGTGAGTTCGCTCACAGCGGTGCGCACTGAATCCAGTTCTCAACCCAGCAGCTGCGCTAAAGAAGTCGGCCGGATTGCCGACGAAAGCTACGCACACAGTGAGTAGCCTTCTTTAACTGAGTGACCTGTTTAGTCTGGTCGCCGTTATCAATCCTGATCTTCCTTTTGTTTTCAAACTTGTACGCCTCTCTGAAATCTGACGGTTTCCGCCCAATTCTTGATTGGATTGTCGGTCATGTCGACGACATTCGACGAGAAATGAGGTGAACTGCCAAGAATGGCACATATAAACAATTGCAGAGATTCTAACTCCTCCACCCCCCAACCCCCAGCCCCACCGATCTAAAACCCAAAGTTCAGACATGTCTCACCAGGGCTCTGGCAAGAGGGTCGGAACATGTGAACAGAGAACAAAACTCTTTCTGGTCCGTCCAAAACTTTAAAGAGGTTTTGCCGTGTGCCGCTAGGCCTAGTGGCCGTAGTGAACAAACAATTTGGTGCAGGTTTTGCCGTGTGCCGCTACGCCTAGTGGCCGTAGTGAACAAGCAGTTAGGTGCAGGTTTTGCCGTGTGCCGCTAGGCCTAGTGGCCGTAGTGAAGAAGCAGTGTGGTGCAGGTTTTGCCGTGTGCCGCTAGGCCTAGTGGCCGTAGTGAACAAGCAGTTTGTTGCAGGGTTTGCCGTGTGCCGCCAGGCCTAGTGGCCGTAGTGAAGAAGCAGTTTGTTGCAGGTTTTGCCGTGTGCTGCCAGGCCTAGTGGCCGTAGTGAACAAGCAGTTAGGTGCAGGTTTTGCCGTGTGCCGCCAGGCCTAGTGGCCGTAGTGAACAAGCAGTGTGGTGCAGGTTTTGCCGTGTGCCGCCAGGCCTAGTGGCCGTAGTGAACAAACAGTTTGTTGCAGGTTTTGCCGTGTGCCGCTAGGCCTAGTGGCCGTAGTGAACAAGCAGTTTGTTGCAGGTTTTGCCGTGTGCCGCTAGGCCTAGTGGCCGTAATGAAGAAGCAGTGTGGTGCAGGTTTTGCCGTGTGCCGCCAGACCTAGTGGCCGTAGTGAAGAAGCAGTGTGGTGCAGGTTTTGCCGTGTGCCGTCAGGCCTAGTGGCCGTAGTGAAGAAGCAGTGTGGTGCAGGTTTTGCCGTGTGCCGCCAGGCCTAGTGGCCGTAGTGAAGAAGCAGTTAGGTGCAGGTTTTGCCGTGTGCCGCTAGGCCTAGTGGCCGTAGTGAACAAGCAGTTTGTTGCAGGGTTTGCCGTGTGCCGCCAGGCCTAGTGGCCGTAGTGAACAAGCAGTTTGTTGCAGGGTTTGCCGTGTGCCGCCAGGCCTAGTGGCCGTAGTGAACAAACAGTTTGTTGCAGGTTTTGCCGTGTGCCGCCAGGCCTAGTGGCCGTAGTGAACAAGCAGTGTGGTGCAGGTTTTGCCGTGTGCCGCTAGGCCTAGTGGCCGTAGTGGACAAACAGTTTGTTGCAGGTTTTGCCGTGTGCCGCTAGGCCTAGTGGCCGTAATGAAGAAGCAGTGTGGTGCAGGTTTTGCCGTGTGCCGCCAGGCCTAGTGGCCGTAGTGAAGAAGCAGTGTTGTGCAGGTTTTGCCGTGTGCCGCCAGGCCTAGTGGCCGTAGTGAAGAAGCAGTGTGGTGCAGGTTTTGCCGTGTGCCGCCAGGCCTAGTGGCCGTAGTGAAGAAGCAGTGTGGTGCAGGTTTTGCCGTGTGCCGCCAGGCCTAGTGGCCGTAGTGAAGAAGCAGTGTGGTGCAGGTTTTGCCGTGTGGGGCCAGGCCTAGTGAAGAAGCAGTGTGGTGCAGGTTTTGCCGTGTGGGGCCAGGCGTAGTGGCCGTAGTGAAGAAGCAGTGTGGTGCAGGGTTTGCCGTGTGCCGCCAGGCCTAGTGGCCGTAGCGAAAAAGCAGTTTGGTGCCGACTACACTACTCTTTTCTTTTTTGACATCCACTTCTGTCCTTTAAAAGGTGAATGCTCAGTGGTGCATTCCATGTGATGTATCACCCACCATAAAGACATGTTCCTGTGGAGTGTGGGGACTTACATCATGTCAGATGTGAACACTCAAAAGGGGGGGGGGGGGGGGGGAGAGACAGAGACAGAGCCAAAGAGAGAGAGAGAGAGAGAGAGAGAGAGAGAGAGAGAGATTTAAAACGCACGATCTGACAATGATTTGTGGGGTTTTGTGTTGTTGTGTTGTTGGTTGTGATGTTGTTGTTGTTGTGTGTGGTGTGTGTGTGGTGGTGTGTGTGGTGCGTGGGCGTGCGTTGTGTGAGTGTGTGTGTGTGTGTTGTGTGCGTGCGGGGCGCAGCTGCGTGTGGAGTGTGTGTGTGTTGTGTGCGCGCGCGCTGTGTGTGTGTGTGTGTGTGTGTGTGGCGTGTGTGTGTGTGTGTGTGTGTGTGTGTGTGTGTGTGTGTGAGTGAGTGGTGGTGTGTGTGTGTGTGTGATGTGTGTGTGTGTGTGTGTGTGTGTGTGTGTGTGTGTGTGTGTGGTGTGTGTGTGTGTGCGACGTCTGCAGGGCGGAATGTTGCAAAGTTGTGCCGTGCATTGACCATCTATTGCCTACAGTCCAGTAGGCCATCTGGGCATTTCTTACGTCTTGTTATTAACAATACCTGAAGAAGTCAAATTTGTCGTTAATCCACTCGCCTAATTTGTATGTGTATCAAACAAGCGTTCACGTTGCACTCTGTTTTGGGCGTTTCTTTGTTCCCTGGCTTAAACCTAACTGAACGGAAGAGAAATCAACCCCAACGGCACGTAGATACCACACTGGCCACCAATGGCTCCAGCTCTAAGCAGTTACTAGAATCAGAAGCACAACGAGCAGTGTGGTGAGTGTGTTGCATGGGCGTAACCGCCACTGAACACCATCTAAGTTTCTCAGCATTAGGGCTGCATATCCTCCGCTGGGTTGCCTTACAGCGACCGAATACTGACTGCTCCCAGTGGACTGGAGCGCTGAGGCCACGGTAGCAGGACGGGTGTGGCTGTGTCTGTGGGGAGCCAGAACGAGCGGCGCCAGAATAATGCTGCCCAGGAGGAGGGGCACTGAAGTGACATTGAATTTTCTTCTGTCTGTTTTTTTGTCCTCTTTCGTTTGTTCATTTCTTTGTTTTCTCTTCGATTTGGTTTTTCAGTCACTGAATTTATTGGTAAAACAGGGTGTTTTTTTTTTTTTTTTTAATACATTTTTTATTTCTTTCCTCATTCTGTCTTCCATTCCACAGTTCCTTCTTTCTCTCTTCTCCATTCTTTCATCAACATGATCTTTCTCTTTGCTGTACATTTCCGGATGCAAATTACCACTTTTTTTTGTTATTGATCATATTTGTACATGTTTGACAATATTGTAGTAAATAATCAGTGAAACATATTAGAAATGAGTTATCTTTTTTTCGGTTTGAATGGATTTGAGTGAGTTCAATGTATGCCGAGGAAAGGTTGTTTTTTTGTTGTTGTTGGATATACAAACACATACACAAACAAACAAAAATCACTAAGCACAATCCTCTAAGTTCTTACAAACTACAAGCACATAATGGCAAACAAACACACCCGCTCACTCCACATACACCCCCTCCCCTCCCCACCCACCCCCACGCCCACTTTCTCTCTTCTTTTGATTTAATGATACACATACATATGCACATATTTAATCCAGGTATCTTATGATTTTGATTATCAATTTTCAAATAATACTTCATAATTGATCCAGTTAGTGTTAAATTTTAGCAGATTCAATTGTACAGTTGCTATGTATTTTTCAAGATTATATCTTCTCTTTAGTATTTTTAGAAATACTGTTAATGAAGGCTTACATTTGTTTATTTTACAGCTAAAAATGTAGTGTTTGGCTATCAGTATTATAAGATCGAATGTTGTATCAGTCGTGGAATTGTCATCTGCTCCAAATATTATTGTGTTTTCAGTCAGAGACAGATTATTCGCTATTAAACACTTTCCTTTTATTAATTCTTGCAATGATTTCCAGAATTCATTGACATGTATGCATCTCCAGAACACATGTTCAATGCTGTCTTTTTCCACTTCACAGAAACTACAGTTATAACTTTCTACTATTCCCATTTCTTTCAGAGCTACATTCGTTGCAATTATTCGATGCACTATTCTTATTTGCATCCATTTTAGCTTAATATCCTTAATTTGATGAATTTTTCTAAAGCATTTCTCCCAAGGTATCTGTCTATTCAGCTTCTCCGTCCATTTTGCACAACAGTTTGGTTCCCAGTTATCTTTTACTATAACTCTGTAATAAGTTTTGGAACCTTTATCTACAGAATATATTTTCTTTAGTGCTGTGTTGACTTCTGCTTCAATGTTATCTTTTATCTCATTCTCAAACCCTTGTTCTCTGATGTATTTTTTAATGGATAATATGCATCCACCGTAAGATAGGAAATCTGTTTCAATGTTATACTTTGTTCTGAATTCCTCATGGGATAGTGAATCTCCATTGGCTTTGAAAAAATCAGATACTCTAAATACATTTCTGTTGTTCCAGTTTTTGTGTTTTATCAGTTTATTTCCTATTTTGATATGTTCATTGTAAAGAATTGGTTCTGCAAGTAGTTCTCTAGCATTTTCTGGTTTTATTTTGTAGTAGAACTGCTTATACGACATGAATACATGTTTCCAGAAAACATTGTCTTGAGTGGTGATGCACAGATGATTTGGAGAGTAATTCTCAATGTTCTCAATAATTGGGTATGAAAAAATCAACATGTCTCTCCATCTGTGTGTTGTCTGTCTCAGTCTTTTTATCCATGTTAATTTTAATGCAGTGATGAGAGCATTTATGTCAGGTAGATTCAACCCACCATCCTGTACATCTTTAATGATTGTTTTTCGACTAATTCTATCTTGTTTTTTTATTCCATACAAACCAGTAACATAAGTCTTGTAATTCTTTAACAAATGTGTCAGGTGGATTTGGAAGCATCAACCATAGGTAAGTTAGTTTTGACAGAATTAATGATTTTAAGACAGCAATTCTTCCTAAAGGGGTAATGATTCTCTTAAGCCAAATTTTAAACAGTGCCTTCACTTCTATCATTCTATCTTTGTAGTTTCGTTTTTCCATGTGTGTTAAGTTCTGAGTAAACCAAATTCCTAATATTTTGAATTCTTTTGGATTCCAGATCATCTTTAAATGTTCCATATATCTTATTTCACTATGCTTTTGTCTTCCAAGCCAAATTACTTGTGTTTTCTCTTTGTTTAAGAATAAACCTGATGTTTTCCCAAACCTATCAAGAATCTCGATAGATTTTTCAAATGATTTCTTATTCCCTGTGTTCATCAGTTGAGTGTCATCGGCAAATTGTGATATCTTGTGTTCTTTCTCCCCGATTTGTATACCTTCAATACTATTTTCTTCTTTGATCATTACAGATAATATTTCTGCACACAATACGAAGATATATGGCGAGACTGGATCTCCTTGCCTACAACCCCTTTCTATTGAGAACCATGATGATGTTTGGCCATTTACAATAACAGTAGACTTAATGTTTTTGTAGAATACTTCTATCCATTTACATATATCTTTACCTAAACCTACAGCCTCTAGCACTTTGTGCATAAAATCCCAATCTAACGAGTCGAACGCCTTTTCGAAATCTAAATTAATTAGCATCCCTGGGATATTTTTTATGTTGAGATGGTGTATTATGTCATAAATTAACCTAATGTTACTACCTATATATCTATTTGGGACAAATCCTGTCTGGTCTTCACTAATCAGTGATGGAAGAACTTTTTTAATTCTATTAGCAATACAAGATGAGCCAATTTTGTATATAAGGTTTAGAAGTGAAATAGGTCTCCAGTTTTTTACATATTCTTTTGGTTTTCCTTCTTTGGGTATACAAATTATAATACCTTCTTTCTGGGTGTTTGATAGTTCGCCTTCTCTGAAACTTTCATTTAGAGCTCGGGTTACAAACACGCCGATTTGTTTCCAAAAACATTTGAAAAACTCAGCTCCAAACCCATCCGATCCAGGGCTTTTTCCGTTCTTCATATTTTTCAATGCAATCCCTGCTTCTTCTACTGTTATTTCACCTTGTAATGATTTAGTCTGTTCTTCTGTTAGTTTCAGTATCTTATTCACCAAATCTTCAATATAGCATTTCACAGTTGGTCTTTTTCGGTATAGATCTTCATAAAAGTGTTTTACTTAACTTTTATGTCTTCTGGTTTGTCCAGTGTATTACCTTGTCCATCCAGTAGTTTTACAATTTGTTTGCTAATGAAATTACGCTTTTCTAAGCTGCAGAAGTATTTACTAACCTTTTCCCCATCTGCAACCCATCTTGCTTTTGATCTTAGTAGTACACCATTCATGACCTTTTCTCTTAGTAATATCAATTCTCTATTACTCTCTTCAATTATCTTCAGATCCTCCTCTGATTTAAGTTCTTTACTCTCAATATTTTTAATAGTTTGCATAAGGCTGTTTTCTTTACATTGTGATTCTCTTTTTTTAATTGTGGCATACTGGATGGATTTTACTCTTATCTTCATTAGTAAGAAGTCAAGAAAGACCCGATCAGACACCGTTAGTTTAGGGTCTGAGCTTTTCGACTGGTTTTCATCTTGGCTATTGTCAGCATTAATATCATTCCCCTCATCTTTATCTGTGTATTCCTCTGCTATTTCTTTTATTAGATTATTTATTCCGTCTACATATTCTTTATTTTTTAGTAGAGATGAATTAAATTTCCAAAGAGTTTTGTGTTTAATCTCCTTTCCGAATTGAAGTTTTAGTGTAATTAATGAATGATCAGATCTATAGCCTGGTAAAATGTCAGTATCTTCAAAATACCAGATTAAATATTCTAACAGAAGGAAGAAGTCTAGCCTACTTTGTTGCAAGGGGGTAGGTCTATGCCATGTGTATCTCCTACAATCCGGGTTGTTTTCTCTCCATATATCTGCTAATGACAAATCTTGTATCATATCCTCAACTGCTTTTTTAGCTCTTGGGTTATTTATATGTTTGTAATTGTAACAATCAATTTCCTGTTCTAGTACCATATTAAAATCCCCCACCACAATAACGTTATCATTTTTGTACTTTTTAATCGTATTTGTGAGTTCGTCATAGAATGCTGGGTCGTCTTTGTTTGGTCCATATACACTTACTAGCAACAGTTCCTTTTCATTTGTTGTAAACAATATGATGATAAAGTTACCCTGCATGTCTGTTTCTACCTTATTTATTTTGAATTCGAAATTATTATTAAATAATATTGCTACACCTCGAGCATTAGATCTGTATGAGGAGAAAAAGCAGTCATACCCCCATTCCGCTCTTATACACTTTTCTGTATCTTTTTCAAAATGAGTATCTTGTAGGCAATATATAGAATATTGTTTTTTTCTTAAATAATGGAATACATCTCTTCTTTTCTGATAATTCCCTAGACCTTGACAGTTTAATGATGAAATTGTTAACATGTTTGCCTTGTTACCTACTGAATCCATGGTGTTTTCCTTGTAGTCAAAAACATTACATAAAAGACCATCAAGTGCCACAGGAGGAATAAAAGCAACAAACAGGAATCCAGTTCAATGTCACTATGGGCAGGCAAAAAGGAATATACTTTACAACAGCATACATTTGAGCAATCATCGTAATCATGGCTTGCGTAATTACCCCGATATGAATTAAAACCGTCCAATTGGCTATGAGAACATATAGCACTATACCATGTAGCTATTACAACCAGTTTTACAGCTCTGTCCCTCAGCAGCAACTGTTCATTATTTGAACAGAAACATTGTTTTGCCCACAGCACAGGGCACCCCCCAAAAAAAAACTTGGGAGAGGACAGAACTTGTCCTGACAATCTTCCATTCCCTTGTCCCCACATTCACACACATCCTTCTCACACACACTTGACAACACAAACAACATACACATAGCAACAATTACAATACCCCAGCCCATACACAATTAAACAGAAATGCCACAAATAGAAACAATATACGCAAAAACACACAAAATAAACACGTGCTCAGCACGCAAAGTACCGACTTGAGCGCTGTTCATTAATGGCCAAGTGATCTCATCCGGATCGCACATTCACAAAAAGGATATAAAGACCGTCAAAGATGGTGCTCACGTGTAAAACGTGAAGCAAAAAAAAAAAAAAAGTTTCGTTGAAGAGTCCATCAAGCAGTCATTTCCCTCATCCCCTTAAAAAATAATAAATAAATAAATAAATTTAAAAAAAAAATTAAAAAAACCTTCTGCACCTATCCTGTCTAAATCAGGCCCCAACTCCCATCCCCCACTCAGGTAGTTTTGAATAAAAGGCACGATCAGTTACATGAGAGTTAAGGAGAGAGAGAGAGTGAGAGAGAGAGAGAGAGAGAGAGAGAGAGAGAGAAGAGAGAGAGAGAGAGAGATGAATCGCGTGTGTGTGCGCGCCCATCTGCCCGCTGGCCCGCGAGCGTGCGCACGTGTGTGTAAACATAAGAAATTGGAACTGACAGAAATTTTCGTTAAACATCTCATTAACATATTCGCTAGTCTAATATCTAAATTATTTCTTTCTTTCCATAGGACTTTGACCCAGAAAAAAATGTATATGTATCACTTTGGTGATCACCTGTCCCTGGTATGTCAAAAACTCAAACGTTTGTGTATAAATATTGTAGAATGACTACATTCCAGTCTTCCCGTATGAGTCTACATCGGGGGGAGGGGGGGGAGGCACACAAGTGTTGAAAAGAGAGAGAGAGAGAGAGAGAGAGAGAGAGAGAGAGAGAGAGGAAGGAAGGGAGGGAGGGAGGGGGAGCCAGAAGGGAAACGAAAAAAGAGGGCGGGGACGGACGAAAACGTTTGGGCCATTTTTACACCCGGCACAGCGAAAGAAAACAGTTCACCTGAGAGAGGGGCTATCTGAGTCTTTTCTTGAATTTCCGTCTGACCACATACCATCCACCCCCGCCCCCCCCCCCTCCCCCCATCCTCCCCCCCCCCCCCCCCCCTCCCCCCTCCCAAAGCAACCGGCCAAAAGCGAAAGCAGTTCGTACGTGTACGAGTGCGCGCGCAATATAAACTTGCAAGAATAAAAAGCAGAGTCAATTCAGGAAGTGTATAACAGCTTGCGAGCATGTAAAAAGAAAACAAACAAACAAAATAATAGTAATGTATGATACAACATCCATAAGAGTTACAAATCTGCCTTCTATACCAAGAGTTAATTTCTATGAGTGCATTCACAATTCATATGAGACTTAGACTCATACCTATACAAAGTCTCTAAATTTGCAGGTCCATTTTGTAATACTATTAAGAGCTTATTAATTAAGCATTTATCATACACAAGGAAACATTTCTTGTTTGTACATCATGGCACGTGCACATGTTTTGCCGGCTTATGTATACAGGAAAGTCATTTCACGAGGAAAAGAGAACGGTAACAATCTTAATGTGCATCTATAGGAATCATACACTTGAGAGGTGAGTGCAGAGAGAGAGAGAGAGAGAGAGAGAGAGAGAGAGAGAGAGAGAGAGAGGAGAGAGAGAGAGGGAGAGAGAGAGGGAGAGAGTTTCCGTCTGTGTGTGTGCGTGTGCGCGCCCGCGCGCACCTGTGTGTGTTAAAAGAGAGAGAGAGAGAGAGAAGAGGAGAGAGAGAGAGAGAGAGAGAGACAGACAGACAGACAGACAGACAGACAGACAGACAGAGAAGAGACAGACAGACGGAAGAACATACATTGTTTTGTGAGCATGTCACAAGTCAACGGTGCAAAATCACACATAATGTGCACAGAAGTCGCAAATCATCTTGTATCCTGTATACTACCCTCTAGGATTGACTCAAAAAAACAAAAACAAAAAAACAAACAAACAAACAAAAAATTAAGCGTGAATATTTACTCATGTCTAACACGCCCTTGTTTTGCAAGGTCATGTTTACAGTATGATCATAATAATACATGCCCACCACACATCACCATCACCTCATGAAATGTGAATCATCGTGATTACATTCAATAACACATGATGAATATGTACCAGCAATGTGATCACATTCTGTCTGAGGTTAGAAAGGAAAAGAAAACAGAAAAAGACGCTCTTGACGTGCAAAAATTATCACCCCCCAGATGATTTATCCAAGTTGTGTGCAAATAGAAAGAGGGAGGGAGGGAAGTACAGCCAGATGGAGAAAGGCAGAGAAACAGCCAGACAGACCGACCGACAGACAGACAGACAGTATGCGCGCGCACGTGTGTGTGTGTGTGTGCGCGCGCGCGCGATACAGAATATGAGCACAATCAATTCAAAGCGTTCACAACAGTTTGTGAGTGTGACAAATACATGGTGCATAATGACATATGATAACAAATCCGCATAAAAAAAGTGAAATCATCCCCTTATTCGCCAAATAATTTCTTTGGATATACTCACAATTGCTGTGAACTTAAGTGCTAATTTATGTCTCCAAGCTCTGTGTTTTAAGGCCACGTTTGCAATATGGCCAAAAACCCTAAAAGTCATTCTGAAAAGAAAAAGAGAAAAAAAGAAAGAAACTTTTTTCTTTTGTACATCGTCATGATATTCCATAACACAGTTTCCTGTCAGAAAACTGGGGGGGGAGCCCTCAATGTTTCATATCATCCATCATGTCAATCATATGTTCAAGGCTGATGCACAGAAGAGAGAGAGAGAGAGAGAGAGAGAGAGAAGGAGAGAGAGAGGAAGAGAGCGCATGTGTGCATGTGCAAATGTGCACACGCGCGAGCGCGCACCCACGCGCGCGCGCACGCGCGCGAATGCGCATTGGACACAGGAAACAAGAGCACAACCGACCAAAAGCATCCACAACAGCCTGCGAGCATGGGAAAAAAAAAAAAAAGGCGCACAATGACACACAATACCAAATCTGTATCAAAAAGTGAAATCTTCCCCCCCCCCCCACACCCCTCCACCCCATTCACCAAACAATTTCTCTAGATGTGCCTACAAATGCTGTGAACCTGAGCACCACCCTAGGGCCACGCCTGCAACATGTCCAAAAACCCCAAAAGCCATCCGCCATGCCCCAAAACAATACATCCTCCTTTGCACATCGTCACATCATTTCACAACACAGTTTGCCCAAAGAAGAGGGGGAAAAACACTCAACGTGCCATCCCACCAGTCACACCAACAATATGTTCAAAGTCCATGGAGAGAGAGAGAGAGAGAGAGAGAGGGGGGGGGGGGGGAGGGAGGGAGGAGGAGAGAGAGGGGGGAGGGAGAGTTAGAGTGAGAGAGAGAGAAAAAAACCATATATGTACGCGCGCGCGCACCCTCCCCCCCCCCCTCCCCCACACACACACACACGCTCGCACGCGCGCGCGCGCGTGTATTAAACTCCAAAAAATGAAAATATATGACAATGTACAAGTATGTCAAAAGTGAATGACGTATATTCACCCATGAAATAACATGCCTATCAGAAAGTCACAAATCTACAAGTTATGTCAAAGATTAGCCTCACGGCGTGTATATTTATGTCTGCATCCATGTGTTCCGTATGGCCGTGTTGGCGATAGACTTTGTAAGCATCTGCCACACATCACTTAAACATGAGAAACAAAAGTACATTATCGTGAAAAAAATTGATAAAAAGTTAACATATTTTGGCACCTTGTGCGAGGGAGAAAACATACAATTCTCCAGTGGTTTATCAAGGACGAGTTGAGAGAGAGAGAGAGAGAGAGAGAGAGAGGGAGGGAGAGGGAGGGAGGAG
>CM065725.1:12794042-12804042 GCA_033310375.1 Conus canariensis | reverse complement strand
AAGAATGAGATTGTTCATATATGGACTAGATTTTTGAAGTTCTCAAGGTCACGTCGTTCTTCCCTTTTAATACTGGACAACCAATGACGTTTGATTTACTATTGAAGGTTGGCGCTCCACATAGTCCACATCAGTTAATGAATTAAGTCGACTAGACATATTGATTCCCGCTGGTAATGAATAAAATTTTAGATTTCGAAAGTCTTGATAAACTTAATTCCTTCATACACAGAACTTTGCGGTGACTGGAAAAGGGTGGTAGACAATGCATGTAATACTTTTGACCAACGTGACGGTTATGGAGCAACGTAGCATCATCTTCATCCACATCGAACACACACACACACACACACACACACACACACACACACACACACACACACACACACACACACACACAAAATCCGTCTGTATGTAATCACTTTAAGTGGGAAGACGTTAAACTGAACAACAAAAACAACAACAACAAAAACACAACACAAAACACAACATATCACACCACAACACACACACACACACACACACACACACACACACACACACACACACACACACACACACACATCATTACACAATCCGTCTGTATGTAATCACTTTAAGTTGGATGACATTAGATTAAACAACAACAACAGCAACAACAACGAAAACAACACCACACACACACACACACACACACACACACACACACACACACACACACACACACACATACACACACACTCACACACTAACATCATACACATACACACACACACACACACACACACACACACACACACACACACACACACACACACACACACACACACACACAAACATCACAAACACACACACACACACACACACACACACACACACACACACACACACACACACACCCCTGAAATAATTCTATGGACACACACACACACACCACACACACACACACACACACACACACCACACACACACACACACCTGAAATAATTCTATGGATCCTCAGGCCCTGTGCTGATGGTGATCTCCGTGTCGATCTCCTCTTCTCCTTTGTTCCCTTAGCGAGTTTGTCTGAGGGTGGTCAGTGCTGACCAACTCATGGGGACCGTCGCTGGATAGACGTGGTGGCGTCTGAGGGTGGTCAGTGCTGACCAACTCATGGGGACCGTCGCTGGATAGACGTGGTGGCGTCTGAGGGTGGTCAGTGCTGACCAGCTCATGGGGACCGTCGCTGGATAGACGTGGTGGTGCCCTTCGAAGGGGGACATCCGTTGACACAGGCTCTGTGTCCAAGTCATTCCTGTCGTCAGTAGGGGACCTGGTAGACAGCGTCCCGCGTTGGCTGGTGTCTCCTCTGGTGGATTGCCTCCTAACGACATGACATTGCCTACTCTGTGGATTGCCTCCTAACGACATGACATTGCCCACTCTCTGTGGATTGCCTCCTAACGATCTGATATTGCCTGCTCTCTGTGGGTTGCCTCCTAACGACTTGACATTGTCTACTCTCTGTGGATTGCCTCCGAACGACATGACATTGCCTAGACTCTGTGGATTGCCTCCTAACGACATGACATTGCCTACTCTCTGTGGATTGCCTTGACATTGCCTACTTTTGTGGATTGCCTCCTAACGACTTGACATTGCCTACTCTCTGTGGATTGCCTCCTAACGACATGACATTGCCTACTCTCCATGGATTGCCTCCTAACGACATGACATTGCCTACTCTCTGTGGATTGCCTTGACATTGCCAACTCCTTGTGGATTGCCTCCTAACGACTTGACATTGCCTACTCTCTGTGGATTGCCTCCTAACGACATGACATTGCTTACTCCCTGTGGACTGCCTCCTAACGATATGACATTGCCTACTCTCTGTGGATTGCCTCCTTTGTCTACTCTTTCTCTGTGGATTGCCTCCTAACGACTTGACATTGCCCACTCTCTGTGGATTGCCTCCTAACGCCATGACATTGCCTACTCTCTGTGGATTGCCTCCTAACGACATGACATTGCCTACTCTCTGTGGATTGCCTCCTAACGACTTGACATTGCCTACTCTCTGTGGATTGCCTCCTAACGACTTGACATTGCCTACTCTCTGTGGATTGCCTCCTAACGACATGACATTGCCAACTATCTGTGGATTGCCGGGGCCAGTGACTCTGAATCGGGAGCCGGAATAAGCCACGTAGGGGCAACTCCCGAAATGGGGCCGGAGTAAGTCAGTGGTAGAGCGCCGGACTCGAAATCTTGGTGATTCTGGGGTTGCGGTTTCGAATCTCCTCCGGGCCGTTTCGGTACAGGGAGAGTTTTCCCTCAAAGTTAACATTGGTTCTGACTCCATTTCCCATACAGTCCTTCGAATGAGACTATAAATGGAGGTTCCGTGTTTGAACGCACGCATAACATCTTGCACACATGTAAAATCCCATCACCAACTTTCGGAAGAGAAGCCCAGTTTGGCCGTTGGTATGGATGACACATTAGCATGCACCCTGCGTGAGAAATGGAAAGAATGAAGGAAGAAAGGAAATTGAGTGAGCGATATTGACAGGATGACACGGGAAACGACTAAATGAAGCGCCAGCTGGCAGCTCTTCAGTCAGCACTACCCAGGTAGGAGCTTGAGCTTGGTCTTTAGCCGAGAATAGGCGCTATATAAGTATTCATAATAATAATAATAATAATAAAAAGGTGACGTGGGGGCAATACCACTTAAGTGACATGGGAAATATGACAGGAAAGGAAAAGAAAACACTTCTGATCCCAAAATTCCAGACAAAATCAATTTCTTTCGTCAACAGAAGTTTCCCGTTACTTTAAAAAGAGACATAGACGTTATATGAGTGTGTGAGAGGGGAGGGGAGGGGAGGAGGAAAGGTAGAGGCGGAAACTCCCTTCAAATACGGCAAGGAGAGCGCGGACTCCCGCCGTGGTTGTAGGGATCTACATCTTCTCTTTGATTTGTTCTGCATGAAAAGGAAAGGGAAAAAATGTTTTGGCTTTCACTATATGGTAGGGAAGAAATAGTCGTGAGCTAGGCTTTTATTACTATTATTCGTATCTTCTTGTCTTTTCTTTTTCTCAAAAATTAAAAGATCGTATTTATTATATGACCAATGAATAATCCGATAGATAGATAGTTCCAGATCTGTCTTGTAAAATATGTCCTCTTGCCATTGTCTTCTAACTGAGAAGTTTCGTAAGAGCAGATCTGGAGCTAAAATGTATCACTTTTTCAGAGGGTTTTTTTTTTCATTTTTTATTTTTTACTTTTCCATATTCTTTTTCTTTCTTTTTCCCCTTGCAATGCAGGTGCTATTTGAATTTCAGACATTTTACATTATCACCACAACATATCAATGAGATGAACAAATGAAATGGCAAATATATCGAAGTCAGTGCCAATTATCAACTATACATAGGACATACACTTTAGCATACCGTCAAGTATAGCTGTAGTGTATCTTCTGTAGCGTATCTTCTTTTCTTATTTGTTCAACTTCCACGAGCAAGTCAGCTCACAAGAGAGCAAAATTCTCCTTGAGGAAATACAGTACTAGGAAGAGACAGAAAGGATTACATCCCATGCGTGTGTGTGTGTGTGTGTGTGTGTGTGTGTGTGTGTGTGTGTGTGTGTGTGTGTGTGTGTGTTTGTATGTGGTTGTTGTTGGTGGTGGTCGTGGTGGTGGTGACGTGGTGGTGGTGATATGTGTGTGTGTGTGTGGGCGCGCGCGCGCGCGCGCGTGTGTGTGTGTGTGTGCGTGTGTGTGCGTGCGTGTGTGTGGTGTGTGTGTGTGCGTGTGTGTGTGTGTGAATGCGTGTGTGTGTGTGTGTGTGTGTGTGTGTGTGTGTGTGTGTGTGTGTGTGTGTGTGCGCGCGCGCGCACGCGCACGCGCACGCGCACGTGCATGCCGCGTGTGTGGCGCGTGCGAGCGCCAACCATGCACTACAGATCCTGGATCAGTCCTGTCATCCAGACACTCACCACGAATCCACCCCCAAATTTACCGGGACCATCTTTGAGGCCACAGTCTCACTTTCCACCAAGTTTCAAACTTAAAAGAAAAAAATTACTGTCCCGCTGAACTGAAAGACACAAACAAATCACAAGACAAAAACACGACGCGTTTCGACCTCTTTGATCTTCTTCAGGCCAAGACAAAGAACATCAAAGGCAACGAACACGAAGAATGAACAGTCACGTAAGCTCCTGAAACTGAGCGCAAAACGGACGTGGGATGACTCACGTGGGTTCAGCAGCTTGTGCCTAATCTTGCGGGCATAGAGACAAACCAACCAACGTACGCAGTTGCCTGGATCTATCAAATGTAGGAACAAGAAAAAACATTTAAAGTAGTGGACATAAAGAGGTACAAAACCTGAGTGACTGAAGTAATGGAACACCAACAATAAACATCGCCATCACAGAATGATAAAAGTCGGACAAATATGAACACCATCATCTGTGCGATAGCTTCGTTCCATTTTTATCTTCAGCGAGAAAGTTCGAGGTTACTGCGTTCTCTCTTTTCTTGTCTTCTTTGTGTCCCCCCTGGCAATCCCTGGAAAAGGCATTGAATTCAATCTGGCGTCTAGCCACACGCTGTTGTTGTTGTTGTTGTTCTCATTGTTGCTGCTCTTGTTGTGTGGTTGCTGTCGATGTTGATCGTGTTCGTGTTTACTCTTGGTGTTGTCCTGTGGCTGTGTTATCGTGTTGTTGCTACCGAATCGCTGAGGTCGTGGTTGATACTGCTTCTGCTTCGGATCTGGTTGTCGTCGCTGTTTCTACAGTTCTAGCTGTTATTGTACAACGAAAACATACAGGCGACGGCCATGATGAATTCAACGAAAGACTTTTTTTCATCATTCAAAGAATGTTTTTCGCACACACACACACACACACACACATATATATGTGTGTGTGTGTGTGTGTGTGTGTGTGTGTGTGTGTGTGTGTGTGTGTGTGTGTGTGTGTGTGCGCGCGCGCGCGCGTGTGTGTGTGTGTGTAAATATATATTATGCCAAGCGTAAGCGCACAAGCGTGCGCTCACGATACACACAAACGCATGCATGCACGGGCGTACATTTACACATACATGGATACACAAACGCTCTCTCTCTCTCTCTCACACACACACACACACACACACACACACACACACACACACACACACATACACACACAAACAAGTGTACGTGCGCGCACATATATTTTTACTAGCACCACGAATCCGTTTTGCAGCCAGAATATGAGGGGAACGGCGAGAAGTAAGTGTGGTGTGTGTGTGTGTGTGTGTGTGTGTGTGTGTGTGTGTGTGTGTGTGTGTGTGTGTGTGGTGCGTGCGTGCGTGCGTGCGTGCGTGCGTGCGTGCGTGCGTGCGTGCGCGCGCGAGTTTGCATGTGTGTGTGTGTGTGTGTGTGTGTGTGTGTGTGTGTGTGTGTGTGTGTGTGTGTGCACGCGCGAACGCGTGCATGCATGCATGTGTGTAAGAGAGAGGGACAGAGAGAGAGAGAGAGAGAGAGAGAGAGAGAGAGAGAGGGGGGGGGGGAGGGAGGTCAGACAGGCAAATAAACAGAGATACAAACATATAAAGAGAGAGGTGGTGGGAGAGAGAGGGGGAAGGTAGGAGAGAGGGAGGGACGGTGAGAGAAACAAATGGGCAGACAGAGGTGGAAGGGAGGGAGAGGGTGGGTGAGGCAGAAAGAGAAAGAGAAAGAGAGAGAGAGAGAGAGAGAGAGAGAGAGAGAGGGCGAGAGGGGGAAGGAAGGCAGGGAAGGAAGGTAGGGAAGAAGAGAGAGAGAGAGAGAGAGAGAGAGAGAGAGAGAGAGAGAGGGGGGGGGGAGACAGACAGACAGACAGAGAGAGACACAGAGGCAGACAGCCACGAGAGAGAGAAAGAGAGAGAGAGAGGGGGGGGAGACAGACAGACAGACACACAGAAACATAGAGAGACAGAGGCAGAAAGAGAGAGAGAGAGAGAGAGAGAGAGAGAGACAGACAGACAGACAGACAGACAGACAGACAGACAGACAGACAGGCAGAGAGACAGAGAGAAAGACCAAGACAGAAAGGGAGACACATTACAGGCAGAGAGAGAGAGAGAGAGAGAGAGAGAGAGAGGAGAGAGAGAGAGAGAAGAGAGAGAGAGAGAGAGAGAGAGAGAGAGGAGATGATGATGATGATGATGATAATCTTTATTTCCAAGGGTAACAGATAAGCAAACACATGCTTTTTTTCATCCGGCCCTTGCCCCGTTAAGAGACTAAGTATGACTAGCGACTAAGACTTACAAAACTTTTAACAAACACACATATCTTCACAACATTAAAAAGTTCATCCATTAAGGCGTAGATGACTTTAAAAGGAAAAAAGAAACTATTTAAACAACAAACAAGAATAAAGAAATGTATTACAAAGAAGAAAAGATTCGGCACACACAGATATGGAATAAGCGATCCTCCTATCGAAGAGGGGAGAGAGAGAGAGAGAGAGAGAGAGAGAGAGAGAGAGAGAGAGAGAGAGAGAGAGAGAGAGAGAGAGTTACATTCCTTTTGTAAAAAATTAACATACAACAAACTGCTAAGGATGATAATTAGACAATTACAATGCATCAATAATATCAACATTTGTACTTTCTTTTACATTTACATGATGTGGTTATAAGGCAAAACGAGAACGAACAATCAGTTATCAGTAAGCAGCAATATTCCTAGCATCAATAATCATAACACTTATTTTTCATGATGTGTGCGTGTGCGTGTGCATGTGTGTGTGTGTGTGTGTGTGTGTGTGTGTGTGTGTGTGTGTGTGTGTGTGTGAGAGAGAGAGAGAGAGAGAGAGAGAGAGAGAGAGAGAGATGCCATTATCATTTACCTTCCCCTTCCATCTTTTTTTTTTCTTTTCGACCATTCATACACTACCCAAAACTATAATTATTAGTTAAGCGACAATCCATCGAAACGCAGCCGTAATTAACGGGGAGAGAGAGAGAGAGAGAGAGAGAGAGAGAGAGAGAGAGAGAGAGAGGAGAGAGAGAGAGAGAGAGAGAGAGAGATAATTCCATTTTTCTATCCAAAATATCACATGCTAAACATTGCTATAAATTTGAATAAAGAGCAATACATCAATATGATCAACAGTAATCCGGACACACATTTATCACCTTGCAGTTACAGTGCTCGAAGAAATCAAAGTATTAAGACATCAATCAATTAGTGACAATGCACCAATAAAACCAGCGACCACAACAGTCATTCATCATACTATAATTTCAATCATTAATAAAACCGATAGTAACCATATCTCTCATTTATCATTATCTAGTTTTGAAAACATCAGTGGAAAGGAAACGGCGTATCAGTTTAATATGCAGCAAAACAGAGGGTGTGCCCTGGTATATGTGTTTTGTCCCTAATAGCAATGGTCTGCTGTGAAATGTGTAATTAGTTTTTCTCTGAAGGATTCTGTAATTTGAGTACATCGGAAATGTAGTGGAAGTGAATTCCAAACCACGCTACCTGAGTAAGATAAGCTTGATTTAAATAGATCTATTCTAGGTGTGGGAACCTGGAATTTGGTAGAATCCCTAGGGTTTATGCTAAATTTGGACTGAAGAGTTTGTGGTGCTAAACCCGATGCAATTTTTTGCATTAGCAGACATTTGTTGACAGCAAACATTTCTTGTAACGGAAGAGCCCCGCTTTAGTATAATCCCCTTCACTAAGACTAGATGATTTTAATAGGACTGCTTTAAGTGCTCTTTTGTAGACACTCTTAAGAGGTTTCATGGCATTAGCACTAGCAGAATCAAATAGTGTTGAACAATAATTGATTGAAGAGAGAACATGTGCGTGTAGGAACAATTTCCTGGCATGAAGGTTTAAGAAATGCTTAATCTTGCACAGCTGATATGTTTGTCTGGATATTGATTTACATAAACTGCGAAGGTGATAAGACCAAGAAAGATTATTATCAACATATACGCCTAGAACTCGATGGCTATCCACCACTTCAATTTCCTGATTATTGATAAAAACAGATGGGGGCTGTGTGGTTATGTTTTGTCTTCTCTGCCTTGTTGTTATCAGCATTAGTTTTGTTTTGTTAGGATTCAGTGACATGTGATTTACATTGCACCAATTACTTAAGATGTCAGCATTCTTCTGTAATGAAGTGAAAACAGCTTCCAAGCTGGAGCTACTTGTATGGACAGTGGTATCATCACAAAGAGTTCACATGAATCCTCAATATAAAGAGGGAGATCATTTATATAAACTGAGAACAGCAACGGACCTAACACAGAACCCTGGGGTACGCCATGTTGGATAGGTAGCTTCTCTGATAAATTGTTGTTGACACAAACGATTTGTTGACGATCTTCTAGGAATGATGTTATCAGTTGGAAGGTATTTCCTTTTATACCATATAATAAAAGCTTCCTGCATAACAGTTTGTGGTCAATTACATCAAAAGCCTTTGCAAAATCAACAAACAGTGCGCCACAATATTTATTCTCATTAACACTGGCTAGCCATTGATCTACTAGGTTTGTAAGCGCTGTATGACAAGAATGATTTTTCCTGAATCCTGATTGATTTTTATTTAGTAGGTTGGAGGAGTCAAAATGGTGGCAAAGATGTTTATTTATGTGTTTTTCCAAGGGCTTGGACAGAACTGGCAAAATGGATATAGGTCTGTAGTTGGATGGTTCAGATTTGTCTCCAGATTTGAAAATGGGTATTACTTTTGCAACTTTGAACTGAGCGGGAAAGTGACATTTATCAATGCATAAATTGTAAATGTAGGTAAGAGTTTCGCATATAACAGGTGCTGATAGTTTCAGTATTTTTCCATCAATCCCGTCAAGTCCGCGGCTTCCTGTCTGCTTCAATTGGCATAAAGCTTGGCAAACATCACTAACTGTCATAGGCGGAACTGGTGTTGCTGGACGAATGTTCATAGCATTGCAAAATTTTTTTAATTTTTGTAATTCATTTGAGTCAGTATTCTTTTCTTTGACAATGTGTTCTGCAACTGTTGTAAAGTGTTGGTTGAGTTCATTTGTTGTTATGCTGGTAATGGGACTTGTCTTTGACTGTGAAGTTTTATTCGTAAGTTCATTTATTGCTTGCCATATGGACTTCGAATTTTGTTTGTTGGCTACAAGTTCACGAAAAAAATTCATTTTTGCTGTCCGTTTGAGTGAATTGACTTTATTACGTTGCCTTTTAAATCCATCCGACTTCCCTTCTGCTTCAAGCAGATCGTCGCGTAAGAAACAAGCAGCTTGTATTTCATCAGTCATCCACTTTGGTTGTGCACTATGTTTAACTCGACGCGTTTTGAATGGCGCATGCTTGTCATAAACAGAATTAAACGTGTGTAGCCAATACTCAAGCGCTTTCTCTGGATCAGTATAATTATAAACATTTTATAAGGGGGAATTCATGAGGTCAGCGAGAAAGGTATCTTCGTGGAAGTGTCCGAAAGATCTGTAAGTGATGTGTTTGTGGCCAGTTTTAGGAATTTTGATTCCACTTCTTTTCCACGTAATGCATACTGGGAAGTGGTCGCTGCATCCATTCAAAGGCACACATTTCTCAATGACGTTTTGTGGTTCAGAAAGATAGATGTGGTCAATTAATGTTTTGCTAGTGAGTGTTACTCTGGTTGGCATGTCTATAATTTGGGATAAGTTGTATGAGGTGGTCCTATCTGACCATGATGTTTGGCCCTTCAATAGATCAATGTTGAAATCACCTAAAAGCATTAATTCTGTGGCATCAAGCGATGCTGCATCCATCATGGCCGTAAACTTGTCCATCCAACCAGCATTTTCCGCTGGGTTTCGATATACAAATCCTATTTTGATGGGTTTTGTTCTCTTCAACTTGATTACTAACCAAACTGCTTCAATTCCAAAACTTTCAAGATCATACAAACGTTGGGCATTTAATGTTTCATGAACGTAAAGTAATATGCCTGTAGATTTGGATTCGGTGGGATCTCTGCGTA